>LPNX010304267.1:0-60493 GCA_001517045.1 Pseudotsuga menziesii
AACAGGACTTTTGGTGGGGGGGGAGGGGTATTTCCAAAACCCCCCCCAAAAGTCCAAGTCATGTTGGAATTTGGGCGGGGGGGGGGCGGGGGGTCTTTCCAAACCCCCCCCACTGCCCCCCAAAAAATTCTAGTGGGAATTTTAGGGGTGGGGTTAAAAACCGCCCCCAAAAGTCAAATTCTCAGGACTTTTGAGGGGGTTTTTTTTAAACCGCCACCAAAAGTCAAATTCTCATGACTTTTGAGGGGATTTTTTTAAAAACCACCCCCAAAATTCAAATTCTCAGGACTTTTGAGGGGGTTTTTTAAGGACCACTCCTAAAGTTTAACAAAGCATGGTCCACAAATCAAATCTTTATCATAATATATTTATGTAAACCAATTTATGCCATGACATTTATCTTTGTAGCTTAACTATGGGACAATGTGGAATTACATGTGAAATAAATAGGGGATATTTGTCTAGGAAGTTTTTATCATCGTCATTTCAAGTTTTTTCTTATAAGGTACTTATGAGTTAAAAAGTTATGGGAAGGAAAGGGATTATGGTTTATGTAGTTAGGTGTAGGAATGTTTGGGTTAAGGGAAGGGGTATGTGTTTTTGTTGTGTCATGTTTATGGCTATGTAGTTAGGAAAATGAACTAATATTAAGGAGTATGGATTAGGAGTTAGGGATTTATAATTTTTATATATTATTATTAGGGATCAAGTTTAAATGGTATTCAAGGGTGAAACTTAAGGTTTATTTGGTTTTAGTTGGGGGGTATATATTATCACTTGGTCATAGTTAGAGGGTGTGTATTTTAAGGTGGTGGATAGGGGTTACAAGTACTTATGTAGTTAGGGATAAGAAGTTAAGGAGTTTCAATTGGTAGGGGTTAATGGGTTTTGGTTCAAGTTAATGTGTCGTCAGATTTTTGTTTCAAAATTTTGGATTTCGTTTGGGTTTAATTATGCATAGAAAATCCGATGTTATATATGAAAGTGGTCAAATATCTGATGTTATATATCATTTTTTCTTCAATGTAATAGAGACAAATAATAATCCATGGTGTTCTATAACTTGACATGATGATCATATAATCCCACTTGTGGTCCAATGATTCCCTATGTAGGAAATGTATGATAAATTGGGGTTCTGCACATTGCCCATGGGGTCACATGCATGGGCTTAACCCATGCATGTGTGTAAGTGAAAAACATACCCCGTAATCCCAAACCTATATCTTTAGTTACATACCCTTTATCCCATTATCCTTAACTACATTCCCTTAACCCCGTATCCCTAACCTCGACCCTAGCTAACTCCATACGCAAACTCCTCTTTTAAGATCATAGTTGGTTAGGGGTTGGAGGGTTCTGAGAAAAACCATGACTATGAAGACCTAGTATCTACCCACAATCCCATTAACCCTTATCCTAAATTCCATACCACATCAACCCAATATTAAAACCATGTAGTCTCTATATCTATTTACATATAATATATATCATTTTAAAACCCTACAAGTACTATTTATGAAATGTATAGAAAATAAAGATGTCTTTTTTTACTATATTGTTTCATATTCTATTAGGATCCATTCTTATAGTATATTCCTAATTGTTTACGTGTTATATGGTTGGGGACTAACCCTAGTTTTGAACCCCTGACCTCTACCTGTGCCCCCTAATTGTGAACCCTTAAATTGTATCCATACCCCCTAACGATAAATCTTTAACCGCTACTCATACAACCTAACTATGAACCCTTTGCTACTAATAGATATTATAGGGTTTTATAAGCTTATTACATGGAACTATATAATTATGCATATTATAGGTTTAAGGGTGGTTTTTATTAATAGATCACATGCCATTCCAGCACCATGCCCAGATAGCTAGCGCTCATGGGGTTACAATACCTATCTAGAAGTCAAGTTTGATAACGTCTCCAATTCCCTTATTTGGGAGGATTTAGATTGAGCTCCAACACTCCAGCTTCCCTCTCACAAGTGCTCATAGAATTCATAGAGTTCCCATAAGAGGTGGATCTATGATATCGCAGAGGTCTTCTCAGTGTTTGCAGAGGAGGTCCAGTAGTTCACAAAGCAAGATGAGGAGGTCAAGGATTTCGTAGATCGGGTTGAGAATGTTAAGGAGTTTGCAGAGGTCACCACGAAGTTCGCAAAAGAGATCGAGGAGGTCGAGGAGCTCACATAGGAGATTAAGGCGATTCATGAGGATTTCATAGAGGAGGTCAAGGAGGTCATAGAGGAAGTTAAGGAGGTTTCTGAGGAGGTTGACAATCCAAAAAGGACGCAATGCTCCAAAATCATTCAGTACCCACACTTACTTCACTTGAAAAATCTGAGTTTGATCTCATTTTTTCTTTAGATTTTGGTTGGACGTTATTTTTGTGTGAAATGCACCTTTAATTATTCACAAATCCTCATTTTTCAATCATCATAGATATGAGCACAATCATCAATCGTGGTCTTCCCTTCCCATAGGTGTATAATCTAAGACTACATATAGAGGAGGCCTATAAGATGATTTTTCAAAACCTCTTACCTAGATTAATAGTTGTTCCTATAAAAGGGTCTATCGACATTTATATTGATATTTACAATCAACTACAACCCTCTATTTCCACCTAGGTCTTGCTGACAAGAATGATTCAAATTGATTATATCCCTTACATCAATTTGGAAAAATCATTCAAGATTTTGAAAGGAGGGAGATAAATTAGTGTATATGGCCTATCTTGGGTTCTAAATTTCTAGATTAGGTTTTTAGGGTTAGATTAGTGTTTATTGGGAAATATTATGTTTCTAGAGTTTCTAGGACTAGATTTGGTTTCTAGGGTTTCTATGGCTAGATTAGGTTTCTAGGGATAGATTAGGAATAGGGAATTTAGAGAGTGTGAATACTACTATTATTTATAATCAAAATTACACAAGGAGAATGACATAGTATACCTCCCTCAACAACTACCCTCACACCTAGTTGTTGTTGTTGAGGAGAATGAGAATTAAGGCAAAGTGGTCATTGATATGTTAGCCATTTTCTCCAATTTTGAACATGCAAGACAATTAAACGAAAATATCCCTTACTAATCAACATATAAATTTTCAAGATTAGGGGACAACTTCTAACTATGTATGATGATAGTGGAAAATGCATGCCTTAATGCCTTGTAATTATCTAATATGAATTATGTATACCCAACAAGGTCCTATCTGAACTTTGTTTCTTATGGAGCAGGTAGAACCAAAAATGTATCTGTCAAATCTTTCTTCCTCAAGCAAGAGGAGTTCAGTAAGCCTATATTAAAGTGAGACATTGAGCAGGTCTACAAGAGTTATATCAACTAGATGTCAAAATATAAGAACAAAATTCCATAAACGCATTGAAATTTTTTTCATTGAAGGGGGGCCATGGTCCTATGAAGATGAGACAATAGGCGACATCGAGGTGCCATTGAGGTACAAAAATCTAGTGAAACAATGGGTACCCAAAGATATTCCTGAATTAAACACATATTTTTGTGTGAACGAGAGGATATATCGAATTGCACCATCGTCATTACATGATTTGGGGTTGTTTTGCATGGATGCAATAAAGGTCGGTCCAATTGCAAAGATTGGATGTGCCTTGTCCAATATACATGAAGTATGAGAAGATATGGATTGTGAGCAAATTATTTATAGCTGAAAGATAAAGATCAAAATAAAGCAGCAACGTTTTACAATGAGGGAAGGCCAAAAGCCACAAGGAATATTGCGGGGTTTATAAACAATACAAAACTAGGTTCTACAATTAAGCAACCCAATTGCATATTTGAGGGGCATGAAGGAAACTGTGTTTTTGTATGTGCCATTAAATCAATAGTTGCAGGGTAAGATTTTCTTATTAGTTACAATTTGAATCGAGTATATACAAACATGGTTACTATGGGAGTGGTACATCTAACAATTTACCCAACATTTTATTAATTAATTTAACCTCTTAAGGATTTTTCGTTACTATATTGTTATAATTTTGTTTAAATTTTCTATATTTACTTCGCAAGGTAGTGATCAGGGCATCTCCCCAGCAACTGGTTAGAGGATTACAACTTCCTCGAGGCAGCAGGTATACATCTTTGTAATAGTACAAATATAATTTGAAAAAAAGAGTTTTTTTGTTTTGTTTTTTCATGAGTATATTCATTTTGTTTATATAATTGTATTTGTATATTTGTTGCAAAGTATTGATCTAGGAAACCACCTGACTGTTGATCAAACTACAGCAACCTCAGGGAAACAGGTATACCGGATTGTACTTGTACAATTTAAACACGTCAAAATGTTTTCTTATTATGTTGTTTCTGAGAGTATTTTGGTTTTGTTTGGATAGTTTTTTCTATGTTTTTGAAGCAGGGTGTTGTAAGGGGCACCTCCCTAGTAGTAGATGATACCAGACCTGCCTCAAGACAATAGGCATACATCGATGCAATTGTATAAATTTAATATGAACAAAAAAATTTGTTTGTTGTGTTTTATCATGAGTATAATATTTTATTCATTTACATAATGTTATCTGTATACTTTTTGCATAGTGTTGATTGGGAAAACCACCCACTTGTTGATCAGACAACATTAGCCTCGGGGAAACAAGTATAGCTGATTGTAATTGTACAATTTAAATAAGTCAAAAAAATTTCTTATTATGTTCATACTAAGAGTATTTTGGTTTCATTTAGATAATTTTTTCTATGTTTTTGATGCAGGGTTTCGTAAGGGGAACCTCCATATTAGCAAATCGGGGAAGGTCCCTTATAACCGTTGATTCAATGAGTATACGATCCTCAAGGCAGCAAGTATAACTCATTGGAATTGTACAAATATAATATGGAGCATAAATTTTTTTTTAATCTCTTTTTTGTGTGTATATTGGTTTCATTAAGATAATGTTTTCTACTTCTTCTTGGTAGGGGGATGGTCGAGGAAAGTCCCCAAATGTAGATTAGACAAAACCAGCATCGAGGAATCAGGTAAACCTAATTGTAATTTTATGAATCTATCATGATCAATATGTTTTGTTAATATACTTTTTTCCTCAGTCTCTTTCTTTCATGTCAGTAATGTTTTATATATTTTTGATACAAACCACTAATTCGACGTATGAACCAGCGTCATAGAAATCAATGGATTTAGATATGTATGATTTGATGTGCAATGTTGGCATTGGTTCTTCTCTAGACCCAATTAAGATGATAGAGAATGCCTTGATAAAAATTAATGAGGATATCCTTCATTTGCTATTCATTCAGCCACAGACATATGAGATTAAAGCCAAGGTTGATGTTTTGGTAAAGAGATCGCATGAATTGCAAGTAAGTTGCGGACTCATGAATCATAATATAAATTCATTTAGTACTTTATAATTTTTACTTGTATATGAGGGTGAACTTATAAAATATGGTTTGTATTTACAAGATTTTCTGCGACCACACACTAGTGGTCAAGGAAGTGTTAGCCCCAGTGATGCTCGTGGAGAGTCATCACATGAGAAAAAAACTCCACATACATCTCATGTGCCACTTTTGTTTACTGAACAATCAGCGACACATTCCATGACACCCCCTAGGTCAGTTGTGAGTGCACCCACTAGTGACTGGCGCACACTAGATTGTGCAGAAGAAGGGGTTGATGCAGAGCCTTCTAGTATTGATATTGTTGAAGACACATTTCCTCGATCTTCCCATATCACTAGCACAGGTAAAATATAGACAACATTCTTGGTGGATGAAGAGCACATTCCAATAAATATAGAGAAGATCCCAGGTAATTATTGTGTATTGTTCAAGTTAGTGTTTATAATTTGATTGTAATATACCTATAAAAATTGTCTTTCAACTAATGATGGCATGATCATTTTGCAGGAAATGGTGTTTTTTATAAACATCTAAATGATTTGTCCTTGTCCCACCATCCGCATAAGGTGGGAAAAAAAATTTGAAATTTAAAATATGAGCTCACTAATCGGTTGGTTGGCATGTTCGGCAACGATACCTTTAATAAATCCATGGTCCTAAAGAAGGTTGGACAATATATGAATATTGTTCGGGACCAATATAAGGTTCACCTAGAAAGGAACCATAGGGATGAGCTCCCTCTGATGATTCTAGCTAGAGAGTGGAAATCCCTAGTGGAATATGGAAATGAGAGGGCTATGACAAAACAAGGAAAGCTACCACCAGGCACAGGGAGGTATACAATACTTTCCACAATGTAATTCTAAACCTTATTATTAATCATTTATAAATAAAATTTTGATCATATAATGTATTTCAACACTTTCATAGGTTGTTTGACACATCAAATTCCACAAAGGCAAGACAAGAAAAAATTGGTCAGCACAAGCTTGGGCCTGGTGGTTATTCGAATTTGATGACACGAATTGTAAGTATCGAAAAACCAATAATGCATCCAAATAATAAATTACAATTTCTTTTTTTTATTGCACTGCAAAAGGTAAATTCATGACGTTATGCAAATATGCAAGCCGAATGATTCAAAGAATTGCCCGCTGAGGAGGACTTGAAGCTTGGCTTCCAGCGCGGCATTGCAGTTGTTGTTGAACACTGAAAAAGATTGTCTGAAAAAACACAGTCTTCTGGTGATCCATGTTGCACACAGGTATATAAAATCTATATAGTTTAACGAATATTTTTTACTTGTGCAATCAATTCGTTATAAAAAAATTCCATAAAATATTGAATCTGTGTTGAGCAGGAAAGAAACAATCTAATCAATGTCGAAGATGGACAACAACCAATCGAAGATCAGAAGTTCGAATCCTGGTAATGAATTTATTCCTATGCTACAATTTTAAATATTTCATTGTAGGTGGTGAACATTAATTGTACTTTTCCATGTTTCAATTGCAGATCATGTAGAGGGTCACATTGTATAGGTTGAGCCTAGATTACAGGAATATGAAGTACATCATGTGGCTGCATCAAGTAAAATAATACCTTTGTAATGTTTTTTTAAATGAAATACTTGTCATTATAATACAATAATATATCAATGTAACATTTTCAAATTAATGCAGCAAATCCGGACCCCTTGCCACAAAATCCATGACAAGTTAATGAACCACCAAGAACTGAACAACAAGTTCCAAACGATGAGTTTCTTCTTGATTTTGTAAAGAGAAAAAAAATAGAAAGAAGTGACTAAAGAAATACTGTGAAATTATTTTTGATAATATAATTTCATGCATATTTTTTCCCTACTAAATGAATGGATGGTTTAATGAATGTTAGATTTTATTGAGTGAATGGTAAATGTTTCTTTATGATGAAATCTGCATGTTTGCACATATTTCTTTTTCAATTACATGCATTGGGTATGGAGAGTTGAGAGTGATGTGAGGGGGGGAGGGTCCATAAGAGCTTCCACCTTCATGTGGTTGGTATTTTTTAGTAGATAATATTAAATTATTCTTGAAACAAAGAGGATCTCAATGAATGGCTACAGTGGTTGAAGGCAAGATGATGTTCAAAATCAAATAGGTAAGGCAATCGAGAAATAGAAAACTTATGATAGTTTGAGAAAGGGTAAAATCAAATGAAATTAAGCATCAACAAGAATATAACTAATCAATTCAATGTTTAACAATAAACCATGGGAATGTAGCTATGGATGACAAAATATAATATTGATAAGATAATTTTATCAATGTCCATTGAATCAACATAATAGTAGGTCAATAAACCCTAGGGTTGCATCTACGACATAAACCCTAGTTGTGGGCATAAACCAATAGAGAAGAGAAAGGGATTCCCACATTGTCTTGTATACCATATTGAGGTTTGTAAGAGACCGTGAGGATGAAATTGAACCAACCAACAAACCCTAACTCCCGTAATAAACAAGGAGAAAAACAATGTTAGGGTAGCACAACATTACAACCTAAGAAGTGTATTAGAGATAATTTATGGGTACAGTACTATAGGGAGAATCCATAAGTGTGCTAGAGAGAAGATGTAAACCAATAACAAGAGAGTTTAGGGTGCTCATAGTCTAAATCACTTGTATTCAAGAGATTGGGAAGTTCACACAAGGCATGGGTCCTTGCCCAGTTTATACTAAATGTAAATTTGCGTCATTCAAGAATTTGGGAGTGTTTTAGTTCTTTTTATGGTACATTTTTGGATAAATCATTGAGTGAAAACCTTAATATACTCGTTGCAGCAGGTACAATGCTAGAATGTAATCTTTGCATTTCTTGTTTATAATGGAACTAGGATGAACAAAATTTATTACATCTGTTAGATTTCATCTAATTTTTTCTACAATCTAAGGCAATAAATGAAGTTGTGATGTTTTTTAATTCACTAGTGTTAGAAAAATAATGTAGCATCTACAGTTTTAGAATGTATTTTATGTCTCTTATCATCAATTTTCATGGTACTAATAATATTTGCAATCTGATGTAGTTGTGAGAGACTGTGAATGAGGTATTTCCATCCAAATAGAGAATCTAGAGAGGATTCCAACTATAAATCTCTAGGTTTAACAAAAGTGCAATTAAGGGTAATTTCAAGATGCCACCACTTATTGTAAATGGGATGCTATTTTTTGAGCTTTTCCAATTCTTGTTATTATCTTGATTTCCCATTATCACTCGTATTTGGTGCAGGATATAAAAAACTTCTACTACCTAGGCTGTAAGCATAAGAAGCATCAATACAACTTGATAAAATGGTATTCTTTTTAAAGTAACACATTGTCTTATGGACATGAGTATATTCAAGTGAACATATATAATATATATTTGACATGGTGTGTGGCAGGTCCAATATATAGCCTCATCCTTGGGGGGGGTCAAGCTTGACACAAATGGTCATAGAGACATGTTTGACTATGTCACTATACAACTTTCAAAACTTAATGATCAACGTGATGTTGATATATAGCCTCATCCTTGGGGGGTGTCAAGCTTGACACAAATGGTCATAGAGACATGTTTGACTATGTCACTATACAACTTTCAAAACTTAATGATCAACGTGATGTTGTACAACTTTTGAAATCGACATCCCTTTCTCTACACGTATGACATATTGTACTAGTTGTCAATATTTTTCTATAATCATTGTCTTTGGAAAATTTCATTGAAAATGTTATGGATATTAGGACAATTAATACTAGTGATGGTATTATATATAATTGTTAAATTAGAACACATAGTACCATGTGCATATCTCTTAACTCAATATGCATATCCCTTATCTCCATGTGAATTTGTCATTCTTACTTGAGTCTCTACCATATGCATATCCCTTATGCATCCAACCCATTGAAACTCAACATGCCACTATTCTCCATATTGAAAAGTATCCAAAAGGATATGTGGTCCTATTGTAAACATTCAGTCATCGCCTCATTTACCACAATGTTGAAATTGACACTGCTAAAATATATAAGAATATAGGATTTATTCTTGATATGAGATATATGAATAGCATGTATTGTAGACACACTACTATATGATCATCCCACATCAAATGCATATCCTATATATATATTTTATGATAACTAATGCATAACAAAAGAATTTCCATTTTGGATCATAAGTTCCCCATACCCAAGACACTTGATGACTACATAACAAAATAACACAATGTTGATTATAGACAATTTAGTCTTTTAGATAGAGTTGAATTCTACAGAGGGTCCAATGGATTATTGTGTAAGGATGTGTTGCAGGCATCATCTAGTGAGAAGAAAATGTGCATGATAGTACATAAAATGAAAAAGTTGCTAAAGGAAGAAAGGGTAGCCACCAAGGCCAAGCCTATCAAGCAATTAGAAAGTAAAATTATTGCACTGGGTTTAATCCAGATGATACCACACATGCACAATCCATACTATAGTAGAAATATAATGAAATTGTTGTGTGATGAATAAGCTACATGCCACTGATATAGAGAAACTATCCAAACTCCAGAGATAGTAAAACTGTGGGATGATAAAGACAAAATAAATCAAAAATATATTATACTATAAAGCACAAATGGAATAGTACATGAAAAATGTGGATGATCTAGAGTTAAGTATATTAGTAATGAAGTTAGAAAATGCATTCAAATGTGCTCAAACAAATCCTCAACTAACATCCACATGAACTCAAGAAATCCCTCAATCCATAGATCGGATATAGGAGTCTCCATTAGACCAAGAAAGTGAAAATATGGAGTAATATGCTCCACATTAATAGTCACGGGAGAAAGAAAATATGATTATTTAGATGGAAATTGATATGAAGAAAATTCTAAGAATCATAAAGTTTCCATACTCCATTAAGTACAACCTACTTAGGCAAGGCAATCAACTGGACAAGAAATATAGAATCCAAGAGGGAAGATAGGTTGGGAAATAAAGTGGGCATAAACCTAAGTTGAGATGAATGATATTAACAAAATGTAAAAGGGTCATAAAAGAGAGTACAAGTGATAAGCAGTTAGAATGAAGAGAAATCTAGTAATGAGGTCTCCCTACTATATAGTGAAAACTCATAGAAGAAATAGAAGATAGCATATTATAATGTTTAATGGAATAGAGAAGATAATGTATTGCCATGTTGTGTCGGGTAGTATAGTGAGCACACAAACTTATCTAATAGAGATAATTATACCATAGAACTAGTATATATTTTTTAAATTATCGACCATGGTCAAATATCTGACAGACCATCCCATGATATCTAATGAGTATACCTCGTCGGATTTTCTCTTTTATGTCATCGGATATCCGACGTCATTCCCCACTTTTTCGATAATCATGCCATACCTCCGATGGAAAATGGTGTTGGTTATACGACCGTCTGTGAATTATTTTGGGTCGGTTATCTGATGGGTCTATCGTTGTATATCATTCCTTCTGTAAATTATAGGCCCGTCGAATATCCAACAAGTATGTCGTAGCATATCTGACAAGTCTGACGTAGAATATCATTTGTGTATGTGTCACATATCCTACTTGTATATTAATATATTTATGGTCAGATATACAACCAATTCATGTTGGATATCCTACGAGACCATATTTCTGTTGGAGATCCAAGGAAAATCAACCGACGTTTATAAAATCCAAGGCTTGTCAAATTGGCAATAGATTGATGTCGAAAATAAAATATATATGTCATTGGATTTTGGGTTTGTATTTTCATGTGATCCTTCCCCTATTTGCATAAATATTTTTCCTATATTGATTTATTTTCAATTTTTTCCTGATCTTAAACATATGTTATTTCGTTTCCTTAAGCAATTATGGCCCAATTACTATTATGTCTACTAGATTGTCCCAACTTATTAGAGTGTTGAATTTCATGCCATACAAAGATTCAAATGGAATCATCTCCAAAGAAACCTGATATACATTATTATATGCAAACTCTACCAAATATAATAATATTTTTCCCACCTGGATAGTTGGTCCATCACATACATCCTTAGCATATCTTATACCACTAGATTAACTCTCTCAATCTTCCCATGTTTTTGTGGATACTATGTTGTACTCAAATTTATATTTGTTATTAGGAATATTGCACCTTCTGCAAATAGAAGTTGTTCCTCTGGTCTGAATGGTTCAGATCCAGAACAAATGAGTGAACGACAAAGGATGAATACCTTCCCTAAATGTTGTAGACACCTGGAATACTACTTCGATCATGAACCTGTGTACCTGCAAACATGTCAAACATACAATCACATCAAATCTACCAGAAAATCATCTACATATCCATACTAGTGACTAAGGAATCCAATAATCATATACATGTGAAATCAAAACAATAGATATGTGGGACAGAAATCAGCTTTCCATTAAGAATGAATGAAGAAGCTTACAACCATTGCCTTAGTGTTGACAAACTCCTCCAAAAGACAAACACTTCATCCCTAAAATCTCCAACTTGCTCTCTATGCTCTCCAATGATTTGGACTAGGTAGTCAATTCAACAACATAACAATACCATTCAGTTCTCCCCCTCAACTATGGATATGAGCTTTTATTTATAAGGATCAATGGATAGGTATAGTTGAGATAATTGTGGGTGAGGTGGCTCCAAGATCCTACCAAGGGGGATCTTGAGCTCAAACTAACCCATATTGATAGGGATAAGGGAGGACACGAGGCTCATGATCTAGAAGCCTCGAGAAACTTCTCTTTTTCCCATTTTATCCAGGGTACCATTTTTGTTCCCTTATGACAAAGCGGTTTAGGTGAGAACCGCTTTAATAATAAATCCTATAGGTAGTGGCACCGCGTCTCTACAATGGGATACAGGTGGTGCTAAAGAAGGTACCTCTCATCAGCCAAAGGGTAAGTGCGATGCTAGGGTTTTTCAAGTAGAATTAACATCCAAAGCAAGTTTCCACTCCAAGTTTTGGGATTAAGGGAAAACATAAGGGTTAGGGGTCTCATCACATGATGGTGACAGGATTTAGGTATAACAGAATGCCCCCCAAATCATGAGGCTTAGAGGAATACGATAAGTGAGAGCTTTGAGAGAACAAGTTGTCACTTCGATGTGAGAATGTCAGCTCGGTCAGAGAATGTCTTCGAGTAGGCATCTATAGTACATCAATACTTTTGACTCATAGACAAATTTAACCAACTCATAGCTATGGGCCAATACAAAACAGATCCATGAGAGGAATAAACAAGCATGGCTACTAGAATATAGCGTAGATCCATGTGATAGAGGACCCAAACTTGGACATAGCTACTAGACATACAACGTAGATCTATGTCATACAGACACAAATTTGATCATATCCATGACTATACAAATGTGGATCCATGCTAGATATACAAAACTCCATCGCAACCTAGGGAAAACAATGAGCGCTAAACAAATACCCAGGGTCTTCATATCATCTTCCACAAAGTACGATTCTATCCATGTGATTACAATTTTCTGAAGTCGAACATGGTAGAAACCACTTGATTACTGGCCAATGATGTGAATAGTTAACAAGTGCGAGGGAGATCATCATTGATGTCAATGTTTCCCAAGGTACCCTAGTACAATCTACTGAGCGTGAATAGAGATGTATTGATGTCAAACACCCAGTCGATTCCATTGATCAAAGGTCAATGATGTGAACCTATGTCGAGAGCAAGAGAATCTGTCATTGAGGCATACATATCTCAAGGTACTAAGTTTTGTTTCTAAGACTATTTCTCGGATGATGAGCTGATGTCGACAGGAATAGTCTCGTCGAAGGAGGGCCATGATGAGTCCCACATCAATGACATGAAACTCAGAACAAAGTTCTGGAATGATGTGAATAAGGTAACCATAAGACTGACTCAAAAGTACTGACACAGAGACTGTTCTGACTGTAGAGGTAAACTTCTTCAACTTCCCTTTGAACATCGGCGGCACGAAAAAAGACTTGGAAGCATGACTACACCATACAAACACACAGTGCAACAGTGGACAATGCATTCTTTTGAAATACTCAAAGGAGTGACATGACTCATGAAAGTGGATCGTCACGGAAATTAGCTGAATACCCAATTGACTGAAATGATATGCAAACAAATGCCATGTTCAAAGGTAACGACAAACTATTGCCATTTATTTGCAAAATGATTCCCTTCCCATTTTCCCCATCATGGTTGATGAGTGCCTCTTTTTGGTTTTACGAGTTCAAAGAGGGTAACAAACACTCGTTATAGCTCATCCGAAGACAAGTCCAAAATCATACGTTTTACGAACCTGAGAGAGGAGGGGTTCATTCCCAAAAGAGGGTCTCTCAATGTTTGATTTAACGAGTCCAATGAAAGTTAACTCGGTATCGTTCATGTTTAGAGAGTCTGAACGACCACGGAAGAAGACTCCATAGGGTCCTTTTTCATAAAATAGTTCACTTGAACCGAAAAAGTGATAACCTACTGTCATATGAACGACTCTTCAAGTGCTTTAACGAGCGTGAAGAAGACAAGATCACTCGACAATCTTTTCGTATTTAAGGAGCCCGAAAGAGTTTAAAGAAGACTCCACTAGGTGTCTTTTCATGATGATAGATTTTACGAGTCTGAAAATAATTAGAAAAGGACTCGAAAATTTGATGCTAAATTTAGAGAGCATGACCAGAGTGTCGTAATAAATGCCTCAAAAGACTTTTCCTATTTTATGGTAGTACAAAAAATTCAAAAACAAACTCCCAAAACTTTTACTGCTACCGCTCTTCTATCCTGCAACGACTTGAAAAAAAAGTGTTAAATTCTCCAATAACCGACATTAAAGGATTATCACTAATAGATTTTGAGTAATAAATGATTTTAAAACAAAACTATAACATGTCAAACCCTAAAATGTATATAAAAGTCATGTAAATAGTACAAAATCAAAACATTTTACCATTTACCCGTAGTGAAGAGCCTTTGGAGCATTTTCTTGGCCATATTTTCAGTCGCGGATATTGGGAGCATCTACCATCGGATTCATGCACCGTCAGTTCCAAGTAATAGCTTAGACCCTACTCTTTCATTTCTTGCTTTCAATTTTGATTTTTGGTGGCATTTTGGGCCTATTGGGTGAGCCCTAAAACCATGGAAGCGGGCACCGCTCTTATCCCTTGCGGGATAAGCGGTACCTTGCTAGAACCGTGTCGAAAACACTGCGCACAGGCGGTGCCACCGCATGTCCTCAATGGGACACAGACGGTGCCAGTCATGGGTAAATAAAAAGGCATGCACAAGAAAAACTAGCTCATTTTTTAGGATTTGTATGATTGGGAATGTTTCTAATTGGTCTTGTGATGGTTTTTGATAGGTTCTTATTGATAAAAAATGGTAATATGGAAAATTTCCCATAAAAGCAGTGCTGGATGGCCCTCTACGAATAGTATTGTTTACCATGCAGAGAGTGATGGGGATCCAAGGGGTACACCAGGCATCTAGAGCGTAGATTCTCTATGCCATAGAGGCCATGGCACCCACAGTTTTCAACTAGGCGGAAGCTCTGATTTTTATCTTCAAGGATTAGCTGACCAAGTGTCGGTAGGGGGAGCTGAAGCAATTCAGTTTTGGTTCCATTCTAGCTTTTTTATTTTTCAAGCGGGTTCCATAGATGAGACCCCAGGTGGTATTTACAGAGTTGAGGGCGTGGGACCCTCGCATGTAGAGATGGGTCTAGATTATGGCCCGTACTGGAGCAGCTAGAGGCAAGGTAAATTTTGGTGACCCATTCTTTCGATGGTTGAGAGATCAGCTCCTCATGGTGGAGCACTATGCATATGCGGGCACTGACTTTAGTGGTGACCCTGACCTACCACTCCCACCTAGTGGATAGTGGGGTGATATCGGTAAGAAACAAAAACCCCAAAATGGAAATTGTGTTTTTATGTTTTTATGTTTTATATTTTTTATGTTTAGTAACAAGACTTGAATGTTTTTCATGCAGACGTCAAAGCAGCACGACCTGGGGGAGCCTCCCCATTATATAGGTGAGTTGGATCCTTTTTTGTACCATAGGGCGATGATGTGATAGGGGAGCTATAGGATAACCTCAAGAGTTTGACTCTAGACATCCCGGATGCCTCGATCGATGACCTCCCATTGAGGTACCAGAGGCCTACTGCGGGAGTACCGAGTCATTTCAGCAGACTGCTATGTAGAGTAGACTAGGCAGTTATGTGTTACCATGAGCATCATTACTTGATGAGTGCATTATGTATTCACTGAAAGCTGATAGATAGCTTCAATACTTTTGTAGGATGATTTTTTACCTGAAATCCTATGTGCTTCAGATGAGGTCTCGTGACCTATTTTTTGTAAAACATGTTTATATATATATATATATACAAACTTCTACCTTGGTGTTTATATGTCTCAAAGGGTGAATGTATTTTACATGAGTTTTATGTGTCTTTTAGTTTATTTACAGTGAACCATGTTTGATTTTCATGTCATGAATGAGCAATATGCCAAGCTAGAATGTAATTTTCCAGTGAGTAGGCAATTGCATTATGTTCCCTAGGGATATGCCTATAGGTGATAGTTTCAAATGACCTTTCTAACAAACATACCCTCCAGAAGAGATGGAGAAGCATAGGATTCCTAATGGTATAGACATGGTTTAAATGACAAACCACAAGTTGCAAGTCCATCAAGACTACCAAGTTGTGAACATCTTGGGAGGCAGCTTCAGCCAGAAGACCTATGATTGCTCGATACTTGGTGATATTGTTGGTAGCGAGACCAATACAAATCACTCCTAAACTGACCAAATCGTAAGTTGTGGAATAGAGAACCCAAGTAGCTGAGGCAAGATTCAAGGTGTGGCAGAAAGCACCATCAACGAAGCCATAGAAATCCATCTGCTCTACACAACCAAAACATGGTATAAACAGATACGGACACTAAACTCAAAACCATATTGAAAATACTTAAGCACACTAAAAGTCAAGTAATATACATATATACAAGATACTATCCAAGAGAGATCTAGGCATAGTACATCTTAAAGTACAACCCATTGCGAGGTTGTCCTAAGGGGATTCCATCATAGTCCATGAGCTCGTAGGCCCCTTTCTCTAAAAATTTGGAAATGATAAAAGGACCGTACCACATGGATTCGAACTTCCCTTTCCTTAGTTTTTCATATCTCTGATCATAATTCAAAACTAGGTCACCCTCGTTAAAGGCATGAGGTTGGAAAAACTTGTCATACTGCGCCTTGACGCGTTTCTTGTGTGCCTCATTAGCTAAGGCAGCATCTCTTCTAGTTTCATCAAGGTTATTCAAGTATAAAAATCTATCTTCCTCTACGGAAGTGCTGGGAGAATTTCGACGGCAAGTTTCAAGGATGGAATCTGACATTGAATCGGCTAGACAACTTCTAGTCCATAGACAAGACAGAAAGGTGTGAAACCAGTAGTTGTTTTCACCAAAGTCCTGTAAGCCCAAAGAGCGGAAAAAATGATATGGTGCCAATTGGATTTATGGTCTCCAACCATCCGATGAAGCATCGTTTACAAGAATTTATTAATGGCCTCAACCTGACAATTAGCTTGCAGATAATAGGGGGAAGCATTTTCATGATGAAAACCTAGCTTGGTACTTAGTTCCTCCATCATTTGATTACAGAAATGTGATCTGTGATCAGTAACTATGGACTGTGAGACTCCAAATCTCACTATCACATGATTGAACAGGAAGAGAGAGAAAGTCTTACCATCCTCTACATATGTAGGCATGGCCTCAGCCCATTTTGTAAAATAGTCAACGGCTATGATGATGTAACCATGCCCCCCAACTTAGGTAGGCTTACAATTCAAATAATCAATCCCCCATTCGGAGAAAGGTCCAACGGCAATGACGAGGTGTAACGGAGCAGGATGAGTACGCTTTTTTGGATAAAAATGTTGACAGGGTGGGAATTTCTTAACAGCCTCGTGACAATCTTTAAAGACTAAAGGCCAGAAATAGCCAGCGCGAAGGAATTTTTTGGGCTATATCCATCCCAGATAAATGACCGCCACATTCTCTGGAGTGGCAATCATTCAAAACTTGTTATGCTTCCTCATGGGTAAGGCATCACCGGAGAACGAAATCGATACCACGTCTATACAAAGTGTCATTCAAGATGAGGTAGTATTTTGTATGGTGATGGATACGGCAGTGATCATCATGGGATAGAGTAGGCTAAAACCTTCATGTCTAGAGATAAATGAGAAAATATCCATACCATCATACCAAAAGAATGGAGTGTCCTTAAGGAGACGCATATAACCATGTGTTTTCTCTGCAAAATTGCACACAAAACGGTGGAGAAAGTTTGCCTTCCCTTGCAAAATTTGGAGTTCTAGAAGGTTGGTTGGGGCTGGTAGAGCTAGAATAGTAGCAATTTTCAATGGATCTATCCGGATGCCATATTTAAAAACCACAAAACCTAACAGGCATCCCATCTCAACGCAAAAAACACATTTATGAGGATTGAGTCGTATGTTATAATGACAGCATCTCAAGAAAATGTCTCTAAGATGACTAGGTTGGTCCTCCCATCGTTGTGAATGAGCTGGGAGGTTGTCAAGGTACGGTTCAACAATATTTTTTATATCGTGAAATGCATAGGACATATTACACTAGAAAGTGGCTCCAGCATTTTTCAGGCCAAATAGTAACTTCCTATATGCAAAGGTTCCCCATGGGAAAATGAATGTTGTCTTATGCTGATCAGTGGGTAAAATATCAATCTGATTATAACCCGAAAATCCATCCATGAATGAGAAGATGACACTTCTGGCACAGTTGTCGATAATCGGGTCGATATGCAGAGTGGGAAAGTTGTCTTTGGGACAAGCTTTGTTAAAATATCTGAAATCGATGCATACTCTAATGGTGCCCTGCTTTTTATTGACAGGGATGACATTCGATACCCATTCCGGTAAGGGTACAGGATAAATAAACCCTGCTTTGAGAAGTTTCTCTATTTCAGCTTTGATAGTTGCAGCTTTTTGTGGATGGACTTTCCTTCATTTTTTCCTGACAGGTTTTGCAGTGGGATAGGTTTTTATTTTGTGGACCACAATGGACGGGTCTATCCCTGGCATTTCTTCGTAAGACCAGGAAAAAACATCACAGAATTCTTTGAAAAGTGCTCTGTATGTTTCAGATTCTTCTGTTGAGCAGTTATGCCCAACATGAACATGCTCAAGGTTACCAGGCTTAGTTGATATGTCAATTGTATTTGTTTGAGTAATGTTGCATAGGTTTCCTTCAGAATATGTCTTGCAACAATATAGGATTTTGAGGTGTGTTGACAATATCAGTGGAAAAAAGGGATGCAAAATCATGTTCTACCGAACTGGTGTTGGGGAGGAACGAGGCTCTATGATGATGATCCTCCCATATAGGCTCATTCGTACTCATGATCTCCATAATGGACTCATCAAAAGGAAAATTCTGGGAGAGATAATCCAAAATAGGAAGAGAGGGTTCTAACCAGTAGGGTAGGTGGTAAAGGTCCGAAGTCACCAGATGAAGCTCATTAGTGTGGTCATCAGAAAGGGTTTGGATAACGTTGTACATTTCTTGATGAGGACTCAAGGAGGTGGACTCAACAAAATTTTTTCCCTTTGGATCATAATCAAATGACGAAATCATATTTACTGTCGCCATGTCTATGTTAGGAGGGTTTGAGGGAAAAATCCCCATAAGGGATGAACCCTTCAGCATGCCTACCCCAATCTATTGGTAAGGAGGAGGGGACTGACCTAACATAGAGATGTTATTAGCCGTAGAGGTAGTAACATCCGGCATACAAAAATTGAGCTGGTCAATGGTGACAATTATCCCTAGATGCAGAAATTGGACAGTTCGAAATACCATCGAAGCGACAGTAGTCATGGTGTAAAACCAATTTCTTCCTAAAAGGAGGTTGTAATCTAGCGAGGCATATACTACTTCCACTTGAATAGAAACATATTTTCCCCCAAGCTCGACTGAAAGGGATGGTATGAGACCATGGGGATGGAAACCTCATCCATCAAAGGCTTTCAGAGTTGTAGGTGATGTTACAAGCTCAGGAGAGCCAATATCTTTCCAACAAGACAGGGACAAAACCAAAGTTGAAGCTCCTTCCTCTAAGAAATTTCTAAAGACCTTCTTTTCAACTACTTTTGTTATGATTTGGAAAGAAAGTTTGTGAGGTAGTCTAGACTTATAGTTCTCGACATTGAAATGAATCAAATTAGAATTGTTCGGGTCTAAAGCTCCTAACTCAATTAACAAGTTTTTGCGCTGTGTAGGACAACTTTGGAGTACTTCCAAGGTAGACATTACACATGGTGCCTGAGCAAGATCTTCAACTACGTTATAAAATTGAGCGGCTCGGGCATTAGAGTTAAAAACAACATTCCTAAGAGTACTCTTGGGTGGACGCAAAACCATGTCGATATTAGGTTTCTCGATGGTTAGGGGAACAGTAGACGAGGACTAGGGAGAACCAGTAGAGGGAGATTTTCCTAAAGAATAATTGTCTTATTTCTTGTCTGTGGGTTTTTCTTAACTCTGAATTCTAGTTTGCAAACTAATAGTTTCCGAAGACATCATGTGAATTTCTTCTGAAGAACTAGAATTTCCTTGATTAGACATGTGGTCTATCAGTTGTTGTTGAGAGGGAAAAGGATCCGTGAGAACTATGGGTGTGGGATTCGTTTTCAAGAATTGGGTGATTTCATCATGACAAGGACATTCTTTCATGAAATGGTCACCTCCGCATAGCAGACATGGATATTTAGCTTTTCTTTTCCCTTTATCGTTCTCATTGGTGGTTGGTTTTGGATTCTCCTATTGGTTTCTAGGTTTTTTGTTTTTAGCTTTACCTTTCTTTTTATTATTGCCGGGCATTTGAATAATCTGAATGGAATTGACCTCAGTGGAAACCTTGGTATTTGAAGGAGTAGGGGTGGAAGTCTGGGGTTGCTTGGCAGGTTTTGTTGTCGACGGGGACAGGATTGAACCAACAATCCCATCAACAAGGCTTTTTGCTAGTGGCTTGGTAGGATCAGTGCTTGGGAAAGGAGCTTGAGGGATCAAGTCATACAATGTTTCATACTGGGAATAGACCAAGTCCAGATATTGGGCTCGACTAATGGCTTGATTTTTAGTAATGGCACCACCCATAGCCGCATCTCGAGCGATTGGAGGCAACAAAGACTTAGTAAACCAATCAAATAACAACTAATCTGGGATAGGAACCTTAATAAGTCTTCTCCTCCTTCTCCACTAATGGATATGATCGGATATGTGGGTTGAGGTTTTTTGCCACAAAGAAGTTAAGAGATCTGTACCCATTTCATAATGGATAGGAAGTTGAAAGTGTGTAAGAAACACCATTGCCAACGAGCCAAAATCCACAAACGAATGTTGCAGAAGTTCAATGTACCATTTCATGGCGGTACCGGTCAAAGTTCGTTGGAAGAGTCTTAAATGAACTAAATCATCCATAAGGGAATTCGAAGAACACCACAGATGGAATGTCATGACATTGTTTTTCGGATCATCTCCCTGCTTCCCATCGAATTTTGGAATGTCCGATGGTAACTTTACCGGAATGGGAGGCCACAAGGGGTTATGTCGAATGGGATCATTAATCAACTTGGACAAATCAAGTAAGTCCAAATTTTCTAGGAAAGGTAACTAGCAATTAGGTTGCACATACTGGTAGTATTGATATGGAATATAAGTACTAGTAGGACCATAAGTATACTGATAGAAAAGTTGCTGTGATGAAGAACCACCGGAATATCCGCCTGTGGGGGTTTTATTTTTGGGATCATGACCATTAGGACCACCAGGGCCTTCGGGAGGAGGACCACCAGGCCTTCTGGGACAACCAGGACCATTGGGACCACCAATACCACCAGGACGAGGACCACTGGACCCTTCAGGACCCCTAGGAGGTAAACCTATGGAGCCTCCAGAACCACTAGGAGGAGGGCCACTAGACCCTCTAGGACCATTAGGAGGGAAGCCATCAAGCCCCTCAGGACCACCAGGACCATTAGGACTATAAGGAGGAAAGCCACCAGGCCCTCCAGGACCACTAGGCCCCCCAAGGGGAGGACCTCCATAAGGCGGTCCTACAGCATTCCCCGCAGTATTTATAGGTATCCCTCCCATAGTTGGCATGTAGGACCAGTTAGGTTGCCCCCATGGCGTGAAATTATTATTAGGATATGGAATTCTAGCATAAGGCATACTTGTAGGGTTGGGTTGGTAATTAATGTTTCCTACAGGTACTTGATTTGTTGTGTAACCATACCCCCAATAGGTTTAATTGGTTACAGGTTGTGCCCCCAAGGGCTGACCTGAACTGGATGGGGGGTTAACCAAATTCATGTGGGTAGGAGGGACATAAACTATAGTTTGCTCTATACTAGAGGTCTTCCCATGACTAGCTACAATTCTAGTGACAGATAACGTAGGTCATGCCGAGGGTTGCCCCCCGGCACTAGAAAGTATTGATGAAACAGGAATTGAATGTTGAGCCCCACGTGCAGAAGTCCCAGGAGGATTTGGAGCAGACATAATATGGGAGGTTGTGGAGTTGGTAGTTTGACCTGGATTATGTGGAGTCATAGTGCGATCTAGAATAGGTTCAATGGGTCTCATAGAATCAGCAAGTGAGCGATATCCCATAGGAAAAACTATTGAACGAGGTGGTGGTGTACCCAATATGTTATCTATTTTCTTCTCAATTTATTTTGCATGGAGAATAGGTTCCTGGTATTTTCTACGTTCTTCTTCATTTGGTGAAACTTCTTTAGAAGAGTTTAAACGGGTCCCAAACGAGGCAATGGCTTGTCCTATAGAGGTATCCCAAAATGGAGCATTGGGACCATAATCTAGACGGGTAGTATCATCAACATGACCTTCTATGGGAAAATGGAATGAAGTATTACTCCAAGAAGCTTGTTGGACCAAGGGAAGCACGTGCGAAGGATATGGATCTCCACTTTCTACAACCACATTTTCTCCCACTTGGGAGTTGGTAGCAGCTCCTTGGTCGGTAGCTTCCATAGGATTTTCTCCTAAAACAGGAATAAAATCAGATGGAAAGACCCATGCTCTTCTGGACTATCTTAATTCATCCAGTTTGTACAGCTCCTATCTAACCTAGGGTCTCATAACTAAAAAACACACCAAAAATTTCCCTACTCAAGCTATCGACCAAACAAGCAAAATTAATGACAGGAGGAGTTCAGATAGTCAGGTCTCTCACCAGGATTGTCAAGAAGGTACCACTCGTGATATACCTCAAGAGTGCATGCGTAGTAGTCTCCCTGAATGATGTTTTTGGTGTATGGCTCCAAGCAAGACGGCCAAAAGGATTTTCTCGGATAGATAAGGTATCCTAGTGGGGTCTCCCGATATATGCAAGGTACGTGGGAGCTCAAATCGGTAGTAGTGTTGTCTAATGCATAACCGTTCACAAGGGGCATTCCTATATACAATCGAGTACGTGAATTACCTTTCTTTATACCTCAAGGGTACGTGAAAGGTCATTTTATATACCGAAGGTACATGGAAGAACCGCGCGAGTCTCAGGATGTAATGCGGATGAGTAACGACAGCGCCTATGCTTAACGACACCCGAACAAGTTTCTAGCCTATAACTACCGTTAATTTTAAAGTGGACGGTTAGGTGAATGCATGGAATTTCAACAGAAAAAGTAAAACCATGCAGAATATAGATGCAAATATTTCACTTTACCGTTCGTGGTATGCCTACCTACGGGAGGGAAAGAGAGTATTTTCTTTTCATTTTGAAAACCAAAAATTCCCAAACAACTTCTTTGAACAAATCAAAATCAAATACAATTAACACATTCCAAACTCATTTTTCCTTTTTGAAAGCAATCAAAGGGGTAAGAGTCTCTTTTCCTAAAAGAAAAACAACAAGCACTCTACATGCATATGCACTCTATTTTTTCGATTTTTCTTAAAACATAGATAGATCTAGCTTAAAACTACACTATTTTTCTTTTGATGAGATAGTGCTAATGCAAGATAGACAAAAGAACAAAGAGAACCTGAAAGCTTGTGAGGATAATCAGAGATCCAATGCCCTATGCTCAGTAATGATAATGACCTAATCTCAATAATAAAAAATTCTTGTTAAAAGCAAAAAGAAGTCCTCTATGGAAAAAATGAAATTAAGATGATAAGAAAATGGTTTTTCTTTCAGTCTTTATAAAAGATACGAAAGGAGAACTAATTGAAACCTAAGCTTTCAAAAATTCCTTTTAAAATCACAACCAACAAGCATGAAAGCAAATGAATAATCAACAAGCCTAATATAGCTTTTGAATTCTTCAATCAAACCAATTTTTACCACAGAATTTTCAACCATGAGCATACATATTCTAATAGACAAGCCTGACAGTGTAGCGCTAAAAGCAAATAAAATCCAACTTTTTGCAAAAATTGACAAAAAAACTGGTTCTGGAACAAGGCCTACCTGGCACAGCGCTGGAGGGGTCTTGACAGAGCGGTTCTAGATGAGCACCCCTTCTGGATAAAGGGACTTAGACGGTGGCACCGCTTATGGCTAACAGAGTTCAAGCGGTGGCACCGCCTGTTGCCAACAGCACATGTGCGGTTCCCTAAATAGATCCAAAACACATGGAGAAAGAGAAATCAAGTTAAAAATTGATAAAATTAAGGTAAATATTGATGAATTGACGGTTAAAAAGAGCATATAAAGTTGAAATAGTTCAAATCTGAACAGATCTTAAAGTTTCAAACCAAAATTCACTAAGTCAGATGGTAGATCTGACTGAAGAGAGTTGGAGATGGAGCCTGGATTCGGACAAGGGTTCAAGGACTAAGGAAGATCAGATCAACTAAAATTTTATTTGTTCCCCAACGGAATCACCAGATTTTTTATCAGGAATATTGCACAATCTGTGGACAGAAGTTGTTCCTCTGGTCTGAATGGTTCAGATCCAGAACAAATGAGTGAACGACAAAATATGAAGACCTTCCCTGAATGTTGTAGACACCTAGAATACTTCTTCGATCATGAACCTGTGTACTTGCAAACATGTCAAATATAAAAGCACATCAAAGCTACCAGAAAATCATCTACATATCCATACTAGTGACTAAGGAAGCCAGTAATCATATACATGTGAAATCAAAACAACAGATATGTGGGACAGAAATCAGCTTTGCATTAAGAATGAATGAAGAAGCTTACAACCATTGCCTTAGTGTTGACAAACTCCTCCACAAGACAAACACCATCCCCAAAAGCTCCAACTTGCTCTCTATGCTCTCGAATTATTGGGACTAGGTAGTCAATTCAACAGCATAACAATACCATTCAATTCTCCCCCTCAACTATGGATATGAGCTTGTATTTATAAGGCTCAATGGATAGGGATAGTAGTTGAGAGAATTGAGGGTGAGGTGGCTCCAAGATCCTACCAAGGGGGATCTCAAGCTCAAACTAACCCATATTGATAGGGATAAGGGAGGACACGAGGCTCATGATCTAGAAGCCTCAAGAAAATTCTCTTTTTCCCATCTTACCCAAGGTACCGCTTTTGTTCCCTTATGATAGAGCGGTTTAGGTGAGAACTACTTTAAGAACAAATCCTATAGGCAGTGGCACCGCATCTCTACAATGGGATACAGGTGGTGCTAAAGAAGGTACGACTCGTCAGCCAAAGGGTAAGTGCAGTGCTAGGTTTTTTCAAGTAGAATTAACATCCACAGCAAGTTTCCACTCCAAGTTTTGGGATTAAGGGAAAACATAGGGGTTAGGGGTCTCATCACATTATGGTGATAGGATTTAGCTATAACAATATTTGTTCCAAATACTTTGAATATCCATTTTCAAAAGTTTGAAGTAAACTTTAGATATCTGTATGAAACAATTGCCATAGGAATCCCATGCAACCCAGCAATCTCTTTCATATAAATTTCTACTATATTAGTCACCTTATGATTTGACTTGATTGGACTAAAATGAGCATATTTTGTCAACTTGTACACCACTAGCATGATCGATTCATATTTCTTTGTTGTCCTGAACAACTTAATGATGAAAACAATTGTCACCACATCCCACTTCCACTCTGATATTGGAAATGGTTGTAAAAATCCTAATGGATGTCTATGCTCAACCTTTATCCTATGAAATTCCATGTTCCTTGTTATATACCCATCAATGGTTTTCGTCGTCCCTATACCCATCAATGACTTATTGTTGTTGTGATTTTCTTTGAGTATCTAGGGTACCCTACATATGGAATCTTATGCATCTCATTAGTTACTAGTTTCCTTGAATCAATAGAATTAGGAACATAAATTATATTCTTACGCATAGTAATTTCATATTCCAAACTGTAATATTCATATTTATTTGTACATTTTCCTACTGCAATCCTTCTTTTACCTTAATTTAATATTCATCTAAGATAATAGCCTCAAGAATCATGGTTTTTAAATTTGATTTACACATGTTAATGGTTGTAGCATGCATTGCATGTACTCTCCTATTAATTGCATCGGAAACCTTTCTCTCTTTTCCCTTATATATTTGATATCAAAATAAAACTCACAAATAAATGCCAACAATATTGTTTTCTCGGTGTTCAAACTTTGTTTCTCAAACAAATACTTCATCTCACTATAATTTGGTATTAACTCAAATTTTATACCCATGAGATAATGTCTCCACATCTTCAATGCATGTACTGTGGTAGCAAGTTCTAAGTCACATGTGACATATTTCTTCTCATTATCCTTCAACTTTATAGATTCATAATAGATCATATGCCCATTTTTCATAAGGACTCCGCCAATCCCTTCTTTGAAAGCATATGTGCATACCATAAAATCCTAATTTGGATCTGCAATCTTGCGAATCGTTGTACTAGTGAGAAATATCTTTAACCACGAGAATTTATTCACAATTTCACACTATGGTTTCCATTCAAACATGACTCCTTTTTTCTGCAATGATGTAATTGAATGTTCCACTTTCGAGAAACCTTCTGTAAATATTATGTAGTATCTATCCAATCCCATAAATGACCTTACTTATATACAAATTTTGGGTGTATGTCATCCCATAATAACTTGAATCTTATATAGATCTATTGATATCCCTTATTCATAAAATAATGTGCCCGAAATAATGAATCTGCTTCTAATAAAATGATCATTACTCAACTTAGCATAAAGATTATGTTCTCTTAGAACTTGTAGTACCAATCTTAATTTCTCTTCATACTTCTCTTATTTGGAATAAATAAGAATGTCATCCAGAAATACAATGAAAAACGTATCCAAATATTGCTTGAATATGGGCCATTCTTCAAAGACACAAATGTATCTAATTTATTTGTTAACCCAAATGGCACCACTACAAACTTATAGTGACCATATTTGGTTTTGAATTTCCCTTGCTAACATATTCTTCTTTTATCATCACTTGATGGTATCCTAATATCAAATCTATCTTTGAGAAAATAGTTTTTCCTATTAGTTGATCAAACAATTCATTAATTCTAGGTAGAGGATATTTATTCCTCACAATGACCTTGTTCAACTTCTTGAATTCAATGCACAACATCAGAGTTCCATCATTTTTCTTCACAAAAAGAATTGGTGCTCCCCAAAGAGAAACACTTGGGTGTATGTATCCTTTCTTCAACAATTCTTCTAATTGCATTTGTAATTCTTTAAATTTAAGTGTTCTCATTCTGTATGGAACTTTGGAAACTGGGGTGGATCCAAGATTCAAGTCAATAGAACAATCAATGTCTCTTTTTGGTGGAAATCTTAGTATTTCCTCAAACACATTTGCAAGTTCCATCAATACTGGAAAGTATATTAATCTTTTGTTTTTACTCTTTTCTGGATCTTCCACATGAGATGCATACAACTAGCACCCTTTTCTAAATCAACTCTTCAACTACAAATGGGATATTTCCCTTATGGAAATAGGACTTGGATTCCTTTAACTCTGTTTTTCTTTCCTTCATCAAGACAAGTGAGAGCCTTGCTATGGAAATCTAGAATAACATGGTGCGAATATAACCAATCCAACCCAACAAGGACATTATATGAACCCAATGGTGTTATGTTAAAATTTGAAAAATTATTGAACCTATTCATGTCTATTGGAAAGTATTTACCAACTCATTGATTTTCCTTTTTGTTATAGTATCCAGCCAAACAATATAGGATTTTCCATGGTTACTTCTATTTATCTAAAATCTTTCAACCAAATTAGGATAAATATAACTATGATTTGCTCCTAGATCAATTACAATGGAAACATTTTGATTGGCAATATTACCTTCAACCTCAATCATGGTGGATTGATGCTCTACCTATCTATTATCCAAGGTTGCATATATCTTGGTAATTTTTATGGCCACATATTCCACATTCCTTGCTTCTTGTATTTTGTACACATTCCTCATTGTTTCTCCCCTTCAAGGACAATATCTACACATGTGATCGCCTTCACATCCCCAACACTTGAGTTTTATCCCTGATCCTTTTTCTGAAGACTCTGTTATCCTAGGTCTATGATGAGTTGGATTTTTTTTTATATGAAGATGGTGGGATCATGAAGAAAGGAGGTTTAAATCATTTATTCACTTGATATTACTTATATTTTTTCTTATCTCTCCAAGAATTTTGAAAATATTATTTTCCTTTGTTTTGGTCATACATTTGTTGGGATTTATGGACTATCTCGTCAAGAGTATTGGGATCATCAATTTGAATTATTCCTTCATAGAATGAATGAATCCCACTCAAGAACCTTTGTATCTTTACCTTCTCTTCTTTAAGAAACCTAACATACCTAATTAGTTGTAAAAACATTATTTCATACTCTTCCATAGTCGTATTTCCTAAAATTATTCCTCCATCTTCTTCTCATAGTAATTCTCAAATAGGTACTTTTGTTGAAAGTACATTTTGAATTGCTTCCATGAAATCCTATTTTCACTTATATGCTTCACCTTAACCAACTGGTTCCAACAAATGGAAGTATTTCCCTACAAATTTTAAATGTGAATTCTAGCTTATGTATTAGAGGAGTATTTATGTAATCGGAGATACTTCATCATCCCTAGTAACCAAGATTCAGAATCTTCTCCCTCCTTATGCTCAAAATTAAAATTCGATGGCTTATCTTTCTTATCTCTCCTTGTAGTTTATGTTCCGCATGTCCTCTTTTACGATATCTAATTGGGGACATTTTTGGGTTGCTCATGGATTCTTCATTATGTTGAGAGACAATTTCTATATCCCAAGTGGGTGAGATGTGTCATGATTGTAATGTTTATATGACACATGTCTGGTCCAAAAAGACAAATATAAAACCAAAGCATGTGTCGACTCAAAGTTTAAATCCTAATTTTTAAAATATTAAGTTTAACGTATAAATGTTACAAATTTGATAAATTTATATGATTAGATATCATAAACATATAAATGACTAAGTAAATATATTTCAAATTGCAAAATAATACTAGTGTTACCTTAACAATATGAAGTATTTTGTTGTAAAACATATATGAATATATCATAGAAACTAATATGATATATCAACGCAAAGATAAAACCAACAATCGGTTACAATTCCAAAAATTATTTACAATTAAAAATATATCACTTTAAGTTGTGATTGGAAGATCGCCACCAATGAATTTTCTTTGAATATAGGCAACAAAAATTGCAAATCTTAACTAATCAATGAAATATCCAACGGCATAGATCCATATTAACTCTATATCTATCAAGCACCGTGAGGGTTCAAATCATTTGAGGTACAAACCCCTTTTAGAGTTCTAAACTTGGGTAAAGGTTTACACCTCAAGGGATTGGATCCCTCTTGGAGCTTTAAAGATCCAAAGTTAATATGAATCTATGTTGATGTGAGGATGATTTCCTAGATGCATGAGGTGGTAAATAGTGATTTATACGGCTCTTGGTAGCACTCTTGGAATGCATATATATTTCCTATAGTCTCTTATTTGAACATTACCTACCTTGTTTGTCATGAAATGAGGTGGACCCAATCTACATTTCCCTTTGTAGTAAGTTCAATATCTACATTATATGAGTGTTCAATTGCTTGTTGCTCCTGAGCCTTTAATAAGGTTTCATTAACAACTCTATAAATATACACCTCCATCCTCAAGTGATATGACCCAAGGGAGGACATATATGGGGTTAAATGTATATGATATTACCAAAAGGGGGGGGAATATAAGGGGATAAATGTATATGTAATAATGGTTGTCCTAATTAGTGGGCCTCATGTCCAATGATTGAATAGGTATATATCAAGGTAATGTGGTCATTCTTGAGGAACAAATGGAGTGATTATATGAATGTCTTCAGGCATTTGGAAAATGATATCATATTCCTTAAGGATTTGTTGTGTAACCTATCTTTATTATATATATTGGAGTTGTGCTCCAAGTTTAAAATTTTGTGCATGGTGTGTTCTCCTATCTCTTATGATAATTTAAGGATTTGGTTTCATGGCTTGGATGCTTCCAAAGAGAGTCATCTTGGAATTTTATCTATAAACCTTTTTCAGGGATGTTTCATAAAAATAAACCTAAAGAATCCCTGGAGGACATAGTGAACTATTTGAGGTAAACATTTTAGGTCCTGATTCATAAAAGATTCAAAGTTATGCCTTGTGGAAGTAAGGTTTTTTACTAGTCCAAAAACGAGTCTCAAAACAACTATTTTGGGTAAATTTGATATATATGAATCTTGAGATATAAAAATTAAGTTAGAACAATTATATCAAAAGGAATTAAGAAATTATTTTTTGTGGTACAAATTTCAAAATTAGATCTGGAAAGTTGGATTTGTGGCAGTCTATACAATTTCTCTCTCTTAAAAACGACAAAGATAACAAGTTTTGGAAAAGTTACTATATCATTTTCTTGGCACATAATAATTGGGTAAAACATATGGCATTGTAGAGAATACATATCATGATAATACAAGAAAAATAATTAGACTCAAAGGGACTGAAATTCTAGTGTTACTTACCTCAGTTCAAAGGTTGGCCAGCAAGACAACCTCCAAATCGAGGTTTTAAAAGTTATGTTATTTGTAATTAGCATAAATTTTTACTTAAGGTTCTATTTAGGTGATTCAAAATACATTGGAAAGAGGAAACATGTGATAATATGTTTAAAAATTCATATTAAATAATTTTAATATTATGATCAATATATTGTAGTTGGAACCCGGATGTGGGTGCCACTTCTTTGACCGACAGTGTTGGGTGCCTCGGGCCACAGGCCAGCGACGTGGCACCCTACATGTCGAGCCCTCTTTATCCCCCCCCCTACATGGAATTTAAAGTGAACTGAATGCATGGAGCCCGTCACCCTGGCTGGCGATGGCAGAAGGGTTCAGCAGTTAATACCTTCATCCAGCGATGCTCAATCAGTCCTATCGAGTGATGGAAGAGCCACTTCACAGTCATTTCTAGCGTTGGAAGAGCCACACCTTCCTTAAATCCCCTTTGATGGATTCTAAGCTTATTCGTATGGCCAATAAGCTTAAGTATTTTGAACGAGAAGCCCCTTGGCCCATTCTCCTACTCCTGTGTCTCATTACAAAAGATTCATCCCATCTCGACTTTGATCCACCCACCCAGGTTTCTTCAAAGTTGAGTCTTTACCTGCATCAACAGTCAAGACCTCAGGCTCTGGTTATTAGTAGAGATTATTCCAGCTCGGTTCTGGTTTTCCCACTTTGTTTTCTTTGAATCCAAGTTTTCACCTGCATCCGACAATCAAGATCGTGGGCTCTGGTTAGTAAGGATTCAAACATGAACCTACAATAGTCTATTTGGATCACCATGTCATGACAACATGGCACCCGTAGTCGTGGTAGAATTGGGTGTGGTCATACATAGCGCGGCATGGGCACGATGATGGAAGAAGGTTATGATACTGGTGTCTCCATGCCTATGCAAGTCCTGATTGATTAATGGGAAGCTAGGCTTGGTTACTAAGAAATTGGGTAGAGGTAGAGGGAGCAGAAAAATTAATCATTATTGGCTTATCGAAAATATGATGGGCACTTTAATGGAGGAAATGGTAAGCAATTGGAACTACACACGTAGCTCGGTGCTCTCTGCAAAGACCAAACTGATTGAGCTTGATACCCAACTCAACAGGTTGGATGCGACTTCTGCTTGGAAACACTTAGCCATTGGGCTCCGTACTATAGGAAATGTTGAAAGAGGAAGTGGAAGTGTTACGGGGGGACCGTCAATGTCACTAGATAAGAGCTCAGTTCCTACGATGGCTACAACTATGAATTATCCATTCCTCATGCCTTCCACTATCACACCTTTGATCAACAAGCATGTCTGCAAAACTGAGGTACATGTCCAAAAATATTCTCCTCTTCTTGTTAAATAATCAGAAATTAAGGATGATGAAGATATCCAAGGGGGATGCCCCATCATAGAGAATATTCCTCCCCCTTATCTTGGTGTTGATGAATACCCAAAAGCCAGCTCGGCCCACCACTGGTTCCACCTGTTATTTTCAATTTCTTTGTTTTAATTTTCTTTTTAGACTATTTATTAAAGTGTCTTTGAACAATACCAGTATGAATTTTGTGTCTATAGTTTGGCCCCCATCAGTTGATGGGATTTTTTCCATATTTTTGTAAGACAAATCCACAGTATTGACTGGTTGGGGTGGTGGCTCCTCTGTTTCAGACCACCCCAAAACTATGTCCGTGATGTAAATTTTGATGTAACCTTTGTTTCAGTAGTTTAATACAATTTCGAAATTTACAAAGAAAATATATATTGTAGTTGGAAATTGAGTGTTTGGGGTAGACATCAATTAAGAAAAAATGGAAAACCCTATATTTAGAAGAGAGTAAGATGGAATTGATCCTAAGGAATTGTTAAGGATTGTGAAGGGAAATTTCAAAAAACATTATTGTGATTAATTTGGTGGTGATGCTAAAAAGTGGTGGAGAGCTCGTGATATAAGTAGTCAAGCATATGCTACATGGAAAGAATTTGAGAAATCTTCTCAAAAATATGGATCGGTGACTTAAAAATGTAATAAATGAATAAAATTCAAGATGAATTAAAACAAACAAAAAATGAACATCATAATAAATGTGTGGATTTGTCCAAGATGCAATTCCTTAATGAAGAACTTAGTAACGAGGTTCATAAATTGAAGAAAGAAAAGAATAGCAAATGAAAGTGGGAAAATGATGAGTTAAGGGAAGAATTCTAAAAGAAGGATTAAGAAATGTGTAGATTAAGAAACTGTGATAAAAAGATACCAGATAAGATAAACATATTAAAAAAATACAATGAGTATGGTAAAAATCAAGAAAAAAAATGGATCTTGAATGAAGACACTATCAAAAGGCTTGAAGGGGAAATTTGCAAGAATATTTAAAAAAATCTAAATTAAAATGACATAGAAGCACAATGAAATCTAGAAGTGTAGAAGGACATAAAAAATTGATGGATTCATCACAATGCAACATCAAAAGGAGAAGGAAAGACAATAATCTAGAAGGACACCAAAAAATACTTGAAGAACTTGAGCTCCAACCTAAAGATGTACATGATGAGGGTATTATCCCAAAGGTGAGAGTAATCATAAGACCAAGAAAAGAGGATAAAGGATGCAATTATATATTAAAATAAGATTGATGGTATGGGTGTGCAAAAGGAAGAGAAAATATAAGATGTGAAACTATATTGACATATGTTGGTTAAGATGGGCAGACCCGGGTTTACTTATAATGTACCAACAACACCCCTAACTCACTGGCCCTTTCGGCAATAGACCGCAGAGCGGCCTGAAGTCTCACCCAAAGTGATCTTAGATGGGTTGGCTAAAGACTCAAGTGTCCTTAACCAGGTTCTGGAGCATCCTGGTGTCTCACGGCTCTTCTTAACTAGCGAGATCTTTATGCGAGTCGTAGTTCTCCCTTCCTTGTGGACTCTGACAGGGGGAGGAATCCTATCACATCGCAGTGACTAGGATGATGCGCAAACTCTCCCTTCTGCGTTTCTTACTATCTGTGATATCTCACACCGTAGCTCCTCTGTCGGTGCGATATCACCTTCTGTTAATGCGATATCTCCTATAGTACGGCCCAATGTGACTCTATAGGCCCAAAGGGTTTCCCACTAGGAGGAATAGCTCAGCTAACCTCCAACAGGGTGGTAAACAACCTTACACGAACTTCACAGTTCAACACACTCACATCGCTATACTTAACTTACTGAATAAGTATACTGGAATGCTTAACAAAGTGACTATTACTGTGTGAAACAAGCACTGATAAACTCATAAGCAAACACTTGTTACCTTTAAACTCGCATTTAACTTTCTATAATGTTGTAACTGAATGAGAACATACAGACATTTACTAACTGATATATGGCATTCATGTAACAGATAATAGATAGCAATTAAGTAAAGCACAATCACATCAAATAATCATATAACACATTGATTTTACGTGGTTCACTTCTAGGGTAGAAGCTACGTCCACGGGAACTGGTTTATATATTATAACTTGGGAGAGTAAACACAGTTCTGCTACAACCTCGTATGCAGCTGAGATCTTCTGGGTAACTCCGCGCACACCGCCGGGATCCCTTCTCTCTTAGATCTCTTCTCTTCTTATATTGCTTGTCTTACAATATACTCTTCCTCTCTCTCTCTCTCTCTCAATCCCTGCGGATTGTTACATACATACTCTAGGAGTCAGCTACTGGTTATAGTAAGATACTACAGACTGAATAACAGAACCAGAGCTCGGCTCTTCTATAATACAAAAAATCTATGAGCTAACAGATCATTGACTGACTAGCTAAATGTCTGAATAGCTAATAGATTGTCCGACTAGCTGAATAGCTAACCTTTTACAATACAAAATACATCCCTTTATAGGCGGCCCAAAGGTCTCGCCATTACAACACTATGTGCCTCTCCCAACAGTAACCCAAAAACCCTAACTGTGACAGTCGGTCTATATGTACTCGAACTGTCGCTTTTCGTCACACCACAGCTTCCTGCAGTCTTCCATGCTTCCCGGTGCTGACCGTGGGTACTGGCGCCGCTTCCTTTTCTGTCCTTTGTCTTCAATACCTCGGCCTTATTGCTCATTTTCTTTTATGAGGGTAGCTAAGCCCTCCTGTCTTCATCGCTGCCTTAAGTGCAGTGGTTGAGCTTTCTCCTCTCGACCGCTCAGGTACTGTTACCTTTGACTTACTCGTTCCAAAACAGCAGCTTTTCCTGTAGCTGTGGGACCCTATTCCAACAGTCCCCTAACACTTACTTGTGGCTCACCCCTGAGCCACTAACAGCTGGTTTCTCTAGCTGTAGCTTCTCCTTCGCTTCCTGCGAAGTCCTTGTAAATCTCTGTCGAAGTCCTGCGACTTCTTTCTCCATAGCTTCAACACACTCTTGTGCCGTTTCAAGCATAGCTTGAATGATGCTTGAATCTTCTGTAACTCTAGTTCATAGGTCTCTCGTATCTTGCCTTCCCTTATTATCATGCTCTCACTCTCGTCGCTTGCAAGACCTGCCATCCATTTGTTCATCACAAGGATTCAAATGCCTGGTATCACGAGAAATCCTCTCTAGCTGGATTTAGAACTCGTATCCCAAAGAAGATATAAATTTGTATCTTCCAGCCTTCTCAAACATTTCATTCAGTCTAGAGATTTCTTATGCGAAAGGTATACAAACTAGGAATTCCATTCCAAGAACAAGCCTTTGTCTTCTTCTTGAAGTTTTGCTTGTTCGGTTTGTTTTCCCTTTCACTTTTCTTCTCAGCAACTCGCTCCAGGTATTCACACTGCTTGTGTTCTGCATATTTTCATTCTTGACCTTTGGAACCTCTTGTGTTGGAGCAGGGTCCCGCAGCTACAGAAGAAGCTGCTAGTTTAGCGAAGAGATAAGTTTTGGCAGAAAGAAGATAAGACAGAGCTATGATGCTGTAGCACGTTTCCAGCTGCAGAGCAGAGCCAGAAACCATGACTTTTTAGATAGAGAAGTCAAGAAATGCAACGGTACCTTAGCGGCCGAGAAGAGAGAGCTCACCCACTGCATTGAAGGCAGTGGCGGAAGACAGGAGGGCTCAGCGACCCTCATAAAGGAGAAGGAGCAACAAGGATAAAGCATTGAAGATGAAGGATAGAAAAGAGAAGCGGTGCATAGTACCCATGATCAGTGCCGGGAAGCATGGAAGACTACAGAGAGCTGTGGTGTGACAGAAAGCGGCTACCTCAAGTACAGATATGGCCGACTGTCACTAGTTAGGGTTTTGGGTTACTGTTGGGACAGGCCCACAGTGTTGTAATGGCAAGACCTTCAGGCTGCCTATAAAAGGATATATTTTGTATTGTAAAAGGGTTGGTTAGTTGGTCAGTTAGTTGAGTCATTCAGTCATAGTAGTGTTTTGCAGACCATTAGACTGTTGTAAAAGCTGAGCTCTGGTTCTGTTATTAGCGGTAGCAATATTACTGTAACCAATAGCTGGCTTATAGAGTATGCATGTAATGATCCGCAGGGATCGACAAAGAGGGAAGAGTATATTGTAGGAGAGCAATATAGATAGAAAGAAGATCTAAGAGAGAATATCTTGAGCTGCATATGCGGTGCAGCAGAACTGTGTTTTACCTTCCCTTGAGCTATAAGAAAACACAGTTCTGTGGACGTAACTTCCATCCTGGAGGTGAACCACGTTAAAATCGTGTGTTATGTGATTGGATTATTTGCTATGTTTACTTATGCATTTCACATTCATTTCATGGATTTTGGTTACAGTTTAATGAACGAATGTGTTAATCAGTTCACAGTAATATAGAAGGAAAAGTATAAATCACAGTCTTTGGCATGTTGTATGCGGTTCATTTATGCTTTGCGTAAAATAGTCACTAGTTGCAGTATTGAATAGCCTTGTATGTTAAGTCTTACACGTCGACACGAGAAACTCTAAGGGCGCTAAACCACGGAGGTAGGATATCACAGAGAGGTGATACCGCACCGGCAGAGGAGCTACGGTGCGCGATACCGCAGGTTGAGGACTTAGAGTTGGGCAGGAGCTGCGTGTCGCACGGTGCACGGCGATGCAGTAAGGTTGGAGATATCATGACTCAGGGAAATTGCACGACATAGAGAAGGACCGCACGGCGGTATAAAGGTATACCTCGTGGCTAGAAGAGCTGCGAGACAAGGAGATCACACGACGCGAGAAGAAGGTCGTGCGACGTGCAGAGGAAGAGACCTCGCTGTCGTATCTGAATTAACTGTTTGTCAGGGGGTGAAGTGACTGGCCCTCTGTTATTTTTCAACACTGGATACATGGTATGGGGAAATATTTCCTTACTGCGATACCTCACCACATAACCTACGCAAAACAACTTACTCCATAATTTTTATTTTTTTTCCCGCAAGCATCCTATGACTTGCGCAAAATGAACTGTCCTCATGCGATTCCTTGTACTTAGAATATCTGCCGGTGTAGACTAATTCCCAGTGCGATGCCTCCTTTCAGATACACTGGGCATCTGCACTTTCATACACTATCTGAGCTAGGCCTGAGAGGTGGGATGGCTATCACTATAGAGCTTGAGCCTGCTGCCATTAATCAACGTGGGAAGAAGCTCCCCGTTCAGTTTGTTGATCTGAACGGCACCTCCTTCTGTAACTTGTTGAATCTGATATGGCCCCAACCAATGCATCTTGAACTTTCCTAAAAACTTAATAAACTTACTGTCATAAAGGAGCACTAGGTCTCCTGTTTGAAAAGTATTACTCTTAATGTGCCTGTCATGCCAAGCTTTTTCTCGTGCCTTCTGTACTTTCTGGTGGAACCCTACGATGAATTTGTCTTCCTCTAAGGCAAGCAGCTGCGCTAGTCTTTCATTCATGGTGTCTATATCAGCCATCCTAGTGATTTGAGCAACTCTTAAACTGGGAATAATATATTCCATAGGCATAACAGCCTCTTGTCCATACACCAAGCTGAAAGGTGTGTGCCCTGTAAGTTTCTTGCATGTAGTTTTATAAGCCCATAACACAGCGTTAACCCTGAGGTCCCAATCATTTCTTTGGCTGTCACAGACCTTAGTAAGAGCATTTTCTAGAATCTTGTTAAAGGCCTCCATCGTACCATTAGCTTGTGGGTGGTAGGGCGTCCTGTTATGGTGTTGTATCTAGAATTCCTCTGTCAAGGCTTCAATAGTGCGATTCAAAAAATGTGTGCCTTGATCGCTCATCAAAATTACTAGACATCCAAATCTATTGATGATGCTTTCAAAAATGAACTGTGCAGCTGTAGCAGCATCACAATTCCTTACTGCTTTCGCCTCTGCCCATATGGTGAGGTATTATTTTCCTGTGATGATGTATCTCGCACCCGTTCATTTTCCTGGTGGGTTGATAGGACCCACAAAATCTATAGCCCATTTGTCAAATGTGCGTAGTGTGATCTATGGTCGCAGCGGCATTTCATCCCTTCGCAAAGGTTTTCCTACCCTCTAGCAGATATCTCAGCATCTGCAAAACTCCTTAGTATCTTTGTGTAAAGTAGGCCACCATAATCCTGCAGCTAATATTTTCTGAGCAGTCGGCATTCCTGCGAAATGACCTCCTGCGGCACCTAAGTGTGCTTCTCTAATAATGGCCTGTTTCTCATGTGGCATAACGTATCTGCGCAGGACTTCATCTGGACCTAACTTGTATAAGTGCCTTGCGATCAATGTGAAGTCTGATGCTTTAACAACTAGCTGTTTCTTTTGATGCTTAGTAAACTCAAAAGGTGCCCATCCTATGGTGAGAAAGTGAATGATATCAGTGTAGTACTCATCTGTGATCTGAATAGTAAACAATTGCGCATCTGGAAAATTGTCTTCTAGGTTACTTGGTTCTTCTCCTAAGTCTATCCGCGACAGATGATCAGGTCCGGCATTTAATCTTCCTGGTTTTACAATGATTTCAAAATCGTACTCCTGAAACAGGAGTAACCATCTACAGATTCTTCCCCCTAACACTGGCTTATTGACCAAGTACTTTAAAGTGGAATGGTCAGTAAACATATTGAATGAGGCACCCAACAGGTAGTGCCTAAACTTCTGTAGAGCATACACCATAGCTAAACCTTCTCTCTCTGTAGTGGTGTAGTTCTTTTCTGCAGTGGATAGCTTTCTGCTTGAGTATGCGATAGGGTGATCGATACCCCCTTCTCCTGGCTGGGTTAAGACGATCCCCAATGCGATGCCAAATGCATCCACATGTACATGAAATGGCTTGGTCCATTCTGGAAATACTAAGATGGGTGTTGTAACCATCTTCTCTTTAAGAGTGTCTAGACTTTTCTGGCATTCCTCATTCCATAGGAATTTGGTGTCTTTCTTTAACAGCTTTTCCATCGGTATTGTGATCTTTGCGTAACCCTTGATGAATTTTCTATAGTACCCGGTGTGACCAAGTACTGTCCTTAATTTCTTGACTGAGTTGGGTGCTGGAAGATTTACAATGATGTCAATCTTTGCAGGATCTACCATCAAGCCTTGTCTGCAAACAATGTGACCCAACAAAATACCAAATGGTGCACAAAATATACATTTTTTCAATTCAGAGAAATCTGGTACTGCCTACATTTCTCTAACATCAATCTTAAATCTCCTATGTGCTTGTCGATTAATCCAAATACAATCCAATCATCAAAATAAACCTCTAGGAATTTATGGATGTATTCTTTAAATACAGCAACTACTACTCTTGAAAAGATAGCTGGTGCATTTTTAAGACCAAAGGGCATTACCGTATACTGGAATGAGCTCCATTCTATTGCAAAAGTGGTCTTATATCGATCTTCTGGATGGATTCTGATCTGGTGATAGCCTGAAAAGCCATCAGTGAAGGAGTAGACCTCATGTCTTCCCACATTGTCTAACACTTCATCAGTAAATGGTGTCGGGAATGGGTCATGAAGTGATGCATCGTTGAGTTTACGCAGATCGACACAAATTCTGATTTCTCCTTTGGTTTTCTTTTCTTGCACAACCATGGGACTAACCCATTCGCTTTCTTCTACGGGATCAATGATGCCTGCTTCTAGCATCTTATCGATCTCGTCCTTAAATTTTTCATTATACCGCGGATTTAATCTGTATGGACGATGTTTGACTGGCCTAGCATCCTCTTTCAATGGTATCCTCATTACTCCCAGATCTCCTACTATTCCCTTCATTTTTGTGAACTTAGTGGGGAATAAGTCATGATAGTCATGTAACAGATCTGCAATGTGTGCTACCATTTCACCATCCCAATAGTCTCCAATAGAGGCAAACTTTGGTTCTGTGTCTGTGCCAATATTGATCTTTTTAATCTTGATGGGGTCTATGATAGCTGGAATCTGTAGCTTCGGTCCATCAACATCGCGAGTCCCTTCTGACTCCAGAATGTTGATGCTACGAGGATCCTCATCCTCATCCTCTAGTTTTGCTGTGAAGTTATAACACTCGAGCGCATATTCTAACTGGATGGCCCACTCGGGTTGAGTATGTACTGATAGGGTACAGTCCTCAAATATCTTAGTCTTTATGACGTCTAGGGCTTGATCAATACTTGGATACTCATATTCAAAAGTGAAAGTGAGTTCAAAGCTGTCTATCATAAGTGGCCATGTAATGGTTCCTCTACGCAACTCGGTCTCAGTGTACCATTTCTTTGGAATTTGATCTAAAGTGTGAATGAACAAGTGAACCCATTTATCCTCCGGAATGTCCGACCAATTCTGTTCACACGTTTCAATATGTGACCTGGGGTCACTTTCTCCTGTGTACCTCTACTGTAGATACTCCTTGTCATTAAAAAACCTGATTTCCATCAATCTCTTGAAGTCATCCCATGATGTGATATGTTCTCTATGTGCCTGCCACCATCTTGCAGGTGTGGCTCTTACTGCAAGGTCAATGACTGACATCCTCTGCTCCTGAGGAATTTCCCGTTCAAATAGCTCTAAAAAAAATTTTGACGTCTGCTAAGCCATCAAACGATGGAGTATCCTTAATCTCTGTGCCGATCCATCGCAGTGACTTAGTCATAGACGCACATCTGCGAGCTGAGACTTCGTAAATTCTGTTCTGCCAGTTCTCTAGACCAACATCTGATTCTAATGCGCATGAGCTGTCGCATCGCCAAATAATGTTCCCTTCTGCAGTTGGATTGATGTAGTCGCTCTAATTGGCCGTCATCTGATAGAGGCTCTCCATATTATGTGCCTCATCCTCTGCTCGGATAGGTTCAATATATCTCGGACCCTGAAAAGGATCCAACTGTGCGATGACCCGAATCTGATTATCCTCAAAGGTCATCTTTCTCTTCTTTAAATCGATAATAGCCATGTTACCGATTTCCCAATCAATACCTAGTAGCACTAGGTACGGTCTACTATCGCCAATGATTTCTATAACTTCAAAGTCCGCAAAGCTGTGAACTCTGTCAATGTCAACTGGCACCTGCGGTAATCGACCCAGTGGCGATACCTGCTGTTGATTGGCTATTCTCAAATGGATAGGTGATCTGGCTAACTTAGGGCTACCCATCTGTTCCCATGTCTGCTTAGTCAGAACATTTACCTCTGATCCTAAATCTAGGATTACCTCATCCATTTCAAATTCTCCAACTTGTGTTGTGAGTCGCATCTCTCTTCCTGTTCTTGTATATCCCATAATATTATGAACAGCATGCTGTGCACTGCTCACGGAAGAAGATGGCTGACACTGATCTATGATGCGCTGAAGCTCTCTGATAGCTTTCTCATTTCTCATGAGTTTTAAGCAACTCCGCAGGAAGGATTGTACACTTCCTGTCGACTCATCCTCGTCGCACCTTCCCGATGTGGTAGCCTGCGATATATGTACAGGGATAACGCCACATGGTGTTTGCTGCGGTATGCCCCTAGACGGTTGTACCTACGATCCTGATTGCGTAGGGTCATTAAAGAAATTTTTAGCTTCCTGAAATGCCTCTTTATTCTTCTGCAGGTCGAGTGGTGTTGATTTAGTAGTGGCTTTGTGCACCCACTCCAAACCTGTGTTCTTTTCAATATCCGGCGATGTCCCACTGGTGGAAGCACCGCTGCGAGTCACAATGTTGACTCTTAGTTCTGGTTCCTTCTGCTTAGCAGTAATAAGCTGAATGTTCTGGTGTACTGCTGGCTTAGGTTCCCTGATCTTGGCTATCAAGGTAGGACATTCTTCTATAGCGTGATCATAATATTTGCAATAGTTACATGTGGTAGTAGGGCTCTGGAAATCCCTAGCATAATTTCCTATAACTCCACAGTTGTAACAAGTGACCAATCCACGACCACGGCCTCGTCCTCTGAATCCTCCTCCTCGGCCCACATGAGCCGGGTCATGATGTGGTCCTACTGTTGGACCTGGTGTCTCTGATTGGACTCTATATAAGTCGTGTTTTCTCTCGACCATGAGATCATAAGCTCTAAAATTATGTTCATCATGTCCTATGGACTTACAGAAGTTACAGTATAAGTTCTTAGGTGTCTGTACATACTTCTGAAGTAAAGGGCATTGCTGAGGTGGATGTCCTCTTGTTATGCATAGTTCACACCACAGCCCTTGTGTCTATGCTAAGGGGTTAGGAGCCCCGGTTGCTAGATATTCAACAAATACTGGACAGTTATCTTTAGTATGGACTTGTGCTTTACACTTTATACACCATATTTCTTGTGCAATCTCTTTTCCTTTCTTAATCTCATGCATCTGTAAGGTGAGATTAGCTAACTGGTTCTGCAGGTTTGTCATACTTGTACTGGTCTCAGCTAGAGGTGATGCCTCTAGTTTCATTGCCATCTCCAACGCGTCATCCTATGTCTGGAGTTTCTGCTGCATCAGTGGCAGTCTGATGTGGGTGAGCAGTGCTGCAATAAACCATTCCTTGTGCTACTCTGGCGCAAACTCAAAGCTAACTTGGTCTATAAGGGCTTTGAATTTCTTATCAAAGTCCCATACTGACTCTATAGGTGACTGTTTAATGTCTTTGAGCTCTGTAATGCACTGTGACTCAAACTTAGGTTTCTTAAATTCTTTGATCATGGCGGTCCTGACCTGTACAAGCATTCTGGGTATCACTGAGGTATACTTCATATACCATGTTAAGGCTCATTCCCTAAGTGTGGTGACCAACTATACAATTTTAATATTATCATATTGGAGCCCTTTAATGTTCCACATGGCTTCACATAGAAACCAATGCTGCTCTGGGTCTTCTGCCCCTGTACCCTTAAAGGTAGGTAACTTCATATCATCCCCCATTCTATTTCTACGTGGTGGATGCTGATTTGCTATGTTACTACCACTCGGTGGTGTAGATATAGGTGATGTAGCGGTAGTATGTACTGTATGTGAGCTACTAGATGGAGTTCGTATGGGATTATTCTGAGTCCCGATTGATTTCTATGGGCTGTAAGGGTGGTAAGGGATACCCCCTTCTATTCTTTTTGTATTACTGTGACTCTGTTCTCTAGTATTGTCTGAACTGTTTTCAAAGATAGAAGATCTGAAATCTACTTTATATTTCTTTCCACTACGTGTACGTCCAATTTCATCAAAATCACTCTCAAACTCTTGTGACATTACACTTACTGAACTTATACATCTGAATATATATCGAATACTCCTTTTTCATGTAATAGCATCTTAACAGACAACTTTAAAGAGTTCAGGTACTTACCACGATATCCTTTGAAGAAGTACCACTCGACTTCACTGAAGCTTTTTCTCTGTTCGACTGCAAACTCTGTGATGAATCCTTCTAGCACACTCGCAAGACAAAAGTCCACTGCTCGTGAAATGGGATTATCGATGCTCCTAACAGTCTAAATCAGCTCCGGTGTCCAGACAATGTTCCTTTTCTTCTTGAATATATGCTGATCAGTCAACTTTGATAACCAGTCGTACAACTCATTTCCATAGGTCGCAAAAAATATCGTATGCAAGTCTATGAAGATATGTTTTTGTAACCAGTCCTCTGTGCTCAACGTAGGACTCTTGTTTTCTGTCATGGCAAATTCTCTTTCTGTAGACCCAACCCACTAGTTGAGTTCTTCTTTAGTAGGATGCCAACAGAAAATTAGCTCTTTAGTTTGTTCAAAACCGGCAATGGAACCATTTGTTGGTTACTATGGGCAGACCCGGGTTTACTTATAATGTACCAACAACACCCCTAACTCACTGGCCCTTTCGGCAACAGATCACGGAGCGGCCTGAAGTCTCACCCGAAGTGATCTTATATGGGTTGGCTAAAGACTCAAGTGTCCTTAACCAGGTTCTGGAGCATCCTAGTGTCTCGCGGCTCTTCTTAACCAGCGATATCTTTCTGCGAGTCACAGTTCTCCCTTCCTTGCGGACTCTAACAGGGGGAGGATTCCCATCGCATCACAGTGACTAGGACGATGCGCAAACTCTCCCTTCCGTGTTTCTTACTATCTGCGATATCTCACACCGTAGCTCCTCTGTCGGTGCGATATCGCCTTCTGTCAATGCGATATCTCCTATAGTATGGCCCAATGCGACTCTCTAGGCCCAAAGGGTTTCCCACTGGGAGGAATAGCTCAGCTAACCTCCAACAGGGTGGTAAACAACCTTACACGAACTTCACGGTTCAACACACTCACATCGCTATACTTAACTTACTGAATAAGTATACTGGAACGCTTAACAAAGTGACTATTACTGTGTGAAACAAGCACTGATAAACTCATAAGCAGACACTTGTTACCTTTAAATTCGCCTTTAACTTTCTATAATGTTGTAACTGAATGAGAACATACAGACATTTACTAACTGATATACGACATTCATGTAACATATAACAGATAGCAACTAAGTAAAGCACAATCACATGAAATAATCATATAACACATTGATTTTACGTGGTTCACTTCTAGGGTAGAAGCTACATCCACGAGAACTGGTTTATATATTATAACTTGGGAGAGTAAACACAATTCCGCTGCAACCTCATATGCAGCTGAGATCTTCTGGGTAACTCCGCGCACACCGCCGGGAGCCCTTCTCTCTTATATCTCTTCTCTTCTTATATTGTTTCTCTTACAATATACTCTTCCTCTCTCTCTCTCAATCCCTGCGAATTGTTACATACATACTCTAGGAGTCAGCTACTGGTTATAGTAAGATACTACAGACTGAATAACAGAACCAGAGCTCAGCTCTTCTATAATACAAAATATCTATGAGCTAACAGATCATCGACTGACTAGCTAAATGTCTGAATAGCTAACAGATTGTTCGACTAGCTGAATAGCTAACCTTTTACAATACAAAATACATCCCTTTGTAGGCGGCCCGAAGGTGTCGCCATTACAACACTGTGGGCCTCTCCCAACAGTAACCCAAAAACCCTAACTGTGACAGTCGGTCTATCTGAACTCAAACTGCCGCTTTCCGTCACACCACAGCTTCCTGCAGTCTTCCACGCTTCCCGGCGCTGACCGTGGGTAATGGCGCCGCTTCCTTTTATGTCCTTCATCTTCAATACCTCGGCCTCATTGCTCCTTTTCCTTTATGAGGGTAGCTGAGCCCTCCTGTCTTTGCCGCTGCCTTAAGTGCAGTGGTTGAGCTTTCTCCTCTCGGCCGCTCAGGTACTGTTACCTTTGACTTACTCGTTCCAAAACAGCAGCTTTTCCTGTAGCTGCGGGACCCTACTCCAACAACATCCTCATCACCAAGAAAGATTACAAGCAATATAAGAAAATATACGCTGACACTATTAAGGAATAACATGGAATACTTGACAATATTCAAGGAACAAGACATCAAAAAACTATTGTTTAACAATATATTATCAGAGACCAAAATATACAACAAATTGAAGAACTCACAATCAGAAAACATGGAATCAAAACTATGCAACAACCAGCTAACAACAATTAAGACCAAAAAGAATATAATTTGGATGGGTGGATCATCATTAATGGAAACAATAAAGCAAGAATATAAGAAAATCATATTACTTGGTTTCGTCACATGTAAAGACATTAACTGTAAATCTTTCAAGACAAATACTCTCAAAGGAGGGTAAGATGATATGACCCAAGGGGGATAATATAAGGGGTTAAATGTATACCAGCGTAGATCCAAATCCTAGGCTCTATCAAGCGTCGAGAGGGATCAAATCTCTCTAGGTGCAAACCTCTTCTTAGGTATTACACTCAATGAGCTATCAACTTTGGTGTGTCTTATATATACCATTGATTTGATTCAAACCAAAAGACACATCTTTTTATTTAAGGTCAACATATAATATATTTATTATTAATATTTAATATTATTTATGGCCAACATATAATATTTAATATTATTTTTTATTTTGTTAGGAACGAACATTACAACATCTCCCCATAAATGGTTTTAAAACCATATGCAAGGCCCTCCTAAAACCATGGGTTGTTTAAAAGGCCAACATTTTTTTGCAAATAATTCAATTTTTATTTTTTTAATATTTTGTTAGGTAGGAACATTACAACATCTCCCCCATATTGTATTTTTTTTATGATCCACATTTTGGGGGGGGATATTTAAATTTTTACTTTTTTATTATTTTGTTATTTTTTACTTTTTATTGTTTTGTTAGGTAGGAAGATTACAACATCTCCCCCATATTAGGTTGTTTTTCTGGCCGACATTTATTTTGTTTTATAATTAAAAAATATATTTTTTTATTAATAAAAATAACCTTACGTAATATTACAAGATCTCCCCCATACTGGGCTGTAGAGAGCCTCTCGGCTCAATGATATAACACTAAGGAGGCCATATGTGGGGATAAATGTATATGTAATAGTGGTCATCCTAATGAAGGGGTCTCATGTGAAATGAGTGAGTAGGTATATACAGAGGTAATGCAGTCATTGTTGTGGAACATGTGAAATGAATATATGAATGTCTTGAGGTATTTGGAGAAGGATGCCCTATTATTTAAGGAGTTATTATGTAACTTATCTTTTATATATATATTGAATTTGTGCTCCACATTTACAATTCTGTACATGGTGTGTACTCTTGTCTCTTATGATAATTTAAGGATTTGGTTCATAACACCATTTTTTTCATTATTTCCACCAGCTCTATTGGTTCAACACTTCTTCTATATCCACTATATTGTTTTTCTTCATTGTCCACGCTACTATTCAAACCTATAACCTCCTCTTCATGACTGTGTGGAATTGCCTTTATCAATTTTACTTCTCATTGTTGTTCTTAACTTTTATCTATGTTTAGATCTATTGAAAACATGTATCTACAATTAAATAAAATATGTTATATAAACTTTATTTCCAAAATTAATTAAAAATTTTATTTTATATATTTAAGAATTATGGAAACTACTAATTTGACAATTTTAACAAGTTATACAACTTGAACAGAACCCAACATTGTTCTCATTTTTTCGGGGGTCAATTTTTGTAGTTGTTTTTACTACAATTTTAAAAACTGTGTATACTAGTAGCACCATTTGTCATTTGTTGGTCCTAGAGACAGTAAGGCAGAATTCCTACAGAATTATACCAAGTATGGAGAAGAGCTAAAGGAGGAGAAGAAGGATCTACGACTGAAGAAGTAGCATAAAGGAAAAAAGAGAAAGGGTGTTGCGATGGAGAAAGTGAAAGAGAGGAAGAAGAAGAGGAGAATGCACCGGAAGAGGAAGTTGCGCCAGATAAGTAAGCCACGACAGAAGGATGGAGTATGACACAAGACGGTACAACAGAATATCAGCAGGAGAAGGCATGCAAGTAGCATAACAGCTAGAAAACAACAGTAAGACATAATGTTGAGAATGTGACAAGCCTTAACAATCGTGGGTACGCGCTGAGCTAGAGCTAGCAGAAACCACACGTGTGAAGGTATCTTTGTAAGTCAGGCCATTAGTGCCTCCCATTAGGTGTTGCTAGAATAGGAAAGACAGCATGTTGGCTGGATATAGTAAGTTAAATGAGATAGCGACAGAAATGAGTATGTAATGAGTTTGTATAGAGTCTGTATCGAGTCGGTATTGAGTATGTATCAAGTATGTATGGAATCTATATCGAGTCTGTAATAAGGCTATAAAAGAAGGAACCCAAGTTGTATGTGGGTTAGACATTATCCCAGCATTCAATCCATGTAGACATTCTCCCAGCATTCAGTCCTTATAGACATTCTCCTAACAGACAGCTGTTGTAGGCTCTCGTTGGCTGAAAAGCGTGAGCTCTTAGTTCGTGTCTCTATATTCATGAGTGCATCAGAGTAAAGGATCTGCAGTTGAGCGCGCAAAAGAGTAGGAAAGGTTGAGTCGATCCAGGTTGTGTGCGGATCACTAGTAGAATTCAAGTAGGAAGATAACAAAGAGAATATCAGAGAGCGTGAGAGGGAGGAAGAGTCTGTAAAGTTAAAGAATAAGATCTTGAGCAGAGTCTGCATCTTAGTGCGTAGAAGAAGGGTGCATCTATTTCCTCATGCCAAATGAAGAGCACCTCGTGGTTTTCACTTGAATGGGTTTCCACGTTATATTCTGTGTATATGTGTGAATACTGAAAGTATCTTAGATATATGTGTAAATGTTGTATTGAATCAATGACTATAGGTTTGCTTATAAATGAATAGATGCATGATGGTCACCTTGTATTACTGGATGTGATTATGTTGCATGTATGTTGTTTATTTAATGAGATGCATAAGAAAGGTTGGGGCATAGCCTAGTTGTTGAAGCATAGTGAACACAAATAATCCACGCCCGGACTTCGTTGGAAGCCTTGGCATGGAGCCAGGCACTAAACACCCTCCCACCCAACTACAGAAGTGTGGTTCTGGAAGTTACCCATCAAGAGAGATATCTCGAGTGAGACGGCATTTGTGTCGCAGGTGCTATCGGCTAAGCTCTGCTCTATAGGGACGATCTCTTATCCTTTGTTGTGCTAAGCAGAAGGGACTGGACCTGGGTCAGGATCCCTGGAAAAATGAACATAGAGACACGGGGCATGTTGGGTCTAGAGACAGTAAGGCAGAATTCATGCAGAATTTTGCCTAAGTATGGAGAAGAGATAAAGGAGGAGGAGAAGGAGTTATGACTGAGGAAGCAGCATAAAGGAAAAAAGAGAAAGGATGTTGTGACAGAGGAAGTGAAAGAGAGGAAGAAGAAGAGAAGGCTTTGGAAGAGGAAGTCGCTCTAGATAAGTAAGTCATGACAGAAGGATGGAGTGTGACACGAGACGGTACAACAGAATATCAGCAGCAGAAGATGTGAAAGTAGCATAACAGCTGGAAAATGACAGTAAGACATAATGCTGAGAAAGTGACAAGCCTTAACGATTGTGGGTACGAGCTCGGTTGGAGCCAGAGGAAACCACACACATGAAGGAATCTTTGTAAGTCAGGTTGTTAGTGCCTCCTGTTAGGTGTTGCTAGAATAGGAAAGACAACCTGTTGGCTAGATATAGTAAGTCAGTTGAGATAGCGACAGAAATGAGTCTGTAGTGAGTCTATATAGAGTTTGTATCGACTCGGTATTGAGTTTGTATCAAGTATGTATAGAATCTGTATCGAGTCTATAATAAGGCTATAAAAGAAGGAACACAAGTTATATGTGGGTTAGACATTCTCCCAACAGTGAGTCCTTATAGACATTCTCCCAACAATCATTCCTTGTAGACATCTCTCTACAGTCAGTCGTCGTAGGCTCTAGTTGGCTGAAAAGCGTGAGCTCTTGGTTGGTGGCTCTGTATTGTTGAGTGCATCGGAGTAAAGGATATGCAACTGAGTGCGCAGATTAGTAGGAAAGGTTGAGTCGATACAGGTTGTGTGTGGATCACCAGTAGAAGTCGAGTAGGAAGAGAACAAAGAGAAGATCAAAGAGCATGAGAGGGAGGAAGAGTCTATATATTTAGAAAAGAATATCTTGATCAGAGTCTGCAGCTTAGTGCGTAAACGAAAGGTGCATCTATATGCTCATGCCAGATGAAGAGCACCTTGTAGTTTTCTCTCGGATGGGTTTCCATGTTATATTATGTGTATATGTGTGAATGTTGAAAGTATCTTAGATATATGTGTAAATGTTGTATTGAATGAATGACTATAGCTTTGCTTATAAATTAATAGATGTATGATGTCGCCTTGTATTACTGGATGTGATCATGTTGCATGTTTGCTGTTTATTTAATGAGTTGCATAAGAAAGGTTGGGGTGCTTCTTGGTTGCTGAAGCATAGTGAAAACAAATAATCCACCCTCGGACTTTGTTGGAAGCCTTGGCGCAGAGCCAGGTACTAAACACCCCCCCACCCAACTGTGGAAATGTAGTTCTGGCAGTTACCCATCAAGAGAGATATCTTGAGTGAGACAACATATGTGTCGCAGGTGCTGCCAGCTGAGCTCTGCTCTGTCGGGCCGATATATCAGGATTTTTTTTGCTAAGCAGAAGGGACTGAACCTGGGTCGAGATCCCTGGAAAAAGAGACAAAGAGACACACAAAACCCAACATCATTCTTAGCCATTTTTTGTGATTATGAAACTTTTTGGTCTTAAAATAAGTGTATTTTTTATTTACAAATGCATTTTTTCAAATTTAAAAAAAAAATACATTTAATAGCTAGTTATAATGAGAAAATAGATACATTTTTTTAATTTTCTTAACATTCAGAAGCTAGTTAAAATGGAAAATATATACATTTTGGAAGTTTTTCTTTTAATGCTTATCTTAAATAAGTCATTTTTAAGGTCAAATTTGTGAAAATTTTGAGAAAATAAAGACATTTTTAACGCATTTTCAAAGATTTTATGTATAAAAATGATATTTTTTAATATTATCTTCCATAAAGTGATGATTCACATAAACTCAACAAAAAGTATACCATATATTTGTAAAACTATATTAAAAACATAATATTTATTCTCAAAATAAAATTTTAAAATCGAAACATTACAAAAATATCTTATCAAAAATTTGTCAAATTTGGCATTTTCCTCGACAACATAAAACTATCAAGAATAATATGTAAGCCAAAATCTTCATTGAAGTCGACATTTTCTCCAAATTGACTCTCGTCGCGAACCTCAATATGCTTTTAATTAAATTTAAAAACCATATCAAATTATTTAAACACCATAATAAAAAATAAACATTAAAAAAACAAACATAAAAATAGATAATATAAAATTAAAACCTAATATTATTAAAAAAAAATTATATATAACTATATAATTTAAATTTAAAACATAATAACATAAAATAAAAAAAAATTAAATACTACATAAAACAACAAATAATATTTTAAAAAACAAATAATACTTTAATGTAAATGATTTAATTGTATGCATTTAGGGATTCAATTCTCGGAGTCAAGACCCCGAGCCCATCCAACTATTTGCGCCACCACTTGGATGGGGCTAAGGGGCCCCCTAATCCCTCTCTCCTTATTCCATTAAAAACCCCACGTGAAACACATTAACATGCCATGTTTAATGTATATTCTAATATTTTATTCCATTAACATGCCATGTTTAGTCTAGAGTCTAATATTTTAATTGTTATTTTGTGTTGTTTTGTTTTCTAAATATTATTTTTTATATTTTTTAAAATGTTTTGTTATTTAGTTATATTTATTATTTGTATTTTTGCTGTGGTTTTTAAAGTATAATGTCAAATTTTTAAAAAAAATTAAGAATAATTTAACTTTTAAAATTTAATTGTATTTTTGTTAATATTTTTTAGAATGGCGGTCGAAAATATATATTTATTTCGCTCGTAATATGAAGACTGGAAATTGGAACAAATTGAGAGCTTTGATGTCTCATCGGATCACTGCTTTCGCAAAGGAAGAAGAATATGAAGACAAAGGTTTCTCTAAAGAATTCAAGATCAAGACTATTCAAGGGCCAAAACCCAGTTTCCACAAGTCCTGGAGTGGAAAGAATACATGTCATATGTATTAATTGTCCTGAAATCCTCGAAATTCAAGTGAAATGCATGAAAAACTAGGTAAAGTGGGGTTTTTTAAGAAAATCATCAAAAATCATCAGAAAGTTTATTTCCACATTCATGGTTATGCTATATAAGAAAGCCATATGGGGTGAAGTAAAGGACAGAAAATGAAAGCAAAGGCATGTTGAAGGATTTAAAGGATAAAAGAATTATTCTCCACATCGAGCTCTTGGTAATCAATGGCATGGATGGAGAAGGATGATTTAAAGCAAACGAGAAGGGATTCACCTCCACAATTGGATTGTACGCACTTTCTTCTTATTTTCAATATGATGCAATTCTAGTTTCCCTCCAATTTTGAGTTTGAATCTATGTGTTAAATATAGTTTTGAATTCAAGATTTGGTAGATAGATTTTAAGTTTTTCAAAGTTTTTCAAGCTCATAGAGGTAGACCTAGATGTAAGGAACTAGCAAGCAAGCTGCTAATGGAGGCCTAAAGGCCATGGAAGCTCAAGTTAGGGGATCTACTACAATTGGCTCAATTCAAGAGGTGTTTTCTGTTCTTCCTCACCTCTCTACTCATTGAAAATGCTTAGGAATCTCAATAAATTTTTAAATTGTTGCATGTATTTCTGTCAATTAGGACTCACCCACCTATAGTAAGGATAGAGAATGTTGTGTACACATCCCTGCTGCGATCTCTACCAACAGAATGGTGAGTCCATTGGGGATCTTGGGGTTTAAAATTTTAATTTCTTGATTTTTTTACTCAATTTTGGGTGTTATTGCCTTTAAATATTTCAAATACTTGCCTAATTTCTCTCCTAAGACATCCTATCCAAGTCTAGGAGCCTTTGATAATCCAAAATCAGCCTAGATCAACCATTACACAGTCAAAATTCTTGAATTTTTGGTAATTTTTTGCGCACGATTTGCATTTTCTTGATTCATGTAGTTCACAGTAGTGACAAACGTGTATACACATAGGTGATACATTTTATAGGTCGTGTGGACCTTCCTATATACACAGTTATTCATTGAGCAGTTGTGTATTTGCATAGGGTATAGTGTTTTGGGTGTAACTTGGGCTTAGATTGTCTATTTTGAGTGATTATTTTTGTTGTATTTAGCTTAGGAATCCTAAAATGTAGCTATTTGAAATTTATTACACCTAATTTGGATAATATTTGGGTATTCGTTAATGATTTCAAATATTTGTGTGCTTACGAGCTTGAAAATTGTCAAAATTTTAGCAAAAACTAGGAATTGCCAATCATTGTTAAGGACTATATTTAGGGATGATTTTTAACTTTGCAAACTTGTAGATGGCATAGATACCTATTATGACCTATCAGGAGCATATTTAAATAAATTAGGATCAATTTCGCTTGAATTTAGAAGTATTAGAAACCTCCTTTAAAATCTAGGAAAAACACTTTAATTATTAATTTTTTTAGTTTTGTTCAAGGTTTTCTTTGAAATATTGCTCAAACCTGAATAGTTAAGACATATTTATCATGCATATCATTATTTCACTATTAATGGCTGAAATTTTATCTATATTTCTTCACTTAAATCACTTGTTTGCATAAGAAAATTGTCCAAGAAATTGAAGAACATGACACATTGTTTCAATTTATGAACCTTTAGGCCATGAATTTTGAGTTGCATGAACTTGTTGACCTTACACACAACATGAAATCACAGATAAGACACATTTATAACCATCATTTAAATAAAATTCAATAAAACTTTCAAACATTTGGACCTCTGACTTAAGATAAATTCAAAAACAATTTCCCTCCAAGAACCATAAGAATATGACTTAATCAAGTAAACTTCTTTTGGATGGATTAATTTTGACTTTCTTGAATCACAATTAGGGAGATTTGTAGCATTAATATTCAAGTTTCTTGTGATGCATTGTGTTCAAGATAATATTATCCTCTTCATTTGCACTTTCGGGTGGTCCTGTGAACGAGAAAGTGGATCTCAAGTGTAACAGTATAAATTTGATTTTTTTAGCATATTTTCCGATCTCTGTGTATCCTCTTCACTTACACTTTTGGGTGGTCCTATGAATGAGAAATAGTGATCTCATGTGTAATATGGCATATTTTTACGTTTTGAATCATATTATAGAGCCACGAGTATCCTCTTCACCTGCTCTTTCGGGCGGTCCTATGAATGAGAAAGTGGATCTCAAGAGTAAATGCTTGTCAGTTTTAGAATTTAAAAAGATATTTAGAATTTTGCATTGATTTTCTAACCATCAATTTGGAACATTAAATTCAACATTCATAAAGAGAGCATCATGTAATTGTAAAATCAAAATTTAATCATAATCCTACATTTAAAGATCAGTTTGGGAGACTTATTAGAAATAGGAAAAACATTGAACATTGAAACATTTTCCATTTACAGTCAGTGATAGTTGAAACAAATTGAACACATCTTATGTTTGAAACCAACCTCTTGAACCCTTGCTAAAAAATTGGAAACTTATTTGAAAAGAAGAAGTTAATCATTTGTGATAATAAAACATCACTTCTTTAGAAAACTTCTTTTTCAAATTTGTAAAAGTGATTTTATTTTTTAATTTGCATGTTTGAAGGATCTCAAAGAACCTCTTACTTTTCCTTAGTATAGAATTTCATTGAAATAAAGGAAACAATAGTGAGCATTGTGCATTTGATTGGTTCAGCATTTTGAGTCACAAACACCACTAGTTTCACCATCACTCCTCTAAACTAAGAAAACTACTCTAAAATCAACGCTTAATCTAAAATTGATCAAGATTTTATTTCTAATATCACCAACAAGATAAGGCTAAGGCATTGGAGTAGGATTGAAAGTTAACAATCCAAGGCCACAGAATTTTGAAACTAGTGTTGATTAAAGAGAGATCAAATCCACTAGAGGCAAAGAGTGCATGTTGGGAAAGCGCTTCTAACAGATGTGTTAAGAACAAGGTAAACCAAATTAGTAAGGGTGGTACCCCCCCCCCCCCCCTCTTGCCTATTTGGTGGGATATGATCACATTACATTATTTCAATTAAGTGACAAGTCCTTGAGGTTAAATCACTTTCTTGAGATATCTTGTCTATGTGAGTTATCCTAGACTAACAATTTTCCCGCCCGACCACCAATTGCGAAGTAGTAACCATAGTTTATTTTCCTAGGGAAACACATGGGCTGTTGTAAGTGGGGAACGCTTGCGGTACCTAAAATAGACACAAGTTTGTTTCATCTCCTTGGTAGGGTGAGTAGCCAAGATTTAACACTTTCACTGTAACTATTTCTCATACCTTCACTATTTAATAATTGTTGAGGAATGATATCCCTCAGGAGCTACTAGTTTTGGAAGGCCCTCTGATGCATATTTTCATTGAACTATGGTTCTTTGGAAAGAAGTTTTCTTGTTGATTTTCTTAGGACCTAACTCCATCAAAAGGCAATCCACCCATTTATCATGTTCCAATAAGTACCCAATCTTCTTGGGGGTATCCTTCGTAAGGGGGAAACCCACCTTGGAATGCTAATCAAATCCAAGGAACACCTCAATTGTGTTGTCAAATTCTAGGAAATAACCAATAATGTTGGATTCTAACCCCACAAGGGGGAAATCCACCTATTCATAAATGGTGTGGTCAAATTTTGGGAAATATTAAATCTCCTTGGAGTCTAACCCCACAAGGGGGGAATCCACCCATGAATCCCATTCCACAATGGATTGATAAGGTTCTAGAAAGTAACCAATATTTTTGGAACTAGATTGCAATACCTATGTTTGATCTAGCTAGGCCCACACATGGACCTCATGCCAATGATATGATGGGTTATGTCAAGCAACTTGAGCAGATTACCCAACAAATGGGACAAATATTTGTTCAGACTTTGCAACATACAGCTAGCCAAGATATACAACAACATGCTAAGCCTTTCTGACTTTTGAAATCCTCATAGTTAAATCCATGGACCTTAAGGGAAAGAAGAAGAAGTACAAGGGTAAGCACAGTGTTAATATTTCCTAGACTTCTGAAATTATCATTGTTTAATCCATGTACCTTAGAGGAAAGAAGAAGAAATACAAGAGTAAGCAAAATGCTAAACTTTAGATAGGAGATGCATTGAATCTGGTTCAAGACGGTGGGAAAAAACACCTGCTATTTTGATACCACCCTTCCTATAGCACCAACATCAAATGGTTTCTAAAGTGATGGTACCTCCATCAGGGGGAAACCAGTCAACCCCCCTGCAAGGAGGAAATCCTCCCAATGCTAATGTCTTCATGTGTGATCATGAGGTGAACATTCAAACAAGATCACATTCTCATGATGTCCTATTGGGCTAGGAAAGTAGCACAAGAAACAAGTTCGCACGCAAGCAAAGGTACATCGCACATGTGACAAAAAGGAAGGAAGGTCATGAAGGAAGGAAAGGAACGAGTGTAGGTAGAATAAAGATGTGCATGACGGAGGAAAGGCAAGCGTACAGGCATACAGGTGATAACGGCTAGAAAGAGACAAGTAAATATCGCGGCCGTTAAAGACGGTGTAAGCCTGCGACCACGCACATATGGAAGAATACGCACATATGGAAGAATATTTGTAAGTCAGGCCGATAGTTCCTTGTGTTAGTCCATGACAGCCTGTTCTAGAGGATGATCACGACCTGTAACTGATAAGCAGTATGTAGTCTACCCTGCATGGTCTGATAGAAGATATAAATAAGAAGAACTCGTTTTGTATAAGGGTTGTCAATTTTGTCATTGGTTATTGATTATTAGTCAGTCGTTGGTTGTTTAGAGCCAAGGATGCCATTTTTGTTGTATTTTGAGTTAGAGTAGAAGAAGAGAATATTCAGAGAAGATTCTAGTAGTAGTAGAAGTCTGTTGAGCCACGGATCTTGTAGCTGTGTGTGCAAGCCGCTAGGAGTAGAAGGAATCTGCAGCTGAGTGTGCGGAAGGTAGATAGAAGATTCAATACTTGTGTGCGGATCACCAGGAGTAGATAGAAGAATAAACTAAAGAGCATGAGAGAAAGAAGTCTAAGTTATAAAGGAATATCATAAGATCAGTCTACGAATCGCAGGCTACAAGGTGTTATACCCATTTCTCATGCCAGATGAAGAGCACCTTGGTGGTTTTTCCCATATGGGTTTCCATGTTATTCTTTGTGTTTAAATGGTTGATTGATGTTGTACATGTTGAATTGAATGGTTGTTATTTGCTTACTGTATGATGATGAGCTATTGTTGAATGCCTAGTACCATATCGTTAAATAGTGATTGAGTAATTGATAAAGAATTGTTGGAGTGTGCAAGCAAGTTGTAGCTAATTCCTTAAGTTGAAATATAAGTCGCAAGTGTCCTGTTATTTAAAGGATCACCTGCGTCGCACAGGTTGCTCCAGTTGTTAAGGTTGAAGACCAGGTCATGTCGCGTGCGCTGACATATTGTTGTGCTCGGTCATGTAGGAACCGTCCATCCGTCTAAGTTTCCCTCATCGAGCGCCTTAGCCGTGCTCCAAGGGATTATAATCCCTCGACAACTGCAGAAACATGGTCCTGGAAGTTACCCATTATATATCTCGGGTGAGACTTCCTTCCTCACAGGTGTTGCTAACGAAGTTACTCTATTGGGTCGATGTCTTATGGTTTATTTTTGGTATTGAGGTGATGTTGAACTGCGGGTAGAGACAAGAAGGTGATAGAAGCCAACAAATGGTTCCATTGTCGGGACCCTTAATCATTTGACTTGAGCGAAATGTCATGGCATCCAATGAAGAAATAGATAGAAGATTGGATGGACTCTAAAATGCTAGCGTTTTCACAAGAGGAAAGCGCAGGAACATGGTTAAGCGCAGAGAATTGGGTAGACGAGTATATATATTCCAATATTCACGAGGTCTTCTTTGCAAAATTCCCTGTTATACTATACGAGTGGTTGACAACATTAGCGACTAGACAAACAAATTTCCAAAGAAGAGAAGTCGTCGAATGGAGTGATCAGTTGGTTCATGAGGTAACAATATCTCTAGAGTTGTTGATTTTTGGGTTGACAGTTTCTTGCAAGGATACATTACTGAGTTCGCAGTAGACACTATAACTTCATATAGTGAGGCGGAAAGAAATTTTTTCCAAGGACGCTGTTAACCCAAAAAATCCCTCACTAAGCTCTACATGACCTACACCACACAAATACATCTACGTACGACCCTCATTTGACCCCCACACCCTCAAGCAGGCTTAAAAATATGAAAAAGGGCTTAAAAACCCCTCAAAAGAGCCAAACTAGCTTTCATAGGGGCTAAAACCTCCAAAAAGGGGCTAAAACCTCCAAAAAGGGGCTAAACCCCCTCAAAGGAGCTTAAAACCCCCAAAAGAGCTAAGGATTGGGAAAAAGGGGATAAAGCCCCAACCAAGGGCTTAAAACCCCAAAAATCCCAAGAAAAAAGTATAAATAGAGGGGTGGGGGTCACTCTCAAATCACTTCTAATCTCCCTATCGTTATGCTGCCCGTGTGAGTGCCTTGAGACCCTTTTCCTCTCAAGTCATTCACCCTCCCTCTCCTCCATTTTTCCATTGAGCCTAAGCTCCACATCCATTGAGAGGTGCTCCCCCAAGCTAGGGCATGGTGGTCCATTTCAACCAGAGAAAGTATAAGCTTTGTTTAATGTTATTTTTATTATAGTTTTCTAACATAGTTTGCTTGCAGGTTTATTTCTCATACTTTTGTTGTAGGTTTCCATTGATGTCTTGCTGCTCCTTTGTTTTCTAACAGTGTTGTGCAAGGTTTTGGAGCTTGGCCCTAAACTTGTCTACAAGGTTTTATTTCATTTTCTTTCTGTTCTTTCCATTCTCATAGGAACCCTACCCTTCTGTCCTATAGACGGAAGGGATTTGTTCCTACCTGTAGCAAGTGTGAAATCCCTACTACATATTTGGTGACCATACCAGGTCGATTCCACAGGATCCCTCGGTTTAATTTCTGCATTTCAATTTTTATTTGCCCTAGTTTAGTTTTCTTTCAAATCTAGATTAAATCTATCTTTTTATGCATTTTAATTCATAGCTAAGCCTCCTTAAGGCGAAGCCGAGCCCATTCAGCCATAGTACAAGTTATTTTCGGCCGATCCTGGCTCAGGCAAAAAAAAAATCATCTTTCGAACTAGGTCACTCTTATCGGGATGAAAGGTGCAACCAGGTCACTCATTCAGGCCCAAAAGGTGTGACTTCATCCTAGAAAGCAGGTCACTTCTGTCTGCAGTTTCTGAACGACCCCCTCCCTTGATTTGGGGAAAATTTGGGAACCCCCTCGCCACATTTCCCCCGAAAAGAGCGATCTGTCTCTCAGATTCGGATTTTTAAAGTTATTGGTACTGTCAATGCGGCTCAGTCGCCTCTGTCCATCAATCTGTGTTTATTTCATTTCAATCTCTTTTTATTTCATTGCATCCTATGTAAATCACTGTTAAATCAAATGGTTAATTGGTTAAAAAATCTGATTAAAGCTTGGATAAAATTACTATAGGTTTCAGTTCTTAATTTGAAATTAATATCTTGCCTAGCCCTTCCTCCTCTACCCAGTCATCACCCTTTGGGGTATTCTGGGATAAGACGAAGGGTGAAGCTCGTATAGTAATAGGCACTTCACCTATCATTTTTCAAAACCAGTAAAAACGATTGACTTGGAAGGTAGAGGGGCTGGAGACCATTGGGGGTTTCATGGCGTCCGTGTCCTCCCTATTGACCGACCTTGCATCCAGAGAGTGACTTGAGGATCTACATATGGCCTTAGTCCCATTGTGTTGAGAGCCTAGCACTTTTTCCTGGTTGACGAGAAATACAAGTGTAAGGAAGTCACCTAGTCAGGCTACCATAGTTCAGATTTAGGTATGGCATGTATTCAAGTTTCTGTTCACAATTTACTGCTATCATAAACAATTTATTCATGTTATAAGTTCTGCAATACAATCTTTGTGGACTATTCATAAACCATACAAGCAGCCACTAAGTGTAGCAGAAATATAAAATACATGCACACAAACCATACCACATAAAATAACCAAACTCAGTTCATGACGCTGAGCTAGCCATTAAAATTTATAATTTACACTAATTCAAACACTTGCAGACTTTGAGGACATAAGTTCTTGACTACCTTAACCATGGGAAGTACTTGGGATCAGCCCAAAAACTCATTATGAGGAGTACCATGGGAACACCAAAGTAGCTGACCGCTGAGAGGAATTGCCAAGCGAAATGGGGGGCAATGACCCCCACCGATTGACTAGCACTCCCATGAGGAAAAATTCAAGCGTTGTCTCCTGGAAGTTTTGGTGGTCGAGTGACCACCTAAAAGCCAATAGGAATCCATTAAAACCAGGGTCCAAAAGGCATTACCATATTTCACCACTTGACATACAAATCAGACACAATTGATCCCCCACGTTCTTCCTCACGCCTGAGAGGAGATCCACCACAGTTTGGGTCCTTGAACCAACACCGTCGATACCATTCTCAATGACCCTCTACACCATCAAAAGGCCACATAGCCTCTGATTCAGACTCAGAATCATACCAATCTGATCCAGACCTGCATACTGCACCATCTAGTCTCATGGTTGGTACAAACCCAGATCCATTTTTAGGCTAAGTGATTGGTACTGGACCCACGTCCATACCCCACACCACCACCAACACCCCTGTTGGTGGCCCTAGCATGGTCATGCAAACCGTCATAAGTCAGCTACCATTAGAGGAAATTTCAACTCAAAATGGGCCTTTTAACTTTTATTCAAACTCCATGTCATCATGTGTTAGCCAATGAAATTGCTTTAAATTTGAAATACTGTATAGGTCTTAAACACTTTTTTAATATAAATTTGGGGATAGGTATTATAA
>LPNX010304267.1:72321-190189 GCA_001517045.1 Pseudotsuga menziesii
AGGGTATTTTTGGGCATTTTCAGACTTTGGTGTCTTCTAGAAAGTTTTAGCTAACTAAAATACCTTTCCAACGGTGCAGAAATGAGGTCAAACAGAGTTAGAGAACTCAAGATATGGGTCCTCCAATATAGGTGTTTTTTCAGTGACTTTCATGAAGTGCCGACATGCGACGAAATCATGGAAAAGTGGTCACAGGCAGAGATGAAGGCAGAAATGTATTCCATAAAAGCCAAGCGATAGTATTCTAGGCAAACCTCAATCCATAAGTGTCCTTTGCGCGCCGACATAAGGAAATTCGGCACTCGGACGGAGAGGTGCCATTCTGGTGTATAACACTTGTGGAAAGTCTTTTTGCGATGCTGCAAGTACAAAATCTGCCTGAATCCCCTGAAGTGCGTTTTTTGTGTCCTAGCAGGTCGTCTACTCGGGTTCATCGTATCTCACAAAGGGATAACGGTAGACCCCCTCAAAGTTCAGGCTATGGTTGATCTCCCTTCACCAAAAACTCGGCACCAACTATAGAGCCTCCAAGGCAAGGCCAACTTCTTTCGCCACTTTGTACCAGAGTATGGGGACATCCTTCTATATTTACAAACACAGAAGTTCACAGCACACTTAAACTGTGAGGACAGGCGACGCATCCGACATCAAGCCATTCGCCACCTGTTGGTTGGATATGTTCTGTATCATCAAGGCATTGATATCATCCTACGTCATTGCCTCACCCATGACGAGGCGGAGACCATCCTCAACGACTGTCATAGTGGAGCCTGTGTTGGCCACCTTTCAAGTCTGGCAACCGCCCAGAAGATTCTACATGCCGGTGCTGGCTACTTCTGGCCTTCTATCTTCATCGATTGCATAGAGGCAGTCAAACATTGTTGCAGCTATCAGCTCTTTTTCCCAAAGGCAAGAACCCCCCCTGCACCATTACACCCCGTAGCCATAGTCGGTCCCTTCTGCAAATGGGCAATCGACTTCATGACAATCAACCCTACCTTGGCCAATGGTCATAAATATATCATTATGGCAGTTGATTACTTCACTAAGTGGGCCGAGGCCATGCCCACATTTGATTGCAAAAGTGAAACGGCAGTATGCTTCTTCTTTTACCATGTTATTTCACGATTTGGTGTTCCTAAACAGTTAGTCTCAGACCATGGTAAACACTTTGAAGACGATGTTTGGACTGAGCTTTCAACCATGTTGAAATTCGAGCACCAATACTCATCTTCCTACAACCCCCAGGGCAACGTCCAAGTTGAAGCAATCAACAAAATCATTAAAACAATGCTCCAAAGGATGGTAGGAAACAATAAACCCAACTAGCATCACATGTTGTTCTCTACCCTATGGGATTATCGCACATCCACAAAAACCGCAATCAGTTTCACCCCTTTTCTCCTAGTACATGGTGTTGAATCAGTGCTCCCTATAGAGTTCCAGATCCCATCCCTCCGCCTCACGGTAGAACTCCTCCCTAATACTTCACCTTTGGAAGAACGACTCCTCCAACTTGAGCAAACCATAGAAGACCACCAAGCTTCCCTCCAATCCATCGAAGCAGTGAAAACATGGTCAAAGGCCCACTATGAATCCCATGTCCACCCTTGCACCTTCAACGAAGGCAATATGGTTCTATTCTATGACCAACCCAATGACAAGTTGGGAAAAGGCAAGTTCAATTCAATGTGGTACGACCCATACGTCGTCCACCATTGCCTCGGAAAAGGTGCATACACCCTTATTGACTCTAATGGACAACTCTTGGAGAATCCCCACAACGGCCTATACCTCAAGACATTTTATGCATAACATCACCAACGAGTCACTTGATTTTCATTTTTTTTTTCAACATTTTTTACCACAATTCAAGGGCAGCACCATTAGCTGCTAATCCAAATCACCCGAAGCTTGTTTGAGACACCTCTCACACCTCCAGGCTCAAATTTCTACCCTCTATCTTCTTATGAGACCATCGTCTCATGTTTAACAAGTAAATTTCAGGACCACTTCCCGGAAGTTACCTCGATTTACAAACCACATTGTGATGTAAGTGTCTCCAGACCTGTACTTGCATTACACTTGCCTATCGCCACTCATGTAGGTTTCCGGGCCACCACCCGGAAGGCGCGTCATTTTATTTCAGCATATAGATATCTAATCCACCCACCATGCCTTACGCGGGTTTTCGAACCATTGTCCGGAGGATGGATCATTTCATTTGCATGCATTTGGCATATAACTGCCTCCAGACTTGCACTCACATCACATGTAGTCAAGTCCGTCCACCACAACTCACACACAACTCTCCTGACCTGTATCTGAGAGCCACCTCAACTCGTGTGCCTCTGTCGCAATCTATCCCGTGCATGTATTGGTATGTTCAAGAACCACTTGTTCCATCCATACTGCACAGATGACCTTTGGACCACTGTCCACTGTCCCAACATGGGGGCACCATCAGTACCTCCTCGACCGGTTGACCACACCAGATTTTCTTTAAAGCTCTTTTCTAACTCCTAAAATAATGAAAAGATTGTCAAGCATAGCTGCTTCCTTTCCCGCTCGTTAAAGTATAGGAAATGGTGTCTACATCGTCTCATTTATCTCCTTTTGCGGACCATGTATACCATCAAATGAAAAGGACCACCTTGGCACATTCAAGCCAAGATCGTTCCCCTTTGCATCCTTTTATGCTTTCTCAGGCAAAGGGGCCGAACTTTATGAAAAAGCTCACCATAGGTTGTCGTTAAACTCTTTCCCATCCTTCTCATCAAGAAAAGATCGTCGAGCAAACTTGGTTTCGTTCATGCTCGTAAAAGTACTTGAATAATCGTCCAGTCATCACAGGTTTAACCTTTTCCAACTTGATTGGACTACCAACGGTAAAGAAGTCTCTCATCCCCTAAAGGATGGGAGAGCTCTCCTATGTATACTTTTATCCTTTTTCAGGCATAGGAGACTACCAACAAAAAAGAGGCCCCACTGGAGTCTTCTTCATGCTTTCAGACTCTCTAAAATTGAAAGCACCATCGAGCATTTACTTTCTCGGGCTAGCCAAAAATCCATGAGATCGTACCAAAATGATGTCTCTAGACACCACCCCACAAATAATAGTTTGGTAGAATTCCCACTTTGGGTCACCTTTGTTCATAGTACTCTGCAATGTGTCTTCCTTGGCTCCCATCAATACCAAAAGTATCTACCTCCCCCAAGTATTTTCCATCTGCAGTGACATTCCCGATATTACAGCTATGATCCCTTTCCCATGAGTCAGTTTCATTTGCTTCATGGTCTGCCCTACCGGTATACTCTAAACAAAGGAAGTTTGAGTCCACTACACTCCCTCTACCCCTGTTCAACTCCTCCCCCCCCCCTTCCCACATTCAGTGGGTTAGTCCTCATAATGTCTTACATCTTTTGATTATCTCCCTCGCGCTTCTGTTCAAGGAAACACCATTTCCTTGACCAGTTGCAGGTCTCCCTCTATCGACGACAACACATGTATTCCAGAGGATAGACCCAAAGGTCCTTGTATCCTAGTTTCATTAACATCATTGATGAGTTCCTTGGACCACTTGAGAGGATTCCTTAGTGCCTCTCGGGATGGTTGTTTCTCACGTGCTCGACTCCAGCTACATCATCGCACCGTTGAGATTCGTACAGTGTATTGGTCCGTGTAGTATTTGGTTGAAGACCCTGGATGTCCCCTGCTCTAGCACATTGATGAGTCTATTCGAGGGACCCAAACAAGTTCATGTCCCTTGTGATTTATGGGTTACGTTGGAGACAGTGTTCAGAATCCCCAGCCATGCTTCTATATAGATTCATGATTGATGCAACATATTTGTACCACAGAGACTCTGACTCTCCATAAGTGGGTCCCTACAACTATGTACCATTCCAGATCCACCGGGACATCAGTCATAAAGATATAGCATTCCATGAGAATGCCATGGGTCCAATGTAGCAGTTCTTCATATCAGTATTGTATTCAACCTCTCATTGAGGCAACCACTCTTGTAACAACAGTTGTACATGATCGGCTCTTATATTATAGATTTTAGATCACATTATTATTTTGACATCGTTACGAGCATGGGGATTCCCACCTCGTCCATATACATGTCACACATTATTTGTATCTCACCCATTGATGGTAATCATATTAACACAAAAACCAAAATCCACCATGCCCCAGCCCAGGAAGCACCACCTCTCCCTAGAAAATCCTATGATGTCCGTCAGCCATACGATGAGCTCCTACCCTCACACATCAGGGGGCAATCTATTAACCCAAAAAAATCCCTCAGTAAGCTCTACATGAACTACACCACCCAAATACATCTACATACGACCCTCATTTGACCCCCACACCCTCGAAAAGGCTTAAAATATGGCAAAAGGCTTAAAAACCCCTAAAAAGAGCCAAACTAGCTCTCATAGGGGCTAAAACCTCCAAAAAGGGTCTAAAACCCCTCAAAGGAGCTTAAAACCCCCAAAGGAGCTAAGGATTGGGCGAAAGGGGCTAAAATCCCAAAAAAGGGGCTAAAGCCCCAACCAGGGGTTAAAAACCCTAAAAAACCCAAGAAAAAGCATAAATAGAGGGGTGGGGGTCACTCTCAAATCACTTCTCATCTCCCTGTCGTTATGCTACCCATGTGAGTGCCTTGATACCCTTTGCCTCTCAAGTCATTCACCCTCCCTCTCCTCCATTTCTCCATTGAGCCAAAGCTCCCCATCCATTGAGAGGTGCTCCCCCAAGCTAGGGCATGGTGGCCCATTTCAACCAGAGAAGGTATAAGCTTTGTTTAATGTTATTTTTATTATAGTTTTCTAACATAGTTTGCTTGCAGGTTTATTTCTCATACTTTTGTTGCAGGTTTCCATTGATGTCTTGCAGCTCCTTTGTTTGCTAACGGTGTTGTGCAGGGTTTTGGAGCTTGGCCCTAACCTTGTCTATGGGGTTTTATTTTGTTTTCTTTCTATTCTTTCCATTCTCACAGGAACCCTACCCTTCCATCCTATAGATGGAAGGGATTTGTTCCTGCCTGTAGCAAGGGAAAAATCCCTACTACAAACCCCGACGAACGTATCGGCTATCTATCAATGCATGGATCAAGATGCTCGCCTATGAGAAGGGTATCTTGTAGTTGAGAAATTGAGTCACATGCCCATGAAGGAGGCTATGTCACAGATGACCTCTTAAAAAAATGGGAGAGGGTGAGCTTAGATGTTATCTGGGAATACAAAACCTGAACTACAAGCGGGATTCCTAAGGAGTGGAAGGAGATTTAGATCAGGGAAAAGAAGAAAAATCGAAAGAGGGTGACGAAACTTTAGTCTGTTTGAGGAGAGTGAACACGAACTTTGGTCGCACGAAGATGAAGGGTCTTGCGATCAAGAGGAGGACTATAGCCCGATCTCAGAAGGACCAGAGGACTCTAAAGACTCTATCAAGACACCAAGGTTGGGACACAATTACATCACACCAGAAATATCCCCAGAGGTGAGATCTAGAGACTCATCCCCAGAGAGGACTACTAATACTGATAATGTTGATACTGTGACCAATACACCGAAAGGTACACCTCATTTGAACCCTTTACCAGAGAACCCTGACGCCAACTGAATGGTTGGGGAGGACATTCGGTTACCCACATTCAATGGAAATGGCGTAGAAGATCCAGAGCAGCATTGGTTCCTCTGCAAAATTGTTTGGATGGTTCAGTTAGTCCATAATGCAGAAATAAAGAAGGCACAAATTATCATGACTCTGAGGGGTCTTGCGCTAGATTGGTTATGGATTTCTGTGCCGCATCGGCCAGAACACCACAAAAGACTCTGGACAAGATCCGAGCTGCAATGATCTCTGAGATCATAAAACCAAATTCTGAGTCGCAATGCATCACTGAGATCAAGGAGATAAAGCAAGCACTGGAAGAATGAGTATGGGACTTTGACCAGTGGTTTAAAACTTTGATGGCTAAGGTAAGTTTCCAAATGTCAGATGTACAGCATAAAGAGTGGTTTATTGCTGCACTATTACCACACATCCGAGGGTCGTTAATGCAACAAAATATTGAATCGGAGACAGAAGCGTTGGAGTTATCAATGAAGCTAGAGGCCTCGCCCATTGGTGACAGTGCCATGGGAATGGTACAGATTCAGTCGCAGTTGGATAATCTAACAATATACCTTTAGGACATCAAGAAGGGTAAGGAAGCACAAGAATATTTGTGGTGCACAAAATGCGGAATGGACGGGCACACCAAGGATAATTTCCCGACCTTCATGAACTATATCATGTCAGGTGCACCAAACCCATTAAATGGACAAGGGCTACCATGATGTCACATATGCCAGTCTAGAGGGCATCATGACGAGGAGTGTTTATATTTTCAAAAGGTTGTAAGTACCCCAGAAAATCTCTTTTGTAAATTTTGTAAGTTAGTAGGACATGAAGAAAAAGATTGTAGAGCATACGAGCTCTTGAAAGAAAAGATGACACCTACTTAATGAAAAATGAGGGACTCGCTCAGGCTGAACCGGCGCAAGAATCGTATTAGCTTGCACAGTTCCCACCCACTCAATATCAAAATCAGTATCAACCTCAATATGTGCCTCAGCAGCCGTATGCACAACAAAATCACTACCAGCCACACTACCAGCAGAACCAGTACCCACCACACCAACCACACCCGCAGGGAAGGGGTGGTGGAATATTTAGAGGAAGAGGTTGAGGAGGAGGATTTGGTGGAGGAAGAGGCCAAGTTACATGCTATAACTGTGGAAAACTGGGTCACTATGCCAGATATTTCTTACAACTTACGAAGACATGTTCATACTGTAAGGAGTAGGACCATAATGTGGAGCAACGTCCTCAGTTGACCGCAAAGTGGCAAGCAAGGACCATAGCAGGACCTAACCCTACACAGAATATAAACCCAAATCCTAACATGAATGTTCAGATGATTGTGGCTGAATCATGAGATCCAAATGGTGTTGTCGTAACATGAGGAGGGGCTGCGACTGGAGCTAATCAGGATAAATCACAAGAACAATTGCAACCGGAGGTACGACCTGCGACACAGAAGAAAGTATTATTTGACATCCAGGAACAAAAGAAAGTATTCTTGGAGGTGCAACAAGATTTTGTAGAGCCGCCGGAACCATCGATGTCAGAAGAAGTAAAGGAGATGCTTGAACGATTTCAGCACATATTTCAGAAGAATGTCCCACAGAAGGTTAGTAAGCTCAAATCCCTTTTGTCAAGTTGTCTAACGTTAATACAAGATAAATATGCTATTGCAGAACTACAAACAATAATAGAAGAGATACCCATAAAGCCACGACCTGAAAAGAAAGTTAACCAAGTGAGAAGCAAGCTTAAAAATGGCCGTGAATTAAGAATGACTGCATAGATAGGCGACTACGACATGGATTACATCATTTTATACCTGGGTTCTGATGTCAATATTTTGACATGAAAAACCTGGGAAAGTATGGGCAAGCCACACTTGGACTGGTCCCCTGTCCAACTGCGACTTGCGAATCAGGCGAAGGTCCTACCCATTGGCAAGTTGAGTCAATTCCATGTCAACATTGAAGGATTATGCACATTTGCGGACTTTGAAGTCATTAATATTGTTGATGACACAAACCCATATCCCGCATTATTGGGCACAGATTGGGCTATAGAAAACCAAACTATTATAAACTTCAAGAAGAGGATCCTCTCATTCGAGGATAATGAGATCAGAGTGGTGTCACCCATTAACCTGTTAGAAGGACAGAGATACACCGAGCCTGTATATAATGATGGACAAGCTGACTATCTAGAACAAATATACAATGTTTCTACATTACAAGAAGACTACATCAGTCTGACAGCGGATGGAAACCTAAGTTGGAAGAGTACTAGTTCCTGCACATCTGACTCAGGGGAATCCTTGGAGAATTAGCAAAACATACTACATGAAGTCTCTATGAGGAGGTGCGCAAGAGTTACCAGGTCCATCCGATGGGTGGAGAATGAGTTGCACGAGATACCCACCTATGAGGGTTTACCTAATCTTGTGACCTTCTTAAATGAGTTTGAAGGACTTGTAATGTAGTCACGGCGCTTGTCCGCGCTAGATCATGCACTAAAAGCCATGCCTACTAGATGGTGGGTTGCTCATAATAAGTCTATAACAAACTGGCCACAGTGCAGAAGATTGATGGAATTCAAATTCGGAGAAGAGCTCACCCTGGTAAACTATAAGTATTCGGGGTTATAAAACCCTGTGGAACATCTTAATCAGTGTTGCATGGTATTTGCAGAATACCCGAGGCAGGAATGGGTACATAATTTCATACATACACTGGAAATGACACCTAGAACCTGGTATGCATCTATGGAATTGCGACAAGGAACCCAAGAGTGGGAAGAGCTCGCAAAGCAGTTTGTACATACATTTGAATTTACTGATGAGTACCCTACAATTGATGCTATGCTTCAGGTGATAAAGGAGAAGATATTTGTTGAGATCCCTATTGACGAGGCTAACTCTCACTAGTACAATGTGACCATTCAGCAATGGATGGCTTGCTACAATCTAGTTGCAGACCCAGATGATGATCCGACTAACATAAACATACCGGAATCTGAAGACACACGCAAAGTAGAAGGAAGTGGTATCTCAAGTGACCAGTTCCATAAACCGCTAAAAATTAAGAAAGTAAACCTTAGGTCATCAGACAACCCAAAGTTCGCCAATAAAGGAGATTATTTGGATGAAGAGATAGTTGTGAAAATCATGGATTTACTGCATGAATACCAAGACCCATTCCCTATCAACTTCTCATAAATGAAGGAAATAGTGGGAGACTTAGGGGAGATGAAAATACCCCTGCAACCAGATGCTAAACCTAGTAAGCAGTGACCATATAGGATGAAACCCAAGTACAAAGAAAGGGTAAAAGAAAAACTGGACCGTATGCTCAACGCTGGGATTATTGAACCTGTTGAAGAGTCAGAGCAGGTCAGCCCTATAGTGATCCAGGATAAGAAGACAACAGGTGAATTCAAGATCTGTGTCGACTTAAGGAAGTTGAATGATGCATGCTTGCACGATCCATTCCCAACACCATTTACAGATGAATTGCTTGAAAGTATCGGAGGACAAGAGATGTATTCATTTACTGATGGATTTTCGATCTATCATCAAGTCAGAATCACGAAGGAGAATTGCCATAAAACAACCTTCATCACTAAATGGGGATGCTACCAGTAGACGGTAATGCCCTTTGGACTCAAGAATGCACCTGCTATTTTTTTTGGAATAGTAGTCTCTGGTTTTAAAGATTTTATTCATAAATTTCTTGAGGTATACTTTGATGATTGGACTGTGTTTGGCCTAGTAAGATACCATATTGAGAGTCTTGGCATGATGTTGGACCATTGTCGCCAATATCAGATTGCGCTTAATTATAAGAAATGTATTTTTTGCACACCATTTGGTGTGTTGGTGGGTCACGTCATATGTCGCGACGATATCTTGGTCGACCCAGCAAAGATTGTGATTATCCTGAACTTACCACCACCTACATCAGTCACACAACTCAGATCAGTTCTGGGACATACAGGCTACTACCAAAATTTTATAAGAGGATATGCAGCCATCACTAGACCTATGGAGAAATTGTTGAAAAAAGACGCAAAGTTCCAGTGGACAATAGAATTCCAATAAATCTTGGATAAATTGAAGACTGCAATGGCCACCGTGCCAATACTTGTATTCTCAGACTGGAAGAAGGAAGTCCATGTGCATGTCGACGTGTCATTTATCATGCTTGGCATAGTTCTAACGCAACCAGGAGAGGGTGCACTCGACCATCCTATTTATTTCGTAAGTAGGAAACTATCAACAGCAGAAAAGAACTACACGATGACAGAAAGAGAAGGCCTTGCTATGGTCTATGCACTTCATAAATTCTGACACTATTTGTTGGGTGGACATTTTCAGATGTACACTGACCATTCAGCGCTGAAATACCTAGTCAACAAGCCAGCGTTTGGGAGGAAGATCTATAGATGGCTTCTCCTGTTTCAAGAGTTTGATTTTGAGTTCATTTTTAAACCAGGCCAACTGAATGTTGGACCAGACCACCTATCAAGGATAGAGAGTGGTGAAGAGCCAACCAGCTTAGAACATGATTTTCTCGATGCACAACTATTTTTGATCCACATGGTGAATGACCAGAACCATGATTTTAATGCCATCATCCACTTTCTGAGGATAGGATATGCACCTGAAGGAATGACAACTAACCAGAAGAAACAATTGGTCGTCAGAGCTTCTGATTATACATCGATCGCGGGACATCTATATAAGCTGGGTGTGGATGAGGTACTACGTCACTGTGTCTTTGACCATGAACGACCTTGGGTTATGAGTGAAGCACATGCTAGTATCGCAGGAGGACACTACGCAGGGAAAGCAACAGTACGTAAGATACTACAGGTAGGATTATGGTAGCCAACCATACACATGGATACTAAAAGTTTATGCAAACGTTGTGATATTTTCCAAAGGACATGAAAACCATCTTGCCACGAAAAGATGCCACTTGTGCCACAAATAACCCTTCAAGCATTTGACAAATGGGCAGTTTATTTTGTTGTACCAATCAGCCCACCAGGGAAGAGAACTAGTGGTACCAATCAGCCCACCAGGGAAGAGAACTAGTGCACGCTACACTATCACTGCGACAGACTACTTGACCAGATGGGCTGAAGCTGTGCCTGTTAAGGATTGTACCACTATGACCGCGACCAAGTTTCTATTCGAAAAAGTCATCACCCAATTTTGTTTCCCAAAGATAATACTAAGTGACCAAGGTACACATTTTGTTAACAAAGTAATTGCTGAGCTGACTGCAAAATTTTAAATATAGCATAAGAAGATGACTCCCTATCACCCTCAGGTGAATGGAACATTCAAAGCTTTCAACAAGATTTTGGAGAATGCATTAACCAAGGTATGCAACATGCGTCAAGATGACTGGGATCAGAAAATATCAGTTGTTCCATGAGAATATCGCACAACTTGCAAGCGACTAACAGGGCACACCCCATTCAGACTAGTATATGGACAAGAAGTTGTTATGCCCATGGAGTACATCGTACCAAGTTTGAGAATCGCTGCATTGACAGAGATGCTATCAAGTAGAGGTAGAAACAGCTAGTGAAAATGGAAGAAGAACGCTTCGTTGCAGGATTCCATCAGACAGTTGAGAAGTAGCGACAGAAAGCATGGCATGATCACCACATTCGAGTCAATCCTTTCGAAGACGGAGGAATTGTGTTGTTGTATGATAGCAAATTTTTTAAACACCCAGGCAAGTTAAAGACGCATTGGCTAGGGCCATATGTGGTCGCGCACATCACTGACACGGACGCAGTAAAACTTTAGAGGCTAAACGGTACCTATGTTGTGGGTATGGTGAATGGCAGCCGCCCGAAACCATACTACAACGGTCATCACATCCAGGGTTAGAATCGCGCTATGTGACGTGAAAAAAAATGAGACTATTGCATTGTCAGCAAATGAGGGCCCGTTGGAACATATCAGTACCGACCGAGTAGAGCAATTGGCCCCGTAAGAAGAAGAGGTGTCAGATGAATTTGCAGGGGTGCAATGGATCGTGAAAGAATTTTAGGACAAGGTTGGTCCTGCAACGCAATCAGCGCTAGAGTCATAAAATATTTCAAAAGGAATAGAAAATTTTGTGACTAAAAATTTTGAGGACGAGTCCATTTTTGCTTAGTGGCTCGAGATGAGCCACATGTGAGTGTTGGGGGCCTATTGGGCTAGGAAAGGAGCACAAGAAAGAATTCCACGTGGAAGCAAAGGTAAATCACGTGCGCGACAGGAAGGAAGGAAATGGAACAACGTAGGTAGAATAAAGATGCGCGTGACGGAGGAAAGGCAAGCGTAAATGCATACAGGTGATAAAGGCCAGAAAGTGACAAGTAAAGTTCGTGGTCATTAAAGACAACGTAAGCCTGTGGCCATGCACATATGGTAGAATATTTGTAAGTCAGGCTGATAGTGCCTTGTGTCAGTCCATGACAGCCTATTCTGATGGCTGATCACGACCTGTAACTGATAAGCAGTATGTAGTCGACCCTGCGTGGTCTGATAGAAGATATAAATAAGAAGAACCTGTTATGTATAAGGGTTGTCAATTTTGTCATTGTTTATTGATTATTAGTCGTTCATTGGTTGTCCAGAGCCAAGGACTCCATTTTTGTTGTATTTTGAGTTAGATTAGAAGAAGATAAGATTCAGAGAAGATTCTAGTAGCAGTAGAAGGCTGTTGAGCCATGGATCTTGCAGCTGTGTGTGCATGCCATTAGGAGTAGAAGGAATATGCAGTTCGGTGCGCAGAAGGTAGATAGAAGAGTCAATCCATGTTGTGTGTGGATCAGTAGGAGTAGATAGAAGAATAAACCAGAGAGCATGAGAGCAAGAAGTCTGAGTTATAAATACATATCATAAGATCAGTCTGCAAATCACAGGCTGCAAGGTGCTATACCCATTTCTCATGCCAGATGAAGAGCACCTTGGTGGTTTTTCCCATATGGGTTTCCACGTTATTTTTTGTGTTTAAATGGTTGATTGATGTTGTACATGTTGATGTGAATGGTTGTTATTTTCTTACTATATGATGATGAGGTATTGTTGAATGCCTGGTACCATATTGTTAACTAGTGAGTGAATAATTGCTAAAGAATTGTTGGAGTGTGCAAGAAAGTTGTAGCTAATTACTTAAGTTGAAATATAAGTCACAAGTGGCCTGTTAGTTAAAGGATCAGCTGTGTTGCACAAGTTTCCCCAGTTGTTAAGTTTGAAGACCAGGTCGTGTCTCACGCGCTGACATACCGTTGTGCTCAGTTGTGTAGGAACCGTCCAACCATCTAAGTTGCCCTCGTCGATTGCCTTGGCCACGTGCTAAGGGACTAAAATTCCTCTCCAACTGCAGAAACATGGTTCTGGAAGTTACCCATTAGATATCTCGGATGAGACTGTGCCTTCCTCACAGGTGTTGATGACGGACTTACTCTGTCGGGTCGATGTCTTATGGTTTATTATTGGTATTGTGGTGATGTTGAACTGCGAGTCGAGAAAGGAAGGTGATAGAAGCCAACATGTCCCTCCTAGTACATTGGATCAATTAGAATCACATTTAAGTGGTTCTCTTCCCATGGAGAAACCAACCATAAACATAGTACCACATCGCCCCAAAGGTGTCTATGTAGAACAATGCATAATCCTAATGCACAAGTTGCTCATAACAAAAGTGTTGTTGAGGAAATAACTTAAGCACCATGTGTCATGTCTTCCATGGAGGTATTGCAATATTGTCACACGCAAAGAATGGAACTATTGTCTTCAATTAGATTTGTTGATCCATCCGATGCGACTTCAATCACATTAGACTTAGACCAATTAATATGTAGGATCCGTTTAGAAGTTTTTTTTCAAATAAAAGTAACGTCTCATGGAAAGAACATTTTTCAAACCATAGTTGATGAAGGGGCCTCGACTTGTGTCATGTCATTTAAATGTTGGAAAGTATTAGGATCAACCCCCTTATTTCAATCCTATACTGTGTGAAAAGCATTTGATGGAAATTTGTTCTCTCCTCACAGACTCATTGTATCCTTCCATATTGAATGGGGTGGCAAAATAGCCACAGTGGATGTTGAAGTAGTAGATGCACTTGTAGATTACAATTTTCTATTAAGATGTAGTTGGATACATTAAATGATGGCTATAGTGTCTTTAGAGTCCTAATTAATTTGGTTCCCTCATAGGGGGATGATTGTCGTGATCTGTTAGATTTTTATAATTCAAGCTAGCATTATGATCTTAGGATATTTAACTGAGAGAATAACATGCACAGCAATAAAACACAAGATACAAGAGACACAAATAATTTTCCTCGGGGAAACCATAAAGGAGAAAACCCTGCAACTTCCTCAGAGATAGAATCAGAACCAAAAGTAAAACCTGAAAACATAAAGATGATCTCTCGACAGCAATAGTCTCCCTCTTGTCCCAGCAACTTCTCCTCTCACTCATGCACCCTAATGAGTGAGTGTGTGTATGATAAATAGAGAGGCTCACTCTCTATTTATATTCTTTCGTTCACTTGAAACCCACTCCAACATGTCGACCTCACTTAACAATTACTTACTAGAGCCGACATCTCTAGGAGTGTCTAATAACCCTAGTGCCCCACAACTTGTGGGGACTTTTCCTCCTCCAACCAACAAGGAGGTTTATCCTTAACACAATGGTGGGGACTATTGACCTAACTTACAATGACTCACCTAAGGTCGACTTCTCTAATATAGTCTAATAACCCTAAGGCCCCACAACAGCGGGGACTTTAACCCTTGACCAATAGGAGGGTTACCCACAATGACTTGACATGACTTGTTTACATTATAGAAACTTCCCGAAATAAACATCGGGGTATGACATGAATCAATTACATTACACACACATCCCAGACTAAACATCGGGGTACAATACATAAGATATACAAATGAATATATCCTGAAGTTACAATTACATCAACACTCCCTCTTAACTAGGAAGGTATTCTCTCGACACAATTTATCAGCACAAGTCTTCTTCTCTATATCATCTGGATCATCATTGAGTTCTCGTCATCTTCATCTTCAAGTCATCTTCATCTTTAAGTCATCTTCATATTCAATTCATCTTCATCTTCAAGTAATCTTCATCTAGATCTGGATCATCATCACTGAATCTAGATCATCACTCGGTCTATATCATCATCACTGTATCTGGATCATCACTCGATTTGGATCATCATCACTGGATCTAGATCATCACTCGTTCTGGATCATCATCACTGGATCTGGATCATCACCCGATCTGGATCATCACTGGATCTAGATCATCACTCGATCTGGATCATCACTGCTGGATCTGGATCATCACTGGACATCATCACTGGATCTAGATCCTCACTCGATCTCGATCGGTACCATGGGTGCTATCTCATGATTCTTCTCGTCATAGGAAGTTCTACAAAACCATCCCTTTTTCATGTTGGTTGTAGGCCTACCTCCTCGTAGGTCTTTGGTAGCCCTTATATCTGACCTACTCGTCAGAATGGCCAGCACTCACATCTGACCTACTCATCAGAAAGTCACAGCACTTACATCTGACCTACTCGTCAGAATGGCATGCACTCATATCTGATCTTGTAGGAACCAATCCTATAGTCACATCAGAATGGCCCCCAATCCTAGACTGAGCTACCTGGTAACTGACCAGGTGCCTCCATTCTCCCAGAGAATGGCAGTAGCCCTTACATCCGACCTACTCATCAGAATGGCCAACACTCACATCTGACCTACTCGTCAGAAAGGCACAGCACTTACAATCGCCAGCATGGTAGGACACACCTACTACCATCTGTGAAAAAGCGCAACACTCACATCCACCAGCATGATAGGACACACCTACTATCATCTGTGGAAAGGCCAACACTCACATCCACCAGCATGATAGGACACACCTACTATCATATGTGGAAAGGCTCTGCACTTACATCTGATCATGTGGGAACACATCCCTCAGTCACATCAAAATGGCTCTCAGTCCCAGACTGAGGATTCCTGGTACCTCACCAAGCCCTTATATTTGACACCAAGTCAGAATGGCTAGCACTCACATCTGACATGGGAGGAACCTAATCCTTTAACCATGACAGAATGGCTCGACCTTACATCTAATTCAAGTGGGAACACATCCCTCTATCACATCAAAAAGGCCATGCACTCATATCTGATCATGTGAGAACACATCTCACAGTCATATCAAAATGGCCCTTAGTCCCAGACTGAGTTTTCCTGGTACCTCACCAGGAAGCTCCATTCAAAGAATGAAAATATCCCTTATATTTGATCATGTAGGAACCAATCCTACAGTCATATCATAATGGCTCAGCACTCATATCTGACATGGAAGGAACCAATCCTCTCACCATGACAGAATAGCTCAGCCCTTACATCTAACCATGGAAGGAACCAATCCTCTCACCATGTCAAAATGTCTCACAGACTCATCACTTCCCGTTGGAGGGAACCTCGATCTGGAGAACACCAAGCTTCTCCCTGAAGTTCTCAAACTTCACCCTAGCCAATGGCTTCGCGAACACATCAGCTATCTGATCGTCTCTCGCAACATACTGGAGCTTCACTGCTCCCCTCTGCACCATATTCCTGATATAGTGATACTTGATCTCGATATGCTTCGACTTGTCATGGAACACCGAGTTCTCCGACAACTTCACACAACTCTGGTTGTCGCAATATATACAAGTAGCATCCAACTGGAGATCAAATAAATCAGACAATAGCTTCCTTAGCCATACTGCCTCACAACTATCTGAACAAGCTGCGACATACTCTACTTCAACTATACTCAGTGCCACACAGGATTACTTCCTGCTAAACCAAGAGATCACACCTGATCCCATACTGAAGCAACACCCTGAAGTGCTCTTCCTATCGATGGCACTGCCTACCCAATCTGAATCAACATAACCCTCTAGTTTAATTTTCTGACTTTCCTTATACTTGAGCCCATAATCAACTATACCCTTTAGGTACCTCACTACATGCTTTGCAACCATCAGGTGAACATGTCTCAATGTGTTCACAGCAAAGAAAATATCCGATCTTGTATTCGTCAGGTACATCAAGGACCCAATCATCTGACGGTACATTGTGGCATCAACTACTTTTGATGAAGCATCACTCAATAGCTTCAAGTTCGATGCCATATGTGTGGTCATGGCCTTGCAGTCCATCATCCCAAACCTCTTCAGGATCTCTACTGTATACTTCCCTTGTCCAAGGGAGATTCCATCCGCACTCTGCCACACCTCCATACCTATAAAATAGTGTATCACCATATAACAGGAGCATCACTAGTCTTCCGTCTTCAACCTTGAAGCAAAGGTTGAAATCCACTTTACTCTCAGTATAGCCTAGATTCATCAGTAATCTGTCCATCCTGACGTACCATGTCGAAACTCAAGATATTCTATAGTCACTCCCTCTGAAGCGGAGCATCATACTCCCTCTGTCTTCCGTACTCTATGCACTGAAACATTCTGTACCGAAGTGACAAGTAGCTTCCTATGCTACTAATATTCTATCTATCCATCTAGTGTATAAACTTTTATCTTCAACCTTGTAGCAAAGGTTAAGATATTCATCAAGCTCTGGCTGCAAATGTCTCTTCGTAGTCTATGCCTTCTTTTCATGAGAAGCCTCGTGCTACGAATCTTGCCTTGTATCCCACGATGTTTCCATATACTGTATGATGGAACTACGAACTTCCCTTCATGCATTGATACTGCATTCTAGACATCATTCTTCTTGAGCTGGTCTTCCCTTTCTTCTTGGTTACTTCTTCATAGCTGGAAGGTTCTGCATCAATGATGTCGTTGCATTCATCATATTATTCTTCATCTTAAACTGTCATCACTTGTTCTTCAGAACAAGTCTCATCCTTCTTTGCTTGTAGGTGATTATGTATGCGATCTTTCCCATCATATGCATATTAGTAGTATACTATCATTAATGCAAATAGTCTATCATGCATAATACATTAACTAAATATAAGCAAATGCATAACAAAAGAATATCATGAAATGACAATTGAATACTTATCTTTATTTGTTTCGTGGGTAGACTCCTTCTTGAGCCTTCAGCTTTATCGTCTTCTACATTCATAATAGCATTGTTTCTCATCCAAATGCTAAGATGGATAAGAGATTCTTCAAGAGTTGAGTTCTTCATATTCCTCATCGCTTGAGGGATCTTCTTTGGATGGTAAGAGCTTGATCTTCAGTTGCTCCCGTCTTCTCTTCTCGAGCTTATTCTTCTTGTGTGTCATCTTCCCAGATTCTACTGAAAGTGATCACTGTCTTTTGGCACACATTCCTCACATGAATGAATCCCATGATCCTGGGAGGCCATTGAAGGTGGCTATCACCACTTCTGCATTCTCCACTTCTTCTCATTCTTCAACTAGTTTCTTAAGGTCATATTCCGATTTATGTTCTTCCCTTCAAATAGCTTGGTCAAGGAATCAAACATCTCTTTCGGTGTCTTTAGGGAAGACACTTGTGGTACAAATTGATCCGTGACTGAATCAACAATGATCTTCTTGGCCTTGACCAAGTTCTTCTTGTGTAAGGATTTTAGCCTCATCTCCCTTTGGAACTGGAACCTCTCTACTTGTGTAGGTGTCCAATTCATTTTCTTCAGAGAGATCATATACTTCCATGCTTGGAAGTATATCATCAAGCTGATGTGATAGATCACTTTGAAATGAGAACCTCAAATGCAAATAGCAAAAGATTAGATCTTACCGATTTGAGGTGCCCGTCCTAGTTCCGAAGGTGGCTGATCTAGGGTTTGTCAGAGAAACCCTAATTTTCAAAACTTGGAATATTTCAGATATGATTGGATATAAAGATATATCTCTTCAATTTGAGCTATCCAATGTACTCCTTTTCTGAAAACAGTGGAGGGAAGTTCCCGGAACAGTAAGCCCTAGTTTTCCAATTTCTTTAGGAGAAATTCATGTTACTGTTTCTACGGTATCTCAGAAATTACTATTCCTATGTGTCTAAAAATTTGCCTAAGGTATCCTCTCCTATCCTTGATCCAACACCACAGGTTTCATCATAATTTGTTTCACCTATTGGGACTTATGATCATTTTCCCAAGTTGACCTGTTACAGGACTGTTCAGAACATTGAAGTTGTACGGACTTCCACGTGTCACTCGTTGATCTTCTGAGTCTGAAACTCGGACCACAGAAATTAAAGTCCGTTTCCTTTCTGGAACATCTTCATAAATTTAATTTGGACATTTTGAGCCCAAGATATAGCAATTCTCCCAAGGTGTCTTGTTTAGGGATGAATTCTGGAAGACGTTGGAACCCTAACTTGGAGGGATCATATCTCCCAGAATATAGAGAATCGGAGGCTATATTTTGGACACATGGTAGATCAGGATTTTATCTTAGTCCTCTATACTTTCCATCTCTTGAGCCTTTGCCAATCTCAGGATATAGAGAATGTACCAAAACTTAGCAGTTTTAGTATTTAGGGTTTTTCTAGCTCGGGGTCGAACTAGGGTTTGACTTTCCCGAAGTTTCACCCAACCAAAAATATTGATCCAGGTCTCTAAAATTCGATTTTGATAAGGAGAGCAATACTATTTCAAGCTCACTCAAAAATTCCTCTTATGTAGAAAGCCCTAATTTCCCGCACTGAAAACTAAAAATGCTCGGAATGGAATTCTGCTTCAACGGAAAGATGCGCCCTTCAATCGAGATTCATCCTAGCATACTTTTGCTAATGGATTGTGGAGAGAGACCCAAAAAGTAAGAAACCCTAGCTTCTAGAGCTGCACAATGTCTTCTTCTTAGGTTAGCTCTGATTCCATGTTAGATTTTTATCATTCAAGCTAGCATTATGATCTTAGGATCTTTAACTGAGAGAATAACATGCACAGCAATAAAACACAAGAGACAAGAGACACAAAGAATTTTCCTCGGGGAAACCATAAAGGAGAAAACCCCGCAACTTCCTCATAGATAGAATCAGCACCAAAAGTAAAACTCGAAAACATAAATATGATCTCCTGACAGCAGTAGTCTCTCTCTTGTCCCAGCAACTTCTCCTCAAATCACTCATGCGCCCTAATGAGTGAGTGTGTGTATGATAAATAGAGAGGCTCGCTCTCTATTTATATTCTTTCATTCACTTGAAACCCACTACAACATGTTGGCCTCACTTAACAATTACTTAGTAGAGCCGACATCTCTAGGAGTGTCTAATAACCCTAGTGCCCCACAACTTGTGGGGACTTTGCCTCCTCCAACCAACAAGGAGGTTTATCCTCAACACAATGGTGGGGACTATTTCCCCGACTTAAAATGACTCACCTAGGGTTGACTTCTCTAGGATAGTCTAATAACCCTATGGCCCCACAGTTGTGGGGACTTTAACCCTTGACCAATAGGAGGGTTACCCACAATGACTTGACATGACTTGTTTACATTATAGAAACTTCCCGGAATAAACATCGGGGTATGACATGACTCAATTACATTACAGACACATCCCAGAATAAACATCTGGGTACAATACATAATATATACGAATGAATACATTCCAAAGTTACAATTACATCAACATGATCAACCAATTAGATAATTGCATGCTTGAAACTATTGTCCAGCCGAATGTTCCTTTTATTAGGGATGCTCGAAAGGAGGTTCAAGACATGGGGGTAGGATCATTCAAAAATGATTCCCTCATGGGAAACTTTATGATCCCACCACCCTTATCCATTGTAGAAGTATCATACCAATCTATTCAAATGGATTTAATAGATTTGGATCGAAATATTACCTTGGAGGAGGAATATGATCCAGATACTTGGCCCATTTTAGTTGTGAGCTCCCCCAACTCACTTCATTTCTTGGACAGAATTTTATCATCAGACGAAACTATCTTTGAAGTCATAAACATTTGTTTGCACCCACCTAAGGACATCTCTTGTGGGGCCACTTAGAGCATACTTGGTTTAAATCCACCCAAGTATAGGAGCATTCTTTGTATGTTCCTCGATCTTATCAGGTATATTTGGAAGCATGCATATAGGTTTAGGTTATCCCTCTGTGAATATGCATTTGAACCTTTTGCAACCCACACTTTCCATAGGGTCGAACATGTTGGAAATTGGTGGGTCAACCCATCATATCTGTATTTTCCAACATTCCAACTAAAGAACCTACCAAACATGGGACACCCTAGTCAACACCCTATTAACATTTTGGTGCCCATGATGAGTTATTCACATAGGAGTAGGAGCCTAATTAGTCCCATCATGACATCGAGTTTGAGACCACATACTTCTCTTCCATACAATTCTAACCATTTCCTGATGGGATCCCTATTTCGTGTCAGTTTACATAAGCATGTGTTAAAATATCCACATGAAAATTTGTGCTTATTGTTTTGATGATTATTGCTTATAATGTGTATCTTCCTTTCCAGTCACTTTTTGCTCAAGATTCCTATAAAACATTGCTTTTGTTTAGTTGACCTATACATTTGAAAACTATTTGATTCAAGTAGTTGATAGATCATGATTCATTGTGATTTCTAATTTTCATGTTTTTAGCAAGAATTAGCATGAAGTAACCACACTTCCATTTCCCTACTTGGACATTGCACCAAATTGGATAACAGCAGTTACTTGGTTCTATTTTGTCGTCCCTCCACGCATAATCCTACTTCAGACAATCAACAGATGGATGGAATATCCGTAAGAGAATGCACAACTAGATCAGCCCTTGTTTGCAATATGTATCTTTGCCTTGGCTTGACCCGTGCTCCTAAAAAATAGAATACTCCCATGCAACACTCGTTCCCTGCCATGCACTATAGCATTCTTTATTCTTTCTTCGAGCTAATAAATGAAAAAAGTATTAAAAATTAAAAATCACAAAAATCCAAAAAATGGGGAGACTTGAATCGTGTCATATTGAATCTTTGAAATAGAGGAAATAGCCAGTCCTAGTCTCCTTTGAACTTGGAACATATTTTTTTATCCGCTGTCAGTACACGACTTACATTTGTAGAAAAAATTTGTACCAATAATTTGAACAGATCTCCATCAATGGGTTATCCTTCCCATCATATATGGAGCCTTTCATTAATGCATCTGGAATTGACATATTTCATGATGGCTAGTTACTCAAGTCTTATGTTTCCAAGTGTCCATTCTATGTCATGTTATGTGTTCAATGGAATTCAAACCAGTGTCGTCCATTCCTCAAATATTCTTAACCAATCATGTAGGCCTTCCTTGTGTCAATATATAGTGTTGGATCTCACAGCTCTACCAAATCATATCTTCCCATTGATATTAGTTTCGTGTCAATTGATGTGGGATGCATTAATTCCCTCCTTCTAATAGATCTATTCCTATCGACGCTAAATCATCATCTAAGAAATGGATCTAGTAACCCCGAGTGAGTAATTTAGATCTTGTAGTCATTAGTGGCAGGTTTCCTCGCAAATGACATCGGGTATACATCAATGAACCCTGATTGTTTTATTCTCCAAGTGTTTGACATCAAAGCATATATTCGCAATTGTTAGTTTTTAATCAAGTACCTTAGAGTCCATCATCATTATTGGTGGGTCTCCTCACATCTGTTAACAATATGCATCAATGTGTTGAAATATTGTAACTTCAAAGGATATTCTAAATGTATTTTACTAATGTAACCCAAGGGAGATGTTATTATTCCTCCGACTGGGTGTTACTATTATATTTGGTCATCATAGAGTCATGAGGTAAAGCCTCCACTTGTGTTGGGTCTTTAGTACCCTAATCGTGGGTCAGTTTTAACTCCTCGAAGTTTTCCAAAATTGCAAAAATGCACACCCAAGTAGTGGATTTTGGACTTCTACACCTTTGCAACAAACCCTTTGAAATTTGATCAAAATCCAACCAGGTATTTATGTTCCCGGTCAATGACTGCATCATAAAAATTTCATCCCCAACAAGACTCCTGCACAATCACTAAGTGTTGATATTCGAAAAAAATTATTTGCCTTTTTCAAAAAAAACTAGAGAAACATAGGCACATGCCCTCTATGTCAATTTTGTATTCTTCTTCACTATATATGAATGATCAAAATTTCAGCCAATTTTGAGTTATTGTTCTCATGTTATGGACAAAACAAATTTATTGATCCAGACTCTTTTTACACTTTATCATCCACTGACATGGAATTGTTGATGTGGCATGACACATGGTGTAATTGGTCTCCAACTAGTTCGTACATGTCATCCATGGGTCCTTCCATGCCATCCCTATACCCTCATATGATTATGAGTGTTCAAAGCATCATGAGTCGTTGATCTTATTTCTCTATTAATATTGGCATTTTGGTGGCAATAGTATTCTCAATTGCCTTTTTTTCCACTACGTTCCACGAAGGAATCTCCATAATAGATCTCAATCGTTGGATCAAATCACAACAATTCATGCAATTACCCATATTACTATTATATAAGCACTTTCCTTTACACAAATGGTCATGATTCTTTGATCAAACTTGAATGGTGAGATCTTGGCCATCTATAGCAAGGTCGCATGAGCCAGCACATTTCTAACTTCCTCATGCATGAATGGTCAAGATTTAATGATCAAATGGTCCTAGTTCAATCCTAGTCATTCGTGGAAACAACCACAATGTTAATTTTTATCATCTTTCCATGCATGAATGGTTAAGATCGTGTGGTGTAACTTGCATGATCAAATCTCAATTGTTCATGATAGGACCCTCAAGATAAGGTACAAAAACTTATCATCTGTGCAAATGGTAAAGATTGTGCAGTGTAAATTGCATGATAAAATCTCATCCATTCGTGGGAAGACCTCTTGTGATAAGCATCATGCACTTCAATTTGCACAAATGATGTAGATATAACAAGGGAAATTGCTCGATCAATATCATCCATTCAAGACAAGACCCATTCGGTTATGTTGTGGTCATGTCCATGTCCATGAATGGTGTAGATTTGTGACTGCAACATGCTCAATAAATCTAGATCATTCGTGGAGAAATCCCCTTTGATAACCCCCAATCAAGTTCAACTATGTGAATGGCTCAAGTTTAAGGATCCATTATGCTTGATGAAATTTGAATTGTTCGCACCATCAACAAATTCATACATTTCCTACATGGATTCCACCTAGACATACAGATCTTATATGACACTACCACATGTACACCCAATCCACATGGATCTTCAACGCCATTGTCATGTCCACATGGAATTGGTGGGACCCACATCAATTTTTTCCCAATTTTTTTCTGTAAAATTTTAATTTGCTAACAGGTGGCTAAAATGAAATTACACTTGGAATTTTTCCCCAAAACTTGAAATTTTTCAACCAATTTAAATACAAAACTGGTGATTTTTGGCATTGGTTTGAATTTCACCCAAATTTTCTCAAACCTAAAAAATTCTATTACCAGTTCTTACCTTTAGATCTATACTAGCTCTTGTGTTAATTTTGAAATTAAAATGTGCAACTCAATACCATGAATTCTGTCACAAATATTTTGTCAAACAATTTGCTTACAACTATATATTTCACCCAAATTTTTATAGAACCAACTAAAATTCAAGAAATTACTTCTCCCTTTCGTATTCGGCTCAACCACTCAAAAAATATTTAAATAACTATTCAATCCTTTTATTACATGTATAAATTAAGCATTTGGAGGATATAAAATGGTTCTTTTACAAACTTTCCCATAAAAAATTTGTCAAACATTGCTTGTTCAACCTCCAATTCTAGCTGTAAGATTGAAATGTGGCCCAAACAGCCTATGATTTTGTCAAAATCGTTGTCTAGGAATAAAATAATCATGAATTCCTTTAACCAATCTTCAATGGGTGGGAACTACAGTATTTAAACATGTAAACCCAAATGCTTCAATATACAATGTGATTTGGGAAACGATACAAATGGTGTTTGTGGCATATCTCTAAAACTGATTTTGTTTTGTTATATCTTGTTATACAAGATATATCATGGAGAACACATCATAAGGTTCCCCAAAACGAAAATGCATTTCATAAACCGTAAACCAAATCCATGTGCTAAATCAGAGCAATATAAAAAATGTTATGCTAATTCAAATATGTCTCGTCATAAGTGAATTCAATATATATCGTATTACAACCCACGTATGGTGCAATATGATACAAGAATCCCACGTGGCTTCCTTTAACTATGCAATTGCAAGTATACATGCATTATCAGTGAGTCAAAGTCAAACTATTTAGGTCCACATGGCATCCCCAAAGATTTGCATGTTCACATAAGTTGACCATAAAAATGCTAGAATGTGTCTAGATACATTGAATATGTTGGACATGTAATCCTTGGGATTGCGTTGATGTAAATATGAAGAGTCATAGTTAATTGTAAGCGTCTTCAATTATGGAAGACCAACAGTCACTTACTTTGTATTTAATGCACCTATCATGTTAATGCAATCAACATTCAGGAGTTGTCTCTCCAAATTTTGGTATTAGATCGTATCCATAACTCCAGTGTGCTCGCCAGTATGCCATTCTGTTGTGCCCTCTACTTGAATGTTGTTCTCACTTCTGCAATGGAATAGAAATCCTAACAGGCCTCAGGCATGTCAATTGATTCTTCCTTTCTGTAGATATTACTCTCCAATTCTTTGCATGAAAGGAAACCCTAATTTTAATGCATACTCTCTCTCTTTGCGCCAATACTTTAACACTCCGGTTTTGACTCCATTTGTGTTAAAAATGTATATGATGTATATATTGTATTTAATCGTGGTGTGGAGCTAAAGGCAAAATCCCCACCATCAATTTAGCGTTTTATGTTTCGGCGATTAAAAATCGTTGCCAATGGTATTTCGTGCTAGCCAAGCACATTATAACTTTGGACATCATGTAAATATGCAATTTAATTAAAATACCCACAACCAGCTATATCAATGCAACATTAAAGAAATGGGGGCATGATTTGCTAAGGATAAGGGGGAGAATATCCAAACCTTTAAGCCAATGGGGAAAAGCCAAATGTCAAAGGGAGAACCCATCAAAACTGTCAACTACCCATTTCTTATCTTTTTCCCCAATCATTTATTTTTGCCAGAAATTGATTGAGGTAGTTATTCAATGGCAATGGGAAGAGTATGGGAAAAAATCGAATTGGGCAGAGCAGCCATTTTGGAAAAATGTGTTTTGACTTCTTGGGCAAGTAAAAACCCAAAACGTATGCCCATTCTACAAGGCATCCACGTTTTTCTCTTCCTCACGTTTTTGGAGCTCCTATGCATTCTCCATTCATGTTTTTGTAGTGTTCTTCATTTCCCCCATCACTGGGAAGTCATTTTTTAAAAGCTCAATGGATGGGCTCCTTGCTTGACGTTTGTGTTGTTGTTTCCCTCATTACTCGGCTGGGAAAAAACGGTTTTTGGGTTGCACAACGAATTGGAGAAGAGGCACACAATTTTTGGGTGTTGGTTGAGTCTGTTTTTTCCCACGTGAAGCCCATAGAAGTTTCTGAAAATCGAATTGTTGTTAGAGGGTTGTTTTTCCCCATTCACCATTGTCGTTTTTGGATACAAAACATTTTTTCCTCAAACCCAGAATTTGCATCTTGCTGTTAGTGCATCCTTTGGTTTGGTCTGAACCACTTTGAGTGGAATTGAGGAAGAATTAGCTTGAGAAACCTAGTGTGGAAAGGAACCTCACATCCATATCAAAAGGAGCTAGATTTTCTTCTTTGCACACCTTGAATCATGCACTGGAATGGAATGCATAGCCTGAGGGGCTGTGTAGCAAAGAAGGGGATGCTTCCTTGTATTGGATGTGTAGGTGTTGGGAAATCCAAGCTAGATCTTGTGTAGGTGTCCATGGCTCTGTGGTTAAGCTCACTAGCGTAGCAATTCAACCATTGCACCTCTTTAGCAGCCTAATAAACCCAAATGTAGTTTTGGCTTGGCTAGATTTTGACATGTCTTTGGCTATGTGTGAGCCTGCTAGTGTTCCCTTATTCCTTGTGGGAAGCATGCCCAGCTCGGGGGTGGCAGTGCTGCTGAGAGATTGATGAGCACACTGGCCTATGGTTGGGTGGAAGGTTACAGCGACATAGCTGGTTGCGGGACAAGTTTCTTCCAAGATAAGTATCTCTTGTGTTAATCTCTGCATTTGTATTTGCTTAATGGAATACAATGAACATGTTGAATGTATTGCATGAATGTTTTTGCTTTTGTTGTAGATTGCATTATGCATCTGTGTATGTTTTCATTTCCAATGCATTGTTATTACGTTCATGGGGCTTAGTTCCCCGTTTCATGATAGCACCAGCATCATAGTCGCATCCTCTCGGGCGGGAGGGGACGTGACAAATACCCATTCCATAACTATTAATGTGTATCGTTGTCACAGTGAAGTATGGTATTGACTCCATGAACTCGAGCGTTCATGTGTATTCCTATTATGGTGAAGAAGATTGATATGGTGAAGTCTGGTATTTCCTCCAGGAACTGGTGCTACGCTTCACTAATTCTTGTGAGGGGCCAAAATCCTAATCCAATACTATTGCACACTAGCATGAAGTATGGTATTGTTGCTCTCTCGGCTTGATGGTGAACAATCTCTCCTCCAACCCTAATCTAGTGAAGTCCAGTATTGTTGCACACTATAATAAAAAAATTAAGACTGCATCTCATTGGTGCATATTATTTTCATTGAAGGGAATGCATCATGGAGTGGTTTGACAATAGTGCTAATGTTGCATATTATTTCCAGCGAAGTGAATGCATCGTGGAGTGGTTTGATAGTAGTGTTGTTGACCAACATGACCTATCAAGCATTGGATAACCTGGAGTTTTGTTTTGATTTGTTTTGAAGTTTTGCTAAATTTGCAATTAAAATCTCTGAAATCTCTGGTTTGAAGAATGACCCTCTAAGTGTTGAGTTCCTTTTTTGAAACTATATTCATATTGTAGGAAAATCCTTTGTATCACATAAAGTATTGAGACCTGCAAATTTTTAGCATGTCATAAGAGAAACATATTGAAAATTGATTGCATTATACAGACTTAGAAAATTACAAAGAACACTTTATTGTAAATAAGGTGGCAACTACTTAGACCTATGCCTTCTTTTGTTCTCCCAAACACTATTAGTTTGTAGATTAAGCACATTACCATTTGTAGAATATGCATTTGTTGGCAGCCATAGTTGGAGCAATGCTCACTGGTAAAGACAACTATCTGGAGTGGTCAAGGAAGATCAAGTCCACATTCATCTACAATGACTTGTGGGATGACATATGTGAAAGGAAAACCATTAAAAGAGAAGTTGGTTTCACCTTGAAATATGACCCAAAACCACTAGCGACAGAGAAGAACGAGTTATGTGGAAGACCAGAGACAAAAAGACATTGGCAATGATCACTACAATAGTAAGTGAAGAGGTGTTCCAACACACATTACCTACAACATCCTATTTTGATGACTCGAAAAGATTTAAGGACTTGTTTAACTCACATTCTCAGATGGAGATAATTTGGATGATGTTAAAATTGTTTGAATTAGAAGTGAAGGGAAATGATCCCATGATTGTTGAATCTGAGATCATATAAATCATGCATAAGATCCAAGCCACTGGCATGAAACCAGACCTTCCAATTGTTGTCTTCATCAAGTTCCTCTATCCTACACATTCACACTACCTTAAATCACCTCAAGCTAGTGACAAACTGAAGGACCTCACCTTTCACACCTTAGTGGATAAGATTGCAGAAGGAGAGAAATATTTTAGAAATAATACCATTCATCCCACTGGAGAGACCCTTTTCCTTGCTAAAGAAGAAAAGAACCAGTCAAAAGAATCTTCCAAGGGAGAGAACAACAGAAGAGGATGAGGAAGAAAGAATTTTAGAGGAATAGGGGTAGAAACAACTCAAACAAAAGATAAAATTTACAGTGTAATTGTTGTGGGAGGAATGAAGATGAAGTAGATTAGTGTTGGCCCATTGGGATTCCATCAAAGAAAGACATAATCAAAATAAAGAAGACAAAGGTAAAATCCAAGAGTGTGGTAAAGCTCTTGAATTTGCTCATTGATTGTTGCACATTGTAATGTTGGAATAAATTAAATCACATCATTTTCATGTTACAAAGATAATTGGCTACTTAAAATTGGTGCATCATCCCAAATGACATTTAAGAAGGACTATTTTAAAGAACTCAATGACAATGTAGATGGCATAGTATATTTTTCAAAGAAATACAACATCAAACCAAGGGGAATTGGTTCCATCAAGCTTAAACTGCTTGGATTCTCTGACTTTTTGTTGCATAATGTTCTTTAGCTTCCAAAGTTGCAAAGAATTGTAATGTCCCTGGCGTAGATTTGACATCAAGGCCATTCCATACACATATTTGATGGAATAGTAGAGATAAGAAATTCCTCTGACAACCAAGTCATCATGACCAGATAGGAAGATGGAAAGTTGTTAACGCTGAAAGGATCATATGCAAGAGTTTATAACTTTTCCTCCCTCTCTCAACATGAAGAAGGTACTATGCCATACAGTCTTTTATGGCATGCTATATATGGACACTTAAACTATAGCAGTCTTTTCTTGTTGAAAAATAATGGTGTTTCTGGTTTTCCCACCATTCTTAAGAAGATGAACAAATGTGATGCATGCATACTAGGTAAACATAGTAAGAAAACATTTCATGAGTCAAAACTTAGAGCATGTAGAGATTTAGAGTCGATTCACTCTAACTTATGTGGCCCCATGCATGTTCCTTCTTTCAGTAGTAATAAATATCTCATGACTTTTGTTGATGACTACACCATAATGTTTTGGGTATACTTGTTAAAGAAAAAATATGAAGCATTTCAAACACTCAAAAAATTTCATGCATAGATAGAAAATGAAGCATAGTCCCACAATGGAACATTGCGTACTAACAATGGAAAACAATAAACTTATTATAACTTTGAAAACTCTCTTTGACAACATGTGATTGCACACCAAATTATAGTTTTTTACAAGCCCTAACAAAATGGTGTGGCAAAAAGCATGAACAGAACCATCATGAATATGGTACGCTCCATGTTTTTTTCAAAAATGTCAAATTGGTGTTTTGGGGTGATGCAATGCTATGTGCATTCTATTTGAGAAATTGAAGTCCAACTCATGCTCTTGAAAACAAAACTCTATATGAAATGTGGTATTAGGGCTTTTGGCTCCCCCTACTAGGACTTGACACCAAAGCAACAAAGAGACAAGATTTGTGCTCGAAGTCAAAAATGCATTTTCTTAGGGTATTCAAACACCACCAAGGCATATCGTCTTTATGATGAGGTAAACAATAATTTTATTCTTTCCAGAGATGTCATTTTACTTGAAATAAATAAAAATTATGAGTCTATTCAAATACATTTTGATCGTTTGGAAAAAATATCCCATGTGAAGACCTATTATGAAGTTGATAAACTCCACATCGTGAAGGGGAGATCCCTATCATGGATCAATCTATGGAATTTCCTTTTGAAGCACCAACACCCCCTCGAGAAGAAACTCATGAAGAAGAATTTTTTGTCACTTCACCTAAGCAAGAGGTTCGACTAGATGATGTGATTGAAAGAATTGGAAGACTAAATATTGAAGGAAATGAAGCACCACCAGATGATCAACCTGGTCCATCATGGACAGTTTTAAAATGGGCCACAAAGACACTTGAAAGTGTCCATCTGGATGGAGTTGGAAAAACGGGAACAAGAAGTTCAACCAAACAAGAAGATGGAGGAGATGCAGATAACTCAAACTTAGGTGATGTAGAAGACATGGATGTCTCATACGATTGTGAATGGAATTTAGTTGCTAACCTTGAACCAATTTCCTTTGAAGAAGCTACTACTCATGATGAGTGGAAAGAACCCATGCAAAATGAGTATGATGCACTCATGAATAATGGAACCTGGAAGTTGGTTGACCCTCCATTTGGAAACAACCCAATTGGCTGCAATTGGGTATACAAGAACAAATACATATCAAATGGCTCACTTGACAAGCACAAGGCAAGGATTATGACAAAAGGCTATGCACAGAAGGAATGCATTGATGTTACGGAGAGAAATTCCTATGGCTTGGGGTACCACAACAGACAGCTTGACTCTAGAAATCAATCCTTTCCAATATGCAATAGAAATCAAATATCTAACACTAAAGGATCAGACCTCGTACCTTATTCTGGACGGTTGAAGTAGATCCCCGTTGAGCTCTCCAACTTTAGCTTGAATTGATAAATCACTTCCTCAACAACAAGTAAACAAGACAAGCATACTATATATGTTGGTGTTAGATCTATTCTAGCATATATAATCAACAATGTATAAGCATTTGAAAACATCCATGGATCAAATATTCATTCAAACATACATTATTGGACAGGAAAATATCTTTCTATTAATATAAAATCAAAGATTACAATGGATACAATCTCTGTCGGCACGTCTACGAATCGGAGAAACTGAATCCCCCACTTGGGTCTCCACCACCTCAATCGTCCATCTCTCGATAGCAATCTCACAAGCAAAAGACAAGCTTGGGAAGAACACAAAAGTGCTCCAAGCGACAAAGGGATGCAGACTCAAGCACAAGTTCCGGCAACAATGGACTATAGTTTCTTTGCTCTCAATTCTCTCATATGCCTTCAATGTACCATAGAGTTCCTTATATAGCTTTTCAAAGGGGTAATGAAAGGTCGAATCCAAGCGATCTCAAGGCATAGGGAAGGCCAAGAGTCAAGTGAGTCGAATCCATGTCTAGGAAAACTCCAAAAGGATTTGGATTATGCACACATCCCGATGTACGCGGTTTTAAGGGTCAAACCCGCGTATATACGCGATTATAGGTTTAAAAATTGCGTGTATTAATTTTCACATGTTTTTAGGGATGGTCAAGGAAACATTAAAGGACAAAAAATGGTCCAAGGGGTCTAAGGAGTCTGCAGAGGGACAGGGGAAGACCATACAAGTGTGATTCACCTAAAGTGGTAAAATCAGCTATAACAGATGCCCCCTAATGTGTGAGGTCAGAGGGGTCATACGATGGTCGAAATACATTATAAGTCCATTCCAGAAGTGGAGTGATGAAGGATCCCAAATGGAAGACCAGCCACCGAATCAGCATAGTACAATGATACAACTCTGCACACAACTGTAAATACATACAGCAGTCCCGGATACATAAGAGTACAATGGCCATGAATAGGCATAATACAAGATATCACATAAGTGGTCATCACCATGTACAATATACATAGATCAGAATCTCCATGATGAAGATATACAAAGGACCATGATCTCCATGATGGCTGAAGATATATAATGGATCAAGATCTCCATAATGGCTGGAAATGTCTGACATATACTGGAATCAAGTCACGAGAGCTGAAATCTCATGAACATTGGCACAATCAAGGAGGTAGCATATAAGAGATGCCACCAATCTGGAAGGTCTTCTATACAAACTGCTATGAGTACATGTCCTACTATGTGAATAGAGGTGTCAAGGTCGAACATAGTAGTCCATCATCTGATTACCGTCCATTGATGTATATCGTTAACAAACATGAGATCACCCACCGATAATGAAAATGGGAATCAAGGTACTAGAGTGCAAACTAACAAGTGTGAATAAATGTGTTGAGTTCGAACACTTGAGAGGATCCATCGATCAGGGGACATTGATGTATTCCCAAGACTGTCGATGGCGAGAGAACCTGCCAATGATGACTACAAGTCTCAAGGCACTCAAAAATGACTCTAGATTCCATTCCCAGAATAAATGATCTGAAGTCGATGGGATGAAATCCGCTGGAAGGAGGGCATTAAGGCATCCCCCATCATCCAACACGAGGTACTCAGCAAAGCTGTATGATGTGGAAGGACTCGATCATAAGGTGCACAAACCAGTAACTATACCGGGAGTGGTCGACATGCAAAGTCAAGATAACTAAGGAATGGCCGACTCAGGTTTCAACTTCCTTCGAACAAGAGCATAACGGTGAATGGTGACTGAATAGAGGCAGCATAGACTCGATATACAAAACTGGGACATCTCTGTAACACAGGAGGCATCGACAGAGGCTCCGTGGGGACTGGAAGCTTAACCAGTCGGTGGAGATAAACTCAGATAAACGAGTACAGCTCCTAAAGTCAAACTACAAACCCAACCAATGGATGTGATATACAGTGCTCTGTTCGAAGGCGACACGACTCAACAGCTGCCAAAGATAACATCTTTCCTTGTCAGGATTTTTGGTTTTTTTATTTTTTTGGACTTTTTCACATATTTTTAAAAAGCTTGAAAAAGAATAAAACGGCTTTATAGTTACAGACTAGGAGGAGACGAGTGTCATAGGGGCAAACAAACTAGTTCCAAGCAGTGTAACATACCTATGCTTAATGCAAGGACACATGTGTAGGATAGCGACACTAGGGGGAAAATCCCCTCCCGGTAAAAACGGAATCAAGCTGCAAAGTATATATAAAATGGCTTTTCATGGCTAGACATGAGACAAGCTCGGGCTATATGGCTGAAACGCAATGTCAGGGAAGCCGGCATAAAGCTCAATAAGGCAGGTAAAGCTTATGATAATGCAATTACAACTTGACATAAGGGAGTCCTGAGGGAAATAGGCCAGCAAAAGATCAAGAAGAGTATGAGGCTCTTACGAAATGTCATGGCAGTACTATACAACGGACTCTCACACCCTAAAGGACAAAACACCAGCATGGGCACCAAATGAAAATAAGACGCTAACTAGGGTACCCATGTAAGGTCAAGCTCTGCCACTCATACCATGCCACTTCTAAAACAGCAAGAAGGTTCTGTGACATAATAGAGTGGGTTCGTACCTAAGGCTATAATGAAACGGTCATAAGGTCATGCAAAATGCAAACGGTGATGAAACCTAACCTATATGCCAGTTTAGACATGATACCTAAGATCGGCACGAACGGGTCAATCCAATGGTGAAGTGTTTGGTAAGAGTTCTACGGCTAGCTTCAAAGAAGGAATCTCGCATTTAACCGGCAATACCAAATCCACTCCATGTACAAGTTGATATGGAGAAAAACCTGTGGCAGTCTTAACAGCGGTTCTATACGCCCACAAAGCAGGATATAACATGATGTGCCAATTATTCTTGCTTTGTGCGATGATTCGTTGGAGAATGGATTTGAGTGACTTGTTCATTGCTTCTACATGTCCATTCGCTTGAGGGTAATAAGAGGAGGAATGCTCCTACTTGTACCCTAACTTTGATGCCAACTCTTCCATCATACGATTCTGAAAGTGCGAGCCATGGTCAGTGACAAGCTCCTTCGGAATCCCGAAGTGAGTAATAATCTGGTTGAATATGGAGTGTGCAGCTGTCTCACCGTTGGATTTAACTGTAGGCGTAGCCTTATCCCATTTCATGAAGTAATCAACAACCACTATGATATGATTATGCCCCCTAGCTGAAGCTGGGTTGCAATCCATAAAGTCAAGCCCCCACTTAGTGAAGGGACCGGGGATGATGATGGGATGTAATGGGGTAGGTTTCGAGCGCATATTACGTGCAAACACCTGGCAAGGGTGGCACCTATTGACCGCATCAACATAATCCTTAAAGATCGACGGCCAGAAATAACCTGCTCTTAAGATTTTTTGGGCTGTAGAAAGCCCAGATAAATGACCACCACACACCCCTCTGTGGCAATCATTCAGCACTACCTCAGCCTCCTCATGAGTTAAACAACGTCGTAAAATGGAATCTACCCCACGGCAGTACAAAGTGTTATCCAATATACAGTAATTCTTAGACACATGACGTAATCGTCGTCGTTCATCCCATGAGAGGTGATTAGGGACCTTCAATGTTTGTAAATATATAATGATATCCTCATACCATGGTTCTAAAGTTGATATTAAGAAGATGTGTTCATCGACAAACATATATTCACAAACCAACTCCTCAGCCTCGCTTGGGAAATCCGATATAAGCTCTGCAAAAATTAACGATTTCTTCGACTTTGCCGAAACAAACTCGAGATCGAACTCTTGCAGGATGACAATCCATTTATTATATTTTCCCCCAATCATCTTTCGAGTGAGGACGAACTGAAACAGATTGACATGGGCTACAACCAAGGTCTGGCGAAGGAGAATATAATGTCTCAACCGTTGAACCGCATGTATGGTAGCTAAAGCAAGCTTCTCAACATGAGAATAACGAATCTCCGCGTTAATAAAATTTCGGCTCAGATAGTATATGGCATGCTCTTGGAGCTCCTCATCCTCTTGAACCAAAACCATACCAATCGTCTCTATGGACGTGGCCACATAAAGTAGGAAATCACGGCTATAGTTTGGGGGACTAATCACCGGGGCCGATGCTAGGGCTTGCTTGAGTGCATCAAAGGACTCCTGGGCTTGCTCATCCCAAAAAAGTTGGTGTCCTTCTTCAAAAGACGCATGAAGCCTCTAGTCAAATTGGCAAAATTGACAACGAATCTCCATAAGAAGTTTGCCATGCCTTGCAAACATTGAAGATGATGAATATTTTTCGAGGGAGACAATTGAAGTATTGCCTCTACCTTCAAAGGGTCAACTCTTATACCCTCTTTAGACACGATGAATCGCAACAAGCAACCTGAATTTACACAAAAGACGCACCTGTGAGGATTTAATCTGACCAAATAATGGCGACATCTTTCGAATACCAATCTCAAATGATAGGAATGACACGTTCTCATACAAGAATGAGCAGCAAGGTCATCCAAAAATACTTCGATAATCGATTTGAGATCGTGGAAGATCAAGGTCATGGCCCGCTGAAAAGTAGCTACGGCGTTCTTAAGGCCAAAAGGCATTTTTCGATATGCAAAAGTTCCCCAAGGACAAATAAATGCAGTCTTATGTTGGTCCTCAAGTTTAATTTGGATCTGATTATATCCAGAAAAACCGTCCATGAAGGAAAAAACCTCACTACCCGCACACTCATCCAAAATCTGATCAATAAATGGTGTGGGGAAATTGTTCTTAGGACAGGCCCGATTCAAATCACGGAAATCAGTACATATGCGGATCGCTCCCTACTTCTTATCCACCGGAACGGGGTTTGAAACCCACTCCGTCAAGGGAACGGGATAGATAAAACCGGCTTTCAATAGTTTCTCTATCTCTGCCTTAATCGCGGGTGCTTTCCTAGGATTCATCGCACGCAAGCGTTGCCGAATAGGCTTGGCGTTGGGATAAGTCTTAATCTCATGTTCGACAATACGAGGGTCGATACCTGGCATTTCATCATAAGACCAAGCAAAGATATCACGGAATTCTTTAAACAGCTCGGTGTATTCTTGAATCTCAGCATGGGAACATTCTGCCCCAATATAGACATTCTCCATCCTGCCAGGATCGCGAGAGATATTGATAGGAATCGTTGAAGATATGTTTGTCATTTTTCCATCAGCCATCGGACTAGGAGAGCTTAATGGAACCATAGGACTACCAATTCTCTCGCTAAGAACCTCCCTAAATTCCTCACGCTCCAAGCAGTCAAGCTCGGGAAGAAAGTAAGATCTATGATGGAGTTCTTCCCATGGTGGCTCAACTCCCGACATGGCCTCAATAATCACTTCATCTAAAGGGAAAACACTATCAAGGAAGTCGTGTGCATGAGAAGACTATACTACCCATGCAGGCAGCACATAAGGGTCCTCCTCCTCCGTCCGCGAAGAGGAAGGACTGGGCTCTGCAACACACTCAAGGTTAGCTTGATAAGCTACCATAATTGCAGGCAACGGCACGTCCATCACGATGGGCTCACTCAGAGTACTCGGTGTGGGAAGAATCCAAGGATCTTCCATATGACTTATGCGAAAAGACACCAATCTCATAGATGTCGAAGCCTCACCGGAATTAGACCCTATCATAAGGATCGGTGCAGGACAACTAAATCTTCCCATGAGGGATGGGTACATGCCTACACCCACACTCCCAGTTGTCAGTTGAGAGTGCTCAACGATCGGGATTGAAGCTCCCGAAGATGTGGTAACTAACGGATTCTTGAATGATGTTTGATCAATCATGACTATCTTCCCGTTAAATGGAAAGCATATAACGCGAAATAGGGAAGAAGCTACGGCTTTCATACTGTACATCCAATTCCTACCTAGCAAGAGATTGTAATCAAGGGGTGCATCAACCACCTTGACCTCTATCACAACGGTCTTCTCTCCCAAACGGACCTTAAGGGAAGGAAGGATCATGTGCGGCCTAAACGATCTCCCATCGAACGCAGTTAACATGGTTGCTGATTTAGACAACTCAGGGGAACCTAAACCCTTCCAACACGATAAAGACATCAAAGAAGCGGCAGCGCCTTCGTCAATGATAGTCCGTTTGACGGTCATGTTAAGACATTCTACGTGAATCAAAAGAGACACATAGTAAGGCAAGCGAGGCTGAAGTCCTGTGGTTTCAAATTTAATCATGGAGGAAGAATTATCATCATTCACACCAAGGGAAGAAAGCAAAGCCTTCCTTTGCAAAGGACAACTCTGAAGCACTTCCAGTGCAGACATCGCACAAGGAGTGTGGCCCAAATCCTCGACAACTGAATAGTTCTGGGCGGCTCGGGCATTAGGATTGTGCCCCGAACGCTTAACGACTCCCTTAGGAATGCGAGGTGCAGCGTCAGGTTGATCCATAGGTTTCTCAATACACAAAGGAGTCCCTGGTGGATCAGGTTCCTTTCCTGGGCTGGGTTGTGATGGACCATAGTCTTTCGCACAGGTCACAACTTTCGCAGCACGTACCATGTTAATGCAACCACGACCACTACCCTCTGACAGATCTTGATCACCACCAAACTGATCATGGGTCCTTGAGTTCATATTTTAATTGTGAGGTAAAGGGTCAGTCAGCACAGCTGGGGCCTGTGCCAAGAATCTCGAGGCTTCATCGATACAAGGGCACAAGTAAGTGAGGTGATCGTCCTTACACAACTTGCAAGGAAATTTAACCTTACATTTAGCTTGCTTGTCCCCCCCAACATTACGGGCGTTCTTGTCATTATTATTAGCATTCTCATTCCTATTCCCACCCTTACGATTATTCTTACCCTTATTTTTATTCCGTCTGGGCTGCTGGTTACCCTTCTGGTCTGACGATTGCACCGAAAGCACACTCGTCGTTTGGGCGGGTTGAGACAAAGTCGTGGCTTGTCCCGAAGCAGATTGGTTGATTAACAATTGACTAACTTTTTTTGCAACCGAATCTGTAGGTTTAGCACTCGCACAACCAACAATGCCCTCGACATGTGGTCCAGGTTTAACTTTGGGATCGAAACTAGAACGCGGAGCATTGGGAATAATCTCATATAACAAACCGAACTGAGCATAAATCAAGTCCAGTTCCTACGCCCTAAAAATCACTTGTTCCTCATTTTGTACTCTGGATGTAGAAACATCCTTCGCTATATATGGCAATAACGACTTAAGGAACCATTCGAGGAGGAATTCCGGTGGTATAAAGGCTTTAATTAACCTCTTCCGTCTACGCCACTCTTGGATATGATCCGAGATATGTGTGGCTTTATCCTGACGAAATGTCAACAAGAGTTCAGTACCAACGTCATAACGCACTGGTAGCTAGAAGTGGTTAAGAAAATACATCGCTAGGTCATCGAACAAAGAAAATGCCCCCCTAGGTAGCTCTATATACCATTGCGCGGCAGGCCCTATAAGGGTGTGTTGAAACAGCCTTAAACGAATGGAGTCTTGGTGTAAGGAATTTGAAGAGCACCATAGGTGGAAGGTAGTAACATGTTTGCTCGGATCCTCTCTCGGTTTGCCCTCGAATTTAGGTATGTCCAAGGGAAGCTTAGTAGGGACAGCCGGCCAAGCCGGGTTATGAGCTACAGGATCGTTCATCAATCTCGACAAGTCAGGAAGATTCAGCGTTGCAAGGAAAGGGAGCCTAGGATGATGAGGTTGATGGACCACTCCCTGATAGTTCTAATTCACATAGGTTTGATTACCACCATGGCCTTGGCCATAGTGCCCTCCTCCCATTTGACCCGTATAGGGTGGCATGGAAGCACCATAGTGTGGTGTACCTTGACTATTCGGAGCTACAAAGCCGTAATTTGGAGAGTAAGCAGGTTGTTGATGCCCGCCCCCATAAGGTGAAGAACCATGTCCATACTGCGTCCCATAATAGGGTCCATAAGTCATCGCATGAGATGTCCCATGAGACACTTCGTAAGTAGGAATATACACTCCGAAAGTAGGAATGTGACCTCTAGAAGTATGACCATGACCTCCCGAAACAACGGGCGGCACATGTACCTAAGACACAACCGGTCTAGTAACCGCAGTACAGACATAACTCGTAGCAACATTCTGGCCCGAAGGACCACGTGAATGAGGTGGAGGGTGAACATTCGAAGAACTAGGGACAGAGGACAAAGGGATCTCTGTAATTATGTACGTACTATTCCCTATAGTCACTCGTCTCGGATCTGGTATCCTAATAGGATCACTAACCCTAGACCTAGGAGGAATATGCGATGTAACTTCCACCACCAGGATGGAAGGTGCAATGTGACTAGTGCTCCCAAACCTCTCCGCATGGTAAGGAATGAGAGTGCCCCCAGGCATAGTGCTAGGCTCAAACTCAGATTCGACATGGAATGCCAAATCATGTGTGGGAAAACCAGACATACCATAACTACCATAACTAGTGCTCGCGGGTTCAAAATGAGTCTCGTCATCTTTCGGCATTCCATACCGACGATGCGTCAATGGGGAATCAACCCTAGAGTAAGTAGGCCTATCATGAAAGGCTCCTATCTCAGAAATCATAGGACCTAACTCAGTCAAATCGGGTGAAGGATCATAGTTAGGAGTAAACTCCCCATCTTCCACATGAATGGGAGAAGGTGGTTCAAGAATACCTTCCATATGGTCTCCCATGGTGTGTGAATCAATGTGTGAAGTATTCCGTCTGGACTGTCTATTTCTCTCTCCCAAAGGGGGAGGAGATGTAGAAGGTGGAAGTCCTGCTAAACGACGAGAACGGCGAGGAGCCGCACCCGAATCCATAATGACTCAAAAAATATAAAAGACTCTCTATCTACGCAAACCCTAGGCAAGCTATTGTGCACAGAGCAATCACCACGAAAATCTAAAGCCAAACACAAGCAATCAAGGGTAGGATAAGTGAGCTCCTGAATGAAGCAAGTATGTCTCACCTAGGAGAGGCTTGAGACTCCCATACACAACAAGCGGAGGTACGTAACCAATTATTGTGGCCCTCAACTTCAATGCGTAAAGCGACTGTGCTATCCGACCCCAACCTGGCCGGGACACCCGCAGAATAACCCCTGCAAAGTACCCCCTCGATATCCTAGGTAAGGTCACTAAGGTCACCTCAATATAATCAATACTCGGGCAGATAGTCGCAAGTGGGATTGACCATATGGGCAGGGTAGAAAAGCCCGAAACTCTCGAAAGAGCCTCCAGATACGAATACAATCCTGGAAATATCTCTGGTGCTACTCAGTTATGACTAGGGGTCATCCCAATCAATAACCGCTCACACTGCCTCGTGCTTAACTCCCTTTTGATAGGAGGATCCTGAGAAACATTGGTTATACCAAGGAATTTCACACACTCACCTGGACAGACACATACATGTTGTTGTTTAGTGGTCTTGGAGAATTAACTCACAATGAACTATTCCAAGACCCTAAAACCTAATTTTGTTGGTGAACCCTATCAAATAAAATAGTGTAGTTCATTTTAATTAAGCGTTGATTTTAATTGGCTTTATTACTCAAAATAGGTGTATGGCCGTGCAACTAATGGCGTTATGAAAAAACATGAAGTAAAATGCACACCTAACAATCAATGCAAATGCATTGTGTCCATGAAAAACAGGGTATGCTACTACGTGAAATGCACAATTTTCTTCAAATGATAAATGCAAGCTTTCCTATATAAATCCTGACTAATACTCCAAAGCAAATCTAGTGCAAGTACTATGCAAAATGCAAAATACAATGCATGATGATAAGCAAATATTTTTGGATTTTTTGAAATAAAAATGAGATATAAAAGCAAAAGAATGATTCTACAACTCCCAGACTCTGCAAGCACACTCAAGCAGCACTCAAGCAAAGCACTAAGGTAAAAGAAGTCTAATGCACTAATCCCAAAACAAAAAATCAAAAATGCAATGACAAGAACATTCTTAAAAAAGAAATTTACCCTAAAAAAAACATCTCTGGTTAGAAACAAGGGTGTATACAGACTCTGGCAGTATCAAAGGAGACTCAGCAATCATCAAAATTCACCCAGCAACCATTCAACTTCCTCTACAAGGAAAAACTAATGGCATATGCTACTGTTCACAGTAAACCCACGTGTGTACGCGGAAATAGCAGTGAAACCCGCGTATATACGCGACTGTGAGTTCAAAACTTGCGTATAGGAAGAAAGGTGCATAAAAATAAAGGCAAATAGACAAGTTGAGACAAACTTCACACCAATCAGACACTACCATGCAAACATGCCCTCAGACTCGACACAGAAACAAGAGAAAAAGATCAATTCAAATTCATTGAATGCTGATAGAAAACCCCCAAAGGAAAACTACTAGGAACTCCCCAACGGAGTTGCCAATTCTGTTACGGAGGGAAATTCCTATGGCTTGGGGTACCACAACAAACAGCTTGACTCCAGAAATTAGTCCTTTCCAATATGCAATAGAAATCAAATATCTAACACTAAAGGATCAGACCTCGTACCTTATTCCGGACGGTTGAAGTAGATCCCCGTTGAGCTCTCCAACTTCAGCTTGAATTGATAAATCACTTCCTCAACAACAAGTAAACAAGACAAGCATACTATATATGTTGGTGTTAGATCTATTCTAGCATATATAATCAACAATGTATAAGCATTTGAAAACATCCATGGATAAAATATTCATTCAAACATACATTATTGGACAGGAAAAGAACTTTCTATTAATATAAAATCAGAGATTACAATGGATACAATCTCTGTCGGCACATCTGCGAATCGGAGAAACTGAATCCCCCACTTGGGCCTCCACCACCTCAATCCTCCATCTCCCGATAGCAAGCTCACAAGCAAAAGGCAAGCTTGGGAATAACACAAAAGTGCTCCAATGGACAAAGGGATGCAGACTCGAGCACAAGTTCCGGCAACAATGGACTATAGTTTCTTTGCTCTCAATTCTCTCATGTGCCTTCAATGTACCAAAGAGTTCCTTATATAGCTTTTCAAAGGGGTAATGAAAGGTCGAATCCGAGCGATCTCAAGGCATAGGGAAGGCCAAAGTCAAGTGAGTTGGATCCATGTCCAGGAAAACTCCAAAAGGATTTGGATTATGCACACATCCCGATGTACGCAGTTTTAGGGGTCAAACCTGCGTAAATACGCGATTATAGGTTTAAAATTCGCATGTATTAATTTTCACATGTTTTTAGGGATGGTCAAGGAAACATTAAAGGACAAAAAATGGTCCAAGGGATCTAAGGAGTCTGCAGAGGGACAGAAGAAGGCCATACAAGTGTGATTCACCTGGAGTGGTAAAATCAACTATAACAATTGACTATGAAGAGACATTCTCCCCCACAAAAAAATGGGATACCATCTGCACTTTATTATCGTTGGATACACAAAATGGGTGGAAAGTTCATCAAATGGATGTGAAGACTGCTTTCTTGATTGGAGACTTGAAAGAGAATGTCTTTCTCAGCGGGAAGGCTTTTTGTGAAATGGAAAGAACATAAGGTATGTAAGCTCATCAATTCATTGTACAGCTTGGAACAAGCACCTCGTGCATGGTATTCAAAGTTAATCGAGCATATTGTGAATTTATATTTCAAGCGTTATAATATTGATGACGCAACATTGTTTTGTAAAGAAAGTTGAAAGATATATTGTGTATCTTGTGGTGTATATAGACGACCTTTTGATGATATGGAACAATGAAATTTATATTGCATACATAAAGAAATATTTGAAGGGATTTGAAATGACATATCTGGGACACCTTCACTACTAGTTGAAAATTGAAGTGAATCAACATCCTAAGTACATATTCATCTCCCAGAAGAAGAAGGTTGGAAAACTGCTGAACAAATTTTGCATGACAAAATGAAACATTCTCTCAACTCCAATGGAACAAACGTTGAAGCTCACATTGAATGAAGGAAAATAATTTGAGGATGAGACCAAGTATTGACAACTTGTGGGAAGCACTATCTATCTTACCACCACCAAACCAGACAATACATTTGTTATTGGAATCCTGTCAAGATTCATGCAAAAACCATGTGAAGGACACTAGTTTGTTGCCAAAGAAGTTCTAAGATACTTGAAGGGGGCTCAAGACTTTGGACTCAAGTATTCTAAGGTGGATGACTTCAAACTTATTGGGTACTCTGATTCAGACTTTGATGGCAACAAATATATAGGAGTGTCTACTTATGGTTACCTCGTGAGTCTTGAATCAGCAGTTGCCTCCTAGAGATCACACAAACAGTCAATTCAAACAGATTCAACTATAGAAGCAGAGTATGTGGTTGTTGCGGAAGCAACAAAGGAGATTGTGTGGCTCAAGAAAGCACTTAAAGATTTGTAGGAGAAACAAGAAAACTCCACTCCCTTACTGATCAATGAAACTCATGATCAAACCAAGCACATTAACACAAAGTACCATCTAATTCAACATCATGTAAAGGCTAAAACAATCCATTTACAACATTGTTCCACAAATAAACAAATTATAGACATCTTATCAAAACGCTTGAAAGAGAAAAGTTTAAAAACATGCCTAGAGTCACAAACACACACCTTTCGAATTAAGAAAAGAATGTTGAACACGTAATCCACGAGATTGCGTTAATGTAAAAATGAAAAGTCACAATGTAAGCATCTTCGTTATAAAATACCAACGGTTACTTACTTTTTATTTAATTTATCGTGTTGATGGAAAAAAAATCAGTTTTTTGTAGTCGTTTAGCCTTTAATAAAAAAATCAGTTTTTAGTGGACACTCAAAAAACACAACAACTGGTGATATAACAATGACAAGTTTTTAGTTTTTAGTGGACGGCCAAAATCGCAACAACTAGCGATATGATGCATTGAGTATTTTTGTCGATTGGTGTAATCCAACATTCTCAATGTAGAAACTCTGTCATATGAATCAATACAAAACTTTAAAATTTAAACGAAAAACTATCTATAATATTTAAACGAATCTAGTATAATCATCACTATAGCATTGAATAACAAAGAAATAATAAATATTTTGTCTAAAAACAAATCTAATGAAAAAAATCATAAATCAAAGTAATATATGAATATTAGAAACAAACTCATATAACAAATTCTATCTCCTATTAACCCTACAATTTTTTTTAAACTTTGTTTATTAATATATTTTTTCTTAACATGATTTCTTTAAGAGTTTCATTGATTTTGTTCAAATGCATGAAGTTGGTTAGCGAAGGGTCAGAGATAATGGAGGCTAGCTGCATACTCGAGTAGAACTGATGAGGGAAATATTTCACTTATCCTTCAAACTATCGTAGTCATTTAGAAAGGACTGGTTTGGATGCAACCAGGATCACAGAGAAAGCACGACAGTTGCAAGTTTATTGGAGCAAGGACAAGACCGGGCATCAGTTCTTGTTTTGAGCGGAATTCAAATCTTTTTGGCATCATTTTTTGTTTGAGCAGATCCAAATCCAAATTTTACTTTGCTCACTACATTTAGTCTTCTAGGAAAATAACAATTAAAATGACTTTGAAAGAAGTAATATTTTACTTTACCCGTTACAAAGATATATCATCTTTATGACTAATTACTAACACATCGGTATGACTAACAAGTGTTTTGGCAATTTGTTTTAAGCTTGGAAAAGGTGAATTATTATTCTCCTTTTAGAAGAATTCACAAAAATCTCTTCATTAATTTTCAGAGGAACCAAATCCCACGATAGATAGGAATAGGAATGATATAACATTACTGGAACACCTAACAAATCATGAATCATGAAAGGAATATGAGATAACATGACATGAACAGGAGAACTTGATCGAAAGAGGAGAGAACATTGGATGGTGAAATACTGTTGAACATTGGATGGTGAGAAACTGTTGCAAGTGGATATCATTTTTTCTTACAAATTTGATTAGTTTTTACAAATTGGTTGTAAAATATTTAAAGTTGTTCTACAATGTTTTAGAAATGAAGCTCTAACGTATCAATGCCCTAAGTAAATTCTCAATTCACCATATTTGCAAAAGTTTGCAATGGTTAATAGTAGAAATTAATTTTATAAATTGAGTTGTTTCACCAATTTTACTACACTATCTATGCTTTATATGTGTATGTTTTTCTACTGGTTAGAGAGCAGCATTGTGCTGGTCAAAACTAGGTTTTCCCTTATTAGCCTATCAAACTATACTTAATCCTTTTGTCCAAAATGTAATAGTGCTTTAGAGGTAAACTTGATATCTCTCAAACCTATGCGTCTGACTAGGAATGAATGCATACTATGGTCTTTGGAAAGTGATACAATCTTCTTAAATTGCATTGAAGAGCCATGTGCTTAAGCCCCCTCGCCATTGGTGCATTGCTTACACACAATGCAGCCCAAGTGGTGTGGTTTTCTAGCCAACAAACCTTGTCTAGTGCATACCTCCCAATTTTAATTTCCTCCCTCTAACATCGTGTGGCTAAGTTTTCCCCAAGAATGCTTGGAGGATGGAGGAAGTTTTCTCTAGTAAAACGTTCAAGGATACACAATTGTTTTCCCTTGAACAAATATCCGTCCTACATGAAGTAGTACAACTTTGTTATGCTTTGCATAATTGGGTTTCTACACACATGTGCAATTGGGGTGAAATCTCTATCGCTCTCATACAACTTCTCGATCTTTTTGAGTCCCACATTCTCATTCTTCATCGTCGCCAACTCTCTTGCTTAGTGCATGCAATTTCATTTTATTTCTCTGCATTGTACGAGTGTATAACTTTGCAATATTTCTATCCATTCGATAAGTTGTTGATTGAACTTTGCATGTTTGTTGATAGCAGAGGGCAAGGAAGAGGCAGTTGGCAATGGAGACAACAAGATGAACCAATGGAAGTGATGGTGGAAGTGGCATTCAATGGCCATCATGACATTATTAAAAGATCATTTCGAATACCAAGATGTTCGTCGTCGGCTAGGCAATAAGACCCCAATGTCTCAACCAGATAAACGAATTGAAACTTTAGATATTCCCTTTACATGAAATCATGATTTTAAAACTTTGGTTAAAAGCAAAAAATAATGAAAATTAATAGGTAGTCAACATGAATTAATATGTGGTCAACGCCTAATCGAACGCAAGGATACACTCCCTATGGGCAGGTATAATAAAGGGTCTGAAGGGATTGCAGCCCAAGCATGTAACATAGCTCAACAATTTTTTAATTGATTAATCATATGCATTGCGCTGAGAAGTCCACTACAAACTATATACTTGAGAAAGATTAATCATATGCATTGTTCTTATAAGTCCACTACAACTTTTTATACTTGAGATCAAACATGTTACTTTCTCAAGCGGACTAGACATTATTTGAATTCTATTGAGTTAGTGTGTTTTCTATTTTAAAGAGATTTTTTTTAAAGATGAAAATGTGTTCATTTTGGTGATGAACATTATAAGGGCCTCACAGGGTTAGATAAACCAATGTAACTTCTAAAATAGGTTTTTTTATGGGGCGGTAAAAGAAAGCTCAAACAAAAAATATAAAATACCTAGCTTCACAAAAAAATCAGTTTGTGACAATAAGGTTAAATTTTATGATGATTTGATTATATTATTTACTTTTGGGGAAGTACAAGAAGCCCATTGCATTCAATATTTTACTTATGCATGTTCAACTTCTTCCACTCTTATGGTTATTTTCCTTAAATGGAAATCGCCACTCGATGATATCCCACAACCCTCCATGGTAAACCAAAGAATAATTAACAAAGCTCGATGATAAAATCAACGGAATAATTTATGGAGTCTTCTTAGTTCTATTAAACAAATTGGTACTCAACAACACTCGTCTTCTGGACATATGTTATTGTCTATATCAAGGGTCTCCTAACTCTACGATGACTTATATAAAAATGTGCCCACATTTCCTGTTAAACCTTTGGTGTCCAAGTTCTTCCCAAAGAATGGATAACTAAGAGATAAGTGAAATTCTCGCTTTTGGCATCACATACGAAGTGGATGACATTGATCAACTAGAAAGATAAAAATTTACAAGTGTAGTTGGAAACATGGACTCTGAGGGTTATTTTAGCAAACTTATGTGAGTCATCAATTCTCAAGCCCAATGTGGAGATCTACATTTAGTGCATCTAGCCTAGTGTTGATGATGAAACAATATTAATAGCAAATTAAATAATTTTGAGACAATTGTGGGCCTATGATCTTACATGGATACTATACACAAGATATGATACATAAAGTTGTCATCTATGTTGAAAAACACTCTCAAAGAGGTCAAAGAAGGGGTTAAACATATCAATCCAAACTTTGGGGAAAAGGGTTCATGTAAAACATGCAAGAGGCCAAAGATATGGCATTGAAATTTCATTGTGTCTCTCTTCACAAATGAATTCCTTCTAACTTCAATACTCACAACAAGACAATCTCCCCTTTTTCTATAGACAAGGTTTAGCAACAAAGAAGTGGCATATGCTATCATTGTGATGAGGCATGTGGACTTTATCTTCATTGTGTGAAAAACAAGTCAGAGGAAAATTTGCCAACCGAAAGGGCATATGAAAGAAGAAACTCAAGCTGTAAAATCATCCCCACAAGATAGAGGAAGCCCCTCCTAATAAGAACCCTCAAACAAGGGTGAACTAGAACTCTCATTTCAACAACAACTAGTAGCAAATATCCTAAGTTCTCAAAATTTAAAGGGTTCATCCACAAGTAATCAATTATTATCAACTCTTACATCAATTCCAATGCTTCATTCAAACTCAAAGAATTGAGCCATTGAACCCTCAAGTGTGTAGGTCAAATAATTGGGCCATTGAACCCTCAAGTGTGTAGGTGAAATTAGAAAGGTATTGGTCACTATAGGAGGTACATATTTTCACATTTCTTTTTATTGATTGGGGGATGATGTGGACCTTATAATTTATTGTTCTAAACCTTCGGTAATTATAGCTTGAATCATAATGAAATATTTACTTCATTTCAACGTAAAGGAAAAATGTTCAAACTATTCACCCCCCTTCCCAACTCAACATTATCTCTTTTGCTAAGATTACCTTAAAGGAGGATCAAGTTGGAAACATTATTATGATGGTTTTTAGCTTGATTTTGACTAATGGAATGTATTTAATCAAATTATGTACAAATTGTAAATCTATGGTTATAATAGCAAGAGTCAAGTCATGTGAACTTAAATAAATGACCTCATGTATAAATAATATCAATATGTTTGTATGGATTCCTTGTGCAAAGCTCAAAGCCAAGGCCAAACTACTTAATGACTAGGCATGTAGATGATGTAAATATACTCGTATGGATAACGGGCATTAGAGGAATTTTGGGGTCTAAAATGGGCCTCCTAAGGAAAATAATAAAATAATAGTTAAAATAATAAAATAATATTGATTAATTTTGGAGGAAGAAAGAAAAAAACTACTTTTTGTGTTCGTATTTTCGACATATCTCCCTGTGTTTTTACTCAAATTCCGATCGAGAGAGCTCGTTGGATGTGGGATTTGATTCCGCATCCAACGAGCTCCCCCGTTCGAAATTTGAGTAAAAACACAATGAGATATGTCAAAAATACGAACAAAAAAAATAGTTTTTTTTAATGACAAATATGTCAATTCAACCATTATGGTTGACTTATTTTATTGAAATTCTATTGGTTCTTGAATTCCAACTCACAAAAACTTATTTTGGCACGTTTTCTTATAAGGCCCATTTTAGACCCCAAATTTCCTCTAATGTAGGCTAACAATGGTGAAAAAAAGTTATGTAATATTAAAGTTGGAATATGTGTGTGTGTGGATGGTACAATATATAAGTGTGTGTGTGTGTGTGTGGATGGTACAAGATGGCTAAGGAAAGCACAAGAGGGATTATGATTCCAACTTAGGGGAAGAGAAAAAGGAGGGTTGTGGAATAGTGATCATTTATTGCCAAGTTTCAACCTAAGATCTCATCTCTTTTCCATTATTTGTTATAGATGAACCATCCACCTACATTGACCTAAAAATCCAATCATGAAACGGTTGTTGGGAAAGCATGTCCATTCATTATCAAAGCATGCACAAGTAGAACCATTAATAGGGAAGTGTAAGAGTACTTCAATCCCCTGTCAAAAATAAATTCAACCAACATTCCCTCAATTCATTCATTATTAAAGATGTGCTAAGTACAATCATTAATAAGGAAGTGTAAGAGTTCAATCACCTATCAAAAAGAAAATCAACCAGCATTCCCTCAATTCTCTCATTTTCATTTATTCTATCATTCTCACATCCATGATTTTATGTTACCTGTATTGTGCTCTCCATGACTAAACATGGAACAACCTAGAAATTAACCGAAAATTGGCACTGCAAAATAAGAAATTGCAAATCTTGTATAGGAAATAGATCATTGTAGGTGAGCATAGAGGTTGGGAAAGTTATGAAGCTCTCACCTACTATTTATTCATTGCTCATTGGATATTTGAGAACCAAGTGTTATTTTTGTGGGACTTCCTCTACCTACTCTAAAAAACACTAAAAGGGAAGAGTATCCCTAAGGTACGGTTAAGTAGAGAAAGGGTAGATATTCATTGTGCTATATAGGGAAACGGAAAAGAGTGCCATGGCTATTTGATAACTAGATTAAATGTCTAGACTACATCGTAGAGAGTAAATTGTAGAGCCATGAGAACAAATGGGTTGCCTTTGAGTATGCTAAATGTTAAATATAATGCAGCTGCAAGACCCATTCTCAGGGAGGATGGTACCCTAGTCAATTAACAAAGGTAGAGTAAGACCCTAGAAGGTACCCTAGGGCCCCCAGTAGTCTCCTCAGGTTCTTGGTCTAGGACCAAGCAGGTTGATGCCCTGGAAAAGTCCCTAACATATTGTTAGGGCCCCTATATGTCTCTAGGGTATTCTAGTCTGGGACCAGACAGTTTCTTGGACACGATGTCCAAACAGACCCTGCAGGTTGAGTTGCCTTTGAGTATGCTATATGTTAAATATAATGTAGCTGCGAGACCCATTCTCAGGGAGGATGGTGCCCTAGTCAGTTAACTAAGGTAGAGTAAGACCCTAGGTACCCCAGTAGTCTCTTGGGGTTCTTGGTCTGGGACCAAGCAGGTTGATTCCTTGGAAAAGTCCCTAACATCTTGTTAGGGGCCCTATATGTCTCTAGGGTATTCTAGTCTAGGACCAGACAGTTTCTTGGACACGATGTCCAAACAGATCCTGCAGGTTGAGATAGAGACTTCTTGGTCTGGGACCAAGCAGTTCCTGCAGGTACATTCCTGGTCAGTTAACCAGGTGGATCTTGGTCAAGTTTACCAATATGATTATGTGTGATGTCCTCTCTCCTATTCGCTTATTGCTCTAAGGTTGTTTCTCAAGGGACTGGCCACCCCTTGATCATGTCACTAGCACTTAACCCTTAGGAGCAGTACTGAGAACCAGAGGATCACATCATCTAGTTTGGATTTTCTCCTTATATAGTGATGATAAAGATGTATGGAACACACATGATAATATACTTTGAGAGAGAAAAGATTAAATTCCTTGGTCCTTTATGGTACACATTGGTCATGTTGGCCATGTATGTAAAAGAGAGGTTGTTTGTCCACCTTTATGGTACACCTTGGTCTTGTGGCTATGAGGGTTGTCTGACCTTCTTTTTATGATCCCTTTACTTGACTTATGGTCCTTTATCTTACTTGGTACTAGCACTCTTATTATGTGTACCTTTAGCATGATGACTTTTATTTTATGGTTTTTATTTTTGGACCATTGGTACCCTATCCTAAGTCAACTTAATTTTATGGTTTTTATTTTTGGACCATTGGTACCCTATCCTAAGTCAACTTAATTTTATGGTTTTTATTTTTGGACCATTGGTACCCTATCCTAAGTCAACTTTGTGGTTTTTATTTTGTAAGACCATTGGACCATTGGTACCATATCCTAAGTCAACTTAATTTTGTGGTTTTTATTTTTGGACCATTGGTACCCTGTCCAGAGTTCACTTAACTTTATTTTATGTTTGACCATCCTAAAACCTAGGATTGCCTAAGTGACCTTTCTAGAAGGATTTTCAAGATTATAAATAAGTTTCACTTTTCCATTTTCTAGCTAGTATCTTGACATCAGAAGAAGCTCAAATCTAATCCTTTGTTGGTTTGCGCTTGACACCTAGGGTTTCTGCTACTTTGGGTGGACGTTTTGATTTCTTCCTGCTCCTATCTTCTTATGGAATAGTCCATGACTGTTTTAGACAACCTTATGGGCCGATCTATGGATTGTTTAGTACTCTCATGTTGGATCGTGACCTTATGGGTTTATCTATGGACTATGTATTGTCTTCCTATTGAGTCGTGACCTTATGGGTTAATCCGTGGACTGTGTATCCTGCTGATCCATGACCTTATACGCCTGATTCATGGACTGTGTGGGACTGTGTGTCCTTCCAAGTTTTGGTTGTGACTGTGTATACTAGTTAGTTGTGATTGTATATACTAATGGGATGTGACTGTGACTTTGTTGATCTCTCCTAGCTAGGATATGGACTTTAATGATCTCCCACAGCCTTAATGTGAATTGTGGTAACCTATTCTATCTAAGCCATGGTTGATTTGACCTTACCTCTCTGGCCTTGACTTGTTTGTAGCATATCTTGAACTGAGTTGTGGTTGTGTTAAGCCCTAGATGACAAGGGTCTTCACACTTGATGACTGAGGTATATTGTTTACTATTGCATGTGTCTAACCTTAACCTATAGCTCTCTAACTCTCTCTCTCAAGGTATCTCATTTGTTCCTTTTGGCAGCTTGTCATTTCAGTGACAATATCCGACCCTAAAAGTATCGGAGTATAAGGAAGATCTAAACCATATCTAATTCAACATTGTTACAGTTCATTGCCATTGCTCTTTAGTTGTTGATTCATTAGTATGTTTTACATGGTACTACTTCTATTGTCTCTTGCATCTCAAGGACCAACTTTAGCATAGGGACCATTGAGGAGTTCTGAAGTTGAAAGAGATGAAAATTTATGTTCTAATTTGTCTTACTAGTTTACATCTAGCACTATGTTGGAATTTTGTTCAACATTACTATTGTATTATACTACATCTTGAAATTTATCTTATGTTACCACTGTTGTACCTTTACTTCGTCTAAGTAGTTAACTGAAGTGATGTGCAAAGTTGTTAATATTGTATTGTACTGCATCTTGAATTTTAGCTTATGTTACCAATGTCGTACCTTTACTTCGTCTAAGTAGTTAACTGAAGTGATGTTCAAAGTTGTTAATTTTTGAAAATCCCTAATCTAACCCAAAACTTTAACACTAGAAGCCCCTAACTTGGTTCATTTTCTCTAGTGACTTCATCGACCCACTTAAGGGTGGCATATGTATTGGATGCCTATGGTTGGGTCGAAAATTAATTATACATAGCCAATTTCTTGGACTTTCTTGTTAAAATATAAATGCTACATCTTTATCTATCGATATGAAATTGAATGTTATTTATTTCCATGGACATATATGTGTTATGTATTTTGTGTTTGATTATATGCATATTTCTAATCATGGGCTTATTTCTCTAGTGACTTCATCATCCCACTTAAGGGTGGCATATGTATTGGATGCCTATGGTTGGGTTGAAAATTAATTGTGCATAGCCAATTTCTTGGACTCTCTTTTTAAAATATAAATGCTACATCTTTATCTATAGATATGGAATTGAATGTTATTTATTGCTATGGACATATATGTGTTTCATATTTTGTGTGTGTGATTATATGCATATTTCTATTCATGGGCCTCTAGTTGCGATGAAATTTGCTACTACATGCTTGTGCATTCCACTGCACTTTATTATTTTGCATATACAAGCATATAATAACTTATGGGCCTCCATGGGAGACCTTCCTAGTTGGAATAATGGTTAAGTGGTCTCTATAGGTCAAAATGTTAATGGTCATTTGAGTGGCTACCTCTCCCCTGGTTGGGAGTGCTAGGAATAGATCCCATAGTGATGGCATACACTTCTCCCCATTGTTTTTTTATTCCCCTTGGCCTACTTCACAAACCCATTATTTAGTGCATGCCTGAACTTTCCCTTAAACCTTCATAATCGAATATGATACTTTACAATAGGAACAAGGTTATCTCTACACTTGAAAAGCATCGCATTGATTCAAAAATAGTAATCTCAATGAACACGATAAATATATGACATTGTGATGGTAAAAAATGCCAATACTTCATGTGAAATAAATTTGCAATAACAACATATCATAACAAATTTCAATCTATATTTTATAGCCACAAAATTAATTTTATAAATAGGAAAGCAACGTGAATAAATTTCAAATTATGACTATAATATTGTCTACAAATAAAGAAATATCAACATAAATCGTCGGTCACCTCAAGATGAGTACTTGTCCATTGCTGCAATATCCCTAATAATTCTAGGATTGTTGCAAACTAGTCCTCGTCACTGCAATACCCCTAATAATTCCAGGATTGGTGCAAACTAGTCCTCGTCACTGCAACATCCCTTATAATTCTAGGATTGGTGCAAACTAATCCCCATCACTGCAATATCCCTAATAATTCTAGGATTGGTGCTAACTATTCAACCGGGGTCAAGCCCATCAAACGCCCAACTCAATGAGAGTGTCCATGGTGTCATCAAGACAAGCATTTTTTATACAAAAGCAACAACTACCAGCGCACCAACTCACACTTCAAATTGCATGTTTCAAGGGGATGTCATGTCATATTTGTTCCTAACACATGCTTTGAGAACAAAGCATCCTAAGATGGCATGTTATTACATTTGCTATGGAGAATTATTTTTTTACTTACTATAATAATTTGTGGTAATTAGTTGTCAACCTTGTTTAGGGTGGTTAAGATTTAGTTGTTTTTTATATATATATTTACTAACTCAATATAACAAAATTATTATATGAATAAGACTCGGATCTCATATAGAATCATGGCCGTTGTTATTCCATTATGAATATTTGAAAGAAAGCAATTTCATTGTTATCTCATTATAAATATTCAAAAGAAAGCATTTTCCAGTAATTATTGCTTCTACTTTTATTTTTTATCATATTTTCTTTTCTTTTTTAAAGTAATATTTCATATATTTTTAGAATATATATTTCCCATGCATTATAGAAGGTCCATATATCATTAGGTATCATTTGAAGAGACATGGAATACACTTATCCATATGTCAAAATTAGATGTCGGTTAAGATTAACTTTTAAAAAATCTTAAAACAATGTCAAATGACTTTGCTACTAACCATATATTTTGCTCAAGGTGTGAAAGCTACCTCTTTTAATATTGTAATCAAAAGCATAGTTTTAATACAGTACAACATCTACCAATGAGCTATTTTCTTAGTGTATAATTTGTTATCACTAGATTTGTATCTTAGCTTTATCTTAGATCTTTTTTTTAGAAATTATTTTCTTCATGAAGTTCATTAAATTCAGTAGATGAGCTATTTCTTAGTGTATAATTTGTTATCACTAGATTTGTATCTTAGTTCTATCTTAGATCTTTTCTTAGAAATTATTTTTTTCTTGAAGTTCATCAAGTTTCATAGATTCGTTATTAGGTTCCTGAGGTCTTGGTTTACCATTCATTTATTTATTTGTTATGATAACTAGAACAAATATGGCTCATTTTCATTAAATCTTCCAAATTCTAATTTTTGATGAAATTATTTTCTTCTTGAAGTTCATTAAGTTCCATAGATTAGTTATTAGGTTCCTTAGGTCTTGGTTTACCATTTACTTATTTATTTGTTATGATAACTAGAACAAATATGGCTCATTTTCATTCAATCTTCCAAATTCTAATTTTTGATGAATGATTCATAGCTTGATAAATGATCTAATCTTAACCTACAAATGCTCCAAGTTTTCAACTTTGATGAATGATTTATAGTTTAATGGTTTATTTTATAAATGGTCATAGTACATTCCAACAACACGTTTCATTAGACGGATTGTTTTACACTTGGAATTGATTTATGGCATTTGTCATACTATGGGTGCGTGTTTGATCGAGGAGTCTCTATTCATTATGACACTGACAGAAGCCTACAGTACAGGTTGTTCTTGATATCATAAAATGCATGAGCCAAGGATTCGTACTCCAGTTTGTTTATGAAATCTTGTGCATAAGTAATTATTTGTCTAACCTGGTTTGAACAAGAAATACACTTAACATGACCTAGCAAGATCATGGTTGTGACGAAGAAACTCAGTGGGAAAATTTGCAGGCTAGAACCAGAGAATGTTAAATGGGTCGAAGAATTCCCTAAGTGAACAGAAATGATGCGAAATGCAGGATGGCTCTCTCTATGAAAACTAAGAAGTCATAATCTGGAGGTAACAAACGCCTTCGTGAGGAACTACAAGGATTCTTCTGTTAGTTTTCAAACCTTAAATTTTAGGGTAAATGAAGCCACAATTGCATAAGCAACGAGCATAACCCTCGAAGGCGAGAGATGGTTTAAGAAACATCTGTTTGAGGTTGACCTAAGTATGTTCTTATTGCCTGGTTTCGAGAAGCTGGATTGGGGTAAAGGTATTCATTTGAATAATTTTAAACTTGAATGGAGGGATGTGCTCAACATTATCCAGCGCTATATAACCTACGAAGGCCGATTTGCAACAATGTTCAGGTATCATTTGAGGTTTTTACTACATTTGAAGGGTGAATCCAGGTTGAATCTGCCTTATTACCTGTTTAAAAGCCTAGAAAAGATGGTCACACGAGTAAAGAATCACCCTGACCATACTAGTCACTTTGTATTTCATCATGGCCTAATTAAACTTTTAATAACCACTAAGTTAAAGAAAATGGACAGATCTTGGCAGCATTTTCTATTATGGTCTGGTTTTGAGCCTGAAGCCCATATGCATAATGATGATAAAGAAATAGAGAAGAAACACAGATATTCGAAAAGACGGAAGACAAATGCGGTTGAACATGGAAATGAGCAATCAAGAAATGAATTCGACGTTGTAAATATGTTTGTGTTAGAAGTTTCTAGAACAGAGGTATAGAGGAAATTGGACATTGAGTTTCAGAAGGAAGATGTAACTGCTCTCAATACCCCTAGGGATGCTGGGGAAAATGTCATGGTCCAAGAATTTTCATCTAATTCAAAAAATGATGAAACCCATGTTGCGGATAATTTAGGAAACAATTGGAGACCCAAAACCATATCAAAGAACAAACTACGAATGAATATGAAGGCCATCCTTGATCCAAAATTCCAAAAAAAAATCGTAACTATCATAGAGGACTCCTCCAGCGATGAAGATCTACAAGTTGTAGATGAAGAACATCACACAACAGATCAAACCCTTGAAGAAATTCAAGTAGAATTGAGGCATACACCCAATTTGCTCGAAGAAGCTTGCAAAGATAAAGGTAAACAAAAAGTTGTTGAATTTGAAATTGGTACTTGTTCAAAACCCTCGGATATTGAAGAAGACCCTGCACATCAAGAGGTTATGGAGTCATTATCAGAGGTCGAGGTCTTGAAAAAATCTTAACAATACTTCAAGGAGCAAAATAGATATTTAAATGACTCCAATGAGAAATTAATGATAGCAAACAGAAAGCTAAGGGAAGATCTGGAAGAGATTGATGCTAATAATCAAGAACTCATAACAGTGTCTAAAGAAGTCCTAAGAAGAAAGAGAGCCACTCAACAACAAAATGAAAAGTTCATGGGTCAAAACAAAGAGCTTCAAATCAAAATTCAATCCATGGAAGCAGAACACTCTCGATTACAAAAAAGGTCACAAGCACTCGATGGATTGACAATATTAGCTGAAGAAGCCAAAAAGTTGTGACTATTCATTGGTCAAATCCAACTCAAAGTTTGTTCATGCTTAGGATCCAGGTCATATCCCCAGAATCTTTGATGGCAAATCTACTTTTTCATTATCATTTGTCAACTGTTAGTATTAAGTGTCAAGCTTTATGTTATGAGTCATAAGGTCTAGATAGAATATAAATTGTTTTTTCTATTTTTGGTCAATTTGATCCAAAAAATTTTGGACCTCAAACTGCTACAATTTTAATATTTTGTATGTGTGCGTGTGTGTGTGACAATGAGGTATAGAAGGTATTAGGAATAGTTTTGGAGATGAGACTGCTATCATCTATCACGCATGTATGTCATATTTTAGTTTATATAAAGATTGTTATGGAACGATATTATATTCGAGATGAACCTATGTTTGTTCTTTTATCATGATAAATAATTATGTTCAGATTGAACACTTGATTCATAACTCTGTTCTCTGATAAATGTCATATGTCTTTGAATTCTTATAAATGAGTTGAAATGTTTATTATGTACTTTTGATCTAAACTCTCTCACTCTTTATGTAGTTCATACTCAAGAGTCTTTTATGTGTTCATGGTTCAGTTAAATAAATTGTTTGATTATTTTAATTACCTTATGCTTGATCTCCATCTCACCTATAGAGGATATTTGTAAGCCATAAAACCTAGTCATTTATTACAAAACCTTAAGATTATCTGGACTTTGAACCTTAGTAGTCTAGGTGCAGATTCCATTGATAACATAATCAAAACGTAGTTATAAAATACAGCAAGTATAACTGCAATAGTGTTCGATATGAAGTCTTTAATCTATTTTATCCACTAACTTGAGCTCTATATGATCTCTCAATAGCCAACTTAGGCTATAATCTAATTACAAACTAATCAATGAAAGGCATAGCTAAAAAAACAATCCCTTGGTTGAAAGTCAATTAACAAGGATATTATCAATGACCGACACTAGTAGAGGAATTTATTAAGTTGCCATGAATTGTATAGAAACATTCAATGCGTGCCAAGGCTCCGAAAGTAGCTTGCAAATGCCATATATTGATAGTAAAGTCCATGGCAATTCCCAAATTGGCTTGCTGCATTTGATTGGATTTGGATTGATCCAAGCTAGGTGATCAAATCTCTAGGTGTGTCGTTTGGATTCATGATACAAGGAACTTGCATCTTTGATCCATTCAATCGAAAAGAAAAATGTATATATTGCTTTACCACTCGAATACCAATATTGAGATTCAAATTAAACAAAATCATATCGGGCCACAAAACCAATTTCATTTGGTAACTGTGATTCTAGCCATAGAAAATTCTTAAATAAGCAAGTTCACTCTTCATTATGATGGGCATCGTCAAATCAGGCTACAAGGTTGGCTTAATTGCTAATCTTTCCAATAGCTAAATATTCTTGGCAAAATAGGATTTGAAGGAGTGTAGTGAAAGATTTATCATGGGTTCAAATAGCTACAATGTCTTGTGATTATTATTTATAAACTAGCATAGATCCATCTTAAACCCTAAAAAAAATTAATCCCTAGAGAAATTAAATACCTCTCAGGGCTTCATAGATTTAGATTTAAAATGAATTGGTTTTAAATTTGTTTTATTTTATCAGCCTCCATAGATTATTTTAATTACTTTCATTTGGTTTTATTTTTTTTACTTTATGAGTAGACATAAATTGTTTTAATGTTACCTGCCAACAACTCCCCCATATGGGCTAATCACTCATCACTAAGAACAATGATGATTTCTACCCAATTGATACTTGAAAGCGATCAGAAAGGAATGAAAAGTGGAATTGCTCATCAAGAATAATATACTGAACGGAGAACCATTTGACATGGCAAAATGGGATTTGATTGAGTGTAGTGGGAGACTTGTCATGAGCCCAAACAGCCAGCAGGTCTTGTCATTGCTGCTTTTAAAGCAGTGAGAACATACAAACCATATGGCAAGACATGGCGCAAAGGCATAAAGCTACACAACCGCACCTACAAAATTTCATGGATTATTTATTCCTCAACTTATTTGAACAACCTGGAAGCTATTGTTAACATGGATTATTTATTCCTCGAATTATTTGAACAGCCTGGAAGCTATTGTTAACATGAAATGGAGCACGTTATTAAATACGAATTTCACCTTAATGGCCACTCGTTTTATTGGATGCCAATTAGTGCAAGCAACAGGGTAAGCTACAAAGAGAAAAGTTGAAAACATCGTACAATGCTCAGAAATTATTTCGAAAGGGCAGTTTATCTAAAAATTATTTCAAAAGGCCAGTTCATCTATTAGAGGCACATAATATCCCAAAAAGAGATTGGTTGCCTGATAGGAAATCGGAAGAAATTCACGACTGTCACACCTAAAAAGGACTAACAGAAATATACTGTGGATATTGTACTAACCCAAGACTTCAATCTGAGTGTAACTTCAACACTATGAAGGTGCACAAATTAGATATGGAACTGCCCCAATTAATTCATCGGGCTCCCACCCTTGATGCACAAAAAAATCGTTGGTTAAAGAGGGTCCAGTGGTAAACACAGTGAATTGTTGATCTTAGAACCTAAGCTTGATGTTATCACCATGGTTGATGTTATCACTTGCCCAGGATTGATTTTCAGGGGGTTGCCTTTGGCATCTAAAACTCGGAATCATCAACAGTGACATGTCGCAACTATTTAATTCAAATTTCGAAGCCCGGTCCCATAACTACAACTAGATTCCAGTCGTGATAGGGGAATTTTGAGGGGGGACAAAGTCCCCAACTGCGGCCAAAAATAAGGGGTGTTACTGTACAAAGACATTAAAACGATGAAAATCTTACTTGCTGGATACCCCGCACCACCTGCGGAGCCCTCTTCATTTGAAGTTAGGTCTTGGAGTTCTACAAACCTATGTTGCATAAATTTTGTAGGGAGGTGTTGCTAAAGGATGATTTTTGTTGGACCCTAGAATTATAGATTTCTCAGGAACTTTCCTGATTTGGAATGCTCTATTTCAAAGGATTAAAAACATGACATCCTTTAAAAGAGCTCTGCACAAAGTATTCAAGTTAATGAGAGCTACTCCATTTTTTCAAACTACGCTTGCAGAGCAAGAACCGGGCAAAGCGGGTAGCACCTCAATACAATGTCCGCCCAAAATAATCTTAGTGTCTGGCTCGAAACTCAAGAATGACTCTTATAGCTATCTCTCAGGTTTCCTTTGAATAACTCCCCATAGTTCTATCTACATTGACAGTTTTGTATCAAACCAACATGTCATCATACTACTTGAGTAAACACGTCTGCTTTACTACTATTTGAGGCTTAAAATAGATCCTCCACGATGCTGCTAGAATTGATTATATAATCTCAATTTACTTTTCCTTGAATGTACAAGTCTTCCCGAAGGCTATTTAATCCTGATAGCAATAACACAAACCTTCGACACCCGATTTTCTGTTCTTCAGCAGAACAAGGTCAATTTACATAGAAAATTAACTATGAGAAAATTTGTGGTGTGGCTTTGTCCGGACTCCTGTACCATGTTAAAATGTAACAAACCTGCTTGTCATATACTTTCAAGCAGAATCATTTTCACCCACTTTCAAAAAGATGTACTAAAGATTGCTAACGCAGCTTCTGCAAAACCAGCCTTGGTTTGCTCCTTGTAATTTAGTATTACGAAGAGTAAAATGCTATTGTTATTAGAAAGAATAACATGTCACTAGATATTACTAGATATTACTTTCCTACATTATAATCCACCGCCCCAAAAACTGGAATATGCATTTCCTATGCATCCATCTGCATTGTTCACTTATGGCTTCTTCCTCGAGAATAGCTTACAATGGATGGCATGTCAAGATGTCACAAAGGTGGCAATTGTGGTACTAGCTATAAGGCTTTAGCGCTACAAATGAGCATGTTCTGTTGGCACGTTGTCATAATCTAGAGTATTGCAGTTTATCAATACTGGCATACCAAATAACAGCAACATAATTTTTCTACTCGCTTGAGGACACTAATGCCTTTGCACAGTTTTGTTGTTTGCAAAAAGGTATGAATATCGAAAGAAACAAATCTAGCATGATTCATGAACCAAATGATGGCTCCTATGGCATCAGACTTATTTTTACTACAATATACCTCTTGTCATCCCATGCAGTAAGCCTATCACAAATTAAATGATTGCTGCATGCAGAGACAAAACTGCTGTTGCAGCTGCAATAGATAGAATATGTGGCTGGCAACTGTCCCAAACAACTTCATGATTAGAAGACAGTTTGAAAGTAGTTCCATAGGTGCCTGTTCTAAAATACAAGTTCACCAAAAAATGGATGCCTGGAACATGAGAATCAGAATAGACCAGCTCAATCCAGTTGGCACTTGTCTAGTAACGATGAACATTAAACAAACCTTCGAAAAGGATTGTTAACACAAAGGATAAAGACAAAACGACAAGCTATATATTTTCATTTTCTTTCTCCAATAAAGTGAACCATTTCTGATTCTTAGTTCCCATTTCTAAGTTTGGTACTCATTTCTTTTACTGTTCTCGAGCCAACAGCCGGTGACAAATAACCCTAGTACATTTCATTCATCACCATACCAAACACGCACAGATACCCAGATTTTGGAGAGCCATGAGTGCTCAGCTACCAGAACCACAAACACCTTGCAACGTTGAAGATGAATGATCAACTGTAAGTTGGAAGATTAATGTTTCATAACTGTAAGTTTGCTCACTATCAAGTATTTAAATTTGCTGAATACTGATTAATTTCCAAGGAAATGAAATTGTACATAATCAAGGAAGTTCTAAGAACATGATGAAATACTATTCTGAAATTTTAAATGGCAGGGCAATTATTTCTTCCTATTGCATTGAAAGTTGGAAACACCTGCTTCATCAATAACAGATGTCAGCACTAAATTTCTGTTATAAATATGCTTTAGGTGGACGAGAAAAAAATTTCAATATCTATAAAACATGTGGTAGACTGGTCTTGATTAAAGAATATTTATTTTAATCCATGTTTATGATCAAAATAAACTGATTTAGAGGGAAAATCAACATGGTTTCAGTTTTTATTTTATGTTGCAATATTCTTGAAAATTTTCTCAACTGAATTAAATAAACCAAAAGACTACCTACATATTCTGGACCTCTGAAGAACTGCAGATCAGAAAAGGGTCCAACAAAAGACTTTTACACATGGGCATGCTTCAAAAACAGTTCCCAGGGAGTACTGCAGAAAATTCCATTAACCGTATGCTGAAACAAATGAATGGATGTTTTGAAAGTACGTACAAAGTTATTAAGCAGAGAATTTTGTTATTTCAGGATGCAACCGCACAACAACAGCAAGATTGATAACTGTAGAAGTCATAATGAAGTGTAGTTAATATTTCAATCACAAATTCAAATTGGCTCTATTAAAAGGACCAGGAATAACTCCTTCCAGAAACCAATAGCTGTAAGTAGGAGTTCGTTGATGTCATTTCCAACTTCACTAAGCTTAGAGCATACACCTTCAACCTTGAGAGCACAGACCACCTTAGGAAATGCTCCTAAACAAATAGAAATGAGACTATTTTCTCACTTCTAGAAAGAAAACAAACATCTATCAAAAATGAATGGGTTGAAATGCCTCAGAGCTTTTAAACATCCTTTGAGCTCCTGGCATGATCAACTTTGTATGAATAATTACAGAAGAGTTGACCTTTTATAAGGTAGCCCTGGCATGTTAGAGGATCTCAATAGACTTACTCAATGCAAATTGAATTTGCATTGCTTAATCGATACCATTACCTTGTGGCAACTAGATCTTTTGTAATACATATTTTTGGGGCCACTAAAAACCTTTGGAAGATGTAACTAAATATAAGACCAATGATTTCCAAAACTAATATACAAACTGCAAAACACCCCAGAAGCCTCCAAGTCAGGACAGCTTTGTTACTGTGACTTGTTCCCAGGAGACTCAAGAGTCAATTCGCAGAAAGGGACCAATCCTACCCTCATATCCGTGTTGGGCATTCCCACAGAAAAAAATTTGATGAAAATGACTCATTGGTGCCTTTTCTAGCCTGCAATATATTCAAGAGGCACAGTGAATAATATCAAATCAGAAGATGGCCCTTGTGACAACAAGCAAGCAAACAAATGGCCACAAAAACCCATAGGAAAAAGGATTGCAGCTGATAGAGTATTAATGTCATGTAGCCATTGAGAAATCTACTCGTGAAAAAAGAAGAACATCAATGTAACAATGGCAATCATTTAAGGCTGATTCAGCAGAAAATTGAAATGTTGGCCCCCTCGCTTGTGTTGGGAGAGGAAGCCACTATAGTCAACCTTGGTTCTCTGATGTTGCATGTGATGTAAATTTATTGCTTATAAATGTAATATAAATTCATTTTCCCAAAACAAAAGAACAATAACAGTCATAATGCTTACCAGTGGTGCCGGTTTTTCCAGATGCAATCGCTGCATTGTGGATTCCCCTGCCACTGGACTGAACTGGATTTTGAGGTGGTGGTTGTGCCATTGAAGCATTGTACAAGTTTCCATTTATTACCTAGCAAATGATGAAAAGAAAAGGCTTAGACCAGTCAACATCTGGCCCAATAACACTACAATAATCTTCTAAATAATTCAAACCTCTCCTGCTGAAAGAGTAGACTTTTTAAATAGAATGAAAAAACCAGATACAGATTTTTCCTGGACTCTATCTTAATCTTAGCAGATGAACAGAAAACATTGGTTTCTCATTCACAACACCAACCTGGGGTGGCCCTTGCATCTGATGATGATTATTCATATAATGTTTATAATGGCCCATTACATTTGCATTCTGCATATGGTCCTGCAAATCAGTAGAGCCTGGAGCTGAGGTTGAGACTAATCCAGGCTGAGTTGTTCCATGTAAGCCAGACACTGGAAGAGTCGATACAGGGAGCCCTGATACTTGTAATCCAGGTCCAGGAAGCCTAGACATCGGAAGGCTTGGTCCAGGCATTCCAGACAAGGGCAATGCAGCTTGGCAATGAATTGCAGAACCAGGAAGTGCCGATACATGCATGGAAGGCAGTGACATAACAGGTCGACCTGAAGTGGCAGCCATATCTAGCATTCCCATGCTGTATCCCATACCTATGCCCATGCCCATTGGAGACATATGTGCCATCTGCGGTACCTGAAAATGCTGCATACCTCCAGGAAAAACCATACCCATTCCACCTCCCATTGACATAATCTGTCATGTGAGAGAAGGCAAAGGTCATGATCAGAAGAGGAAGAAAAATTTACAGTATAATAACAAATGTACTTAGAAATAACAAGAAAATCTCTTTGATCTTGTGCAAAGATTTACCTGTACTTGCAATTGAAGTGTTTTCAAGTACTCAATAGCTTCATCCAGCATCGAAGCTTTGTCAGACTGAAATCGCACTCAAAAAGTCAGCACATAAAACAAATCTTCTAACAGGCATGAGACTTGAGTAAACTACAGGTTTATATGTAAAAAAAGATCTAATTCTGGGTAGATTATGATGCAGGCTATGCCTGAGGCATTCTTCAGATTATTGCAACATGTCATGGAAAAAACCTTGTTACAGTGAGGTATGAGCTCTTGTAATGCCCTCATTTTCTCATTTATCCTGTCCCTTCGCCTCTGTGTAAAAGAATGAGCGAAATTCATGTTAAATTATTGCATGCATTGAGTATAAATTATAAACAAATAAGATACTGGACATTTCAAATGATTTAAGGACTTACCCTTTCTGACAAATTATGAACTTCTGCGGCACGACTTCTTTTGGAGGTTGTGGTGCGCGATGGACCCTGCTTCTTTGTGTCTGCAGATTCATATTCAACATCCTGCAACCAACAAAATCATTTGCTTCATTCCTCTGAAGTGTCTAGCACAACCAAAATAGATTAATAATACACATGTATCTCCATTGCACATCTATTACAGAAAGGGATTCACCTGACATCAATCACTAATCAAAGAATCAAAACATTAAGCATTACAAGGATCTTTCATCAAGTGCAGCAGGCCTAACACTGTCAACATTGAATTCATCATAGAACAAACGCAAACCCCAAAAAGGACAAGCATATACAATTGTAGGGCTCAAATTCTTTACAGAACGAAGTCGGGACAAAGAATGTACAAGCATATATTTTTGTAATCCAAGCATGTAAGCAATCATGACTTGTTGTTCAACATATATGAATTGATTGTGCATGATAACGTGTTTACAAGTATAAGCACTTGACTTAACATGCAATAACACTCGGCAAACCATAAGCTCTATTCACCTACTAACATGCAGAAACAGAGCTAACATTAACTACCGACCTGCCTCCAACTGATGCACACATAAAATGGGAAAAAAGGCCAATAAATTGTTCATAAATTATAATGCTTCGAGAGAGACATTATGCAAGGGCAAAATCTCATTGAAATTGATATTATATCTTGTCAAAGTGTGTTATCATGTACCTATTTTAGAGAATGGCTTTACAAGAGGGAGAACTCGTTTTATTGCAATGTGTTCTGTTAACAAATCTGTTGAAGTTCTATCTTTACAAGAGGGAGAACTCGTTTTATTGCAATGTGTTCTGTTAACAAATCTGTTGAACTTCAACAGATTTGTTAACAGAACACATTGCAATAAAATGAGTTCTCCCTCTTGTAAAGCCATTCTCTAAAATAGGTACATGATAACACACTTTGACAAGAACAGTGCTCACCTCACTTTGGCACTCAGAGTCCTCCACATCTCTACCCTTCCTCTTGCTGGTATTAGTAGCCTCCTTTCCTACCCTTCCTGCACTGTAACCTGAACCTCCAGAAGAGGAAGTAATTGTTGGCTCTGGGCCATCCCCAGCATCACCACATTTCTCTGTCCCACAGGAGGCTAAACTTCTACCAGCATTTGAATTTTGGCATACTCCTTGCTCTGAAGCTTTAGCACTTGAATCTGTTACATCTTCTGAACATGTTGCTACATCCAAATTTTTCCCAGAGGGTGGATTTTGATGAGTTTGACAAGAGCCAATATCTTGAGCTCGACTGTTGGCACCACTACTGGACCCAATTGTAGTCATACCAGTAGAGTTTGACTCAATTATTGAGGGTTCAGCAGCAGCATTTCCATCCATTCTTATTTTGTCCAATCTATTCTGTATTCCTGTTGTCGATAGCCCACTAGCTGAGCCTATGCTTTGCAGATTTGCTTTCATTGTAGCTGCTGGCCTAGAGAAATGGGAAAAGTTCACTATTTTTGACCTGCTAGGCTTCATGGAGGCTAAATCAGTTGCCTGTATTTTGGGAGGTGGCATTGACAATGGAGAAACAGATACCTGAGTAGCAGTCTTTTTACAAGCAAGGTGATCATCTTTTGATCTACTAGAATCCTGAACATCAGTATGCCATTTGGAGACTGGTAATTGACTTACAGTCCGAACTTTGGCAAATGCGTCTGTAACAGATTGGGGAATTGTCCCAGATGCTCTTCCTGCACCAAGGGCCATGGCCTTGTCTGAACTAATTGATTTTGATGGAGATTCCTTGCCTGTTTTGCTTGGACCTGCTGCATTTGTAGTATTGACCGTACCTGCAAAAACTCCTGTCCAAGGGGCAGAATTGCTCTCACTTGATAAAGAAGATTCTTTCTGTACATGAAGATTGGAGACCTTTTCAGCAGGTACATTATTCATCTGTCCTGAAAGTGTATCTCTGAGCATGTGTACATTTGTGCTTGGCATCCCTCCAAAGAAGTCAGAGCAGTATTCCTTTTCCAATGAATCATCAAGAGGGTAGTGCAGCCACGAATCCATTACATCCTCATGAATGGAACTAGCATTGGCTGCAGACATGTCATGTACAACCAACTCCATAGTGTTATCCTTTCCCACAGGGGAAGGCTTCCCAGGCAACACAGCATCGTCATTTTGTAGTGTTTTTGACAGCTGAGTAGGCAAAGGACGCTTGACCACTTTGTTCACAACCTGACCATTTTCCCATAGAAGTTCTTCGATATCATGCTCTAGCCTAAAACCAAAAAAATCAAGACCAGAATAAAAAACCAAAACAAATGAGAAATTGTAGAGTTTGATGTATCCACTTCCCCAGACGGTATTTGTTGTTAAATCAGTTGGGAAGCCATTAAAAAAAATTAATACACTCACATCATGGATCTCTTTGGCGGCTGCACATTATCCCAATTCGCCTTTGCCATAGACAGGAAATCTGAAGATTGCATCATTCCATTTTCTATATCCCAATTAGGGACACAATGATTCATGCTCTGCAAAAATTATCAGAAAGGAATAAATTGCATTATACTAAATCATCCCAGTAACAAAAACTAGACACAAATCTTTTACCCAAAACTCAATTCAAAAAAATTGCTGTTTTGTAACCCTCAACAGAAAAGTATACCTGTAACATTCCATCCAAGACAACACTTCAAATCAAAGAGTAATTTAACAGTGATTTAAATCTAGAACGCAGTAACCAAATAATACTCAATCTATATAAAATTTTATAGTTTACTTACATTTTATTGGCCCCAAATTAAAATGATAAACCAATACTGCAAGTCAAACCATTCAACACACGGAGGACAAACACCATTCTGCCTCAAAGTATGAACTTTATTCAGTGATAATTTCTGTCATAGTAGTCCCTAACATCCAAATTTCTCGGTTTTTCATTCCCTTTTATCAATTTACTTCAGATTTTACAATTTTTCAAAATATGTAATCTGCCACATTCTTTCCTGCTCTTTGTGCCTCTCTAGAAAGTCATATTTTTTACCTACTTTTGGGATCCCTGTAAGAATTTTATGCTCTACAACAATCATATAGAAAACAAGTGCATGATTATACTTGCAAATTCAAAGCCACTTCAACAATCATATAGAAAACAAATGCATGATTATAATTGCAAGTTTCAAAAATAAGCATTCGTGAAATAGCGACTGCATACAAATACCACTTCAAAATAATGGCTTTGGGAATTCAACCCCAACATAATTAAAGAAATGGAAGTAGATAAAGCTAGGTGACAAATCCAAGAAGCACTGGGAAGGCAGAAATTTCCGCACAGACCTTGCATCCAATAGAAGCAAAGGGCGAATCCCTATGTACGCCTGCACAATATGATCAATTGTCTCATGTCCAAGCACACGGACAAAGACCATCTTCCTAAGACCATCTTCCTAGATAGTTTTTTTGTTTATACTTGGAGGCATGTATATCCTGCCTCAATGCAAGCAGTTAAAGGATGATCATGTATTGACAGATCCATTGAATTTTAGTGTAGGCCAGTCCAATGGGCTTGTGAACTGGAACTGATCCAGTTTTCTTCTGGATTTGAAACTACAGCTGAACTGGTTTATTAAAACTGTATGCTGCTCCCGTAATAACAGCACCTTTTAATACAGCAATTTGTGCACCGTAAATGTTATCACAAGAAACAGGAGACCAGGTAAAAACTCCTGAAATCCCTTTTCTTACAAAACCCTCTGGTCACCAACAATTTCGCATGAATAAAGATAAGCTAATCCATGGTATAGATCAACATCGAGCTCTCCAACATTGATTCACGATATACAGCAACCGTCATGGAAAATATGTCCAATACTACTAGTTTTTGGTGAAAACCCCATTTCAAAATTAAACCTTTTCGGTCATATATCTAATCTCCACAGATTTTTTTAGCGTGGAGACACCAAATAAACCTTCCCAAGGGAGAGACCCACCCCACTGACCCTATATGTACCACTTCCCACCAAGAAAAATGCTTATAGCCAAAAACCTATTTTACAAATGACAAGGTTTTTTTGCAAATGTTCAAGCTGCATAACCATTACAACTGGAAAAATATGAGCAAAAACTATTTCAGGGGAAGATCCACTGCAAATTCATGTTCTTAAGAACCAAACACACAGATAAAACTTATTCAATGCAGACAGACTTCAAAGTTCAAAATTCAAGCTCCGCGACAATTAATGTGTATGGAAGATCCAAGCCAAAATTCATGTCCTACAATTGATTCAAGGCGCTGGTCCGGAACAATTATTGTAGGAAAAGATCCACAAAACAGGCAAATACTAGTTCTGAAGGTACTGTCCTACCACTACACTGAAAATAATTAAACCCACTTCAAAAGCCACGATCTACAGCAAGCTGTGTAGACAGAAGAATGTATACAGCTGATCCCTGGCAAACACCGACTTCAAAAGGAATGCTCCACGCATAATAAAATCAGGACCCCAATCAAAAATTCATCGCCCATAACTACTGAAAAAGCAGAAACCAACCCCAACTAAATGCCTATTGCAAAAACCATGTTATATAGAGATGAAGTCAATTCCAAGAAACTTACTGAGTCCATAACCTATCCGCTATGAGGGAAAAATTTCACAATACTAACTATAAGCAAAAGCCCACTTCAAAATTCCTGCTTTTAACCCACTGTCAGAAATGGGGAAACACATAAAACCCATCGCAAGCAATGACCCAGCTCAAATTTACTGAGAGATGCGTCAAAACAACCACAACCAGCAGGCAAGAAAGCACAGAAGTAGCTTCAATCATTGACCCAATTGAAAACAGAGAGTTTGCTGTCAGTGCGAAATAAAACCCACGTCTTTGAGATCAATTTGCTGGCTCAAGAGGTATTCGTTGGGCCCGGGAGGCTCCTTGTAGCTCTTATCCGCTATCCTGCTGCATAGGCCTCCTTGTTCATTCCCAGCAGTTGGCCTGACAGGAGTACTATTCCTTCCTGACCAGGGCATCAATCAAACTCAACTGGCCCAAATTGATGATGAAAACACCCGGAGAGCGAGAGAGGAGGAGATTTGCATTAGCGAAGTAAACCAGCGGAGGAAGTAAACCAGCTGAGGAGACAGAGGCGAAGGCAGCTGCAGGAGAAGACGACCAAGACCAAGACCCCAACAGTAACACCAACAATAAGAGCTAGAGCAATAGCTATAGCTAGAGCAATAGCAATGCATCCGATGCCCAAAAGATGTTGTCGCCATGCTCACGCGCGCTCTCACACACACTAACACATACACCCCATCCCTCCATCCGACAGGCACACCACGCACGCACGGTTGACTCAACCTGACCACAGTTAACGGGCATGTGCACAACCCCCCCTCATCCCCCGGGTTAGGCAGGCATCATTTTGCAATCTGGTTCACCAATTGTTTTGGCGTCCGCGAGGAAGGGATAGTGTAAAGTATTTTGTAAGGGTGAAGGCGCCCTCGGCCCCCTCTATCTAGGGGCAACTCACCTTTTACTTTGTTTTCTATTTTAATGATTGGCAAGTGGGGGGAGTGGGGAGTGGCCTTGGGATTGGGATTTGTCCTAAATTTTAATCGCCACCACTTGGGCCCGCCTCTCCCATCCCATGCCTCCTTCCATAGAATTTCGAGCCCCTATAACTAATTGTTGTTGCCTCCACTCTGGTCTCTTTGTTTTGTCTGCTGAGTTTATGCAGCTTTGTTAATGATATGTGTGATACCACAGTGCGATGAGAAAAAGACACCCTCCACTCGGTGGGCCTCTTGCTAATTTTAGATTTCAAAGTAACGATTGGCTAGGTTAGGCTACCTAGCGTTGTAGGGCGTACAATTGATGCCCTGGCCCCTTTTCTACCGACAAGGATTAGAGGCTCCTAACCATTGACTCCTTATTTTATCTCCACAACCTTCTTTTTCAATTTTTCACTTCCATTATTGTTCTGAAAACAACATTAACCCTAGCCACATAATAATCACATATGGATGGCCATCATGCCCCTATTCCCTATCAAAATTATGGAGCAATCATCTTAAAAAGGAATTTATATAGGCATTGCTAAGATTTCCCATGCAATAAGTGAATGAATGGTTGGTTGAATATCTTCTTTGGTCTACTCTAATTTGAACATTATCTTTAAGAATCGATAGACTCTAAATTAGCCTTTTATGTCACTTTTGTTTTTGTCCTTCTCAATAAAATCATGAAAAAGGATGTATTCAAACTCATCTTTGATTTGTCAAATTTTGCTAGCGTATATGGTTAAGGTGTGGGTCTTGTCAGAAAGGCAACCCGAGTTCAATCCCCTTAGGGGTGAGTTAGTTGGGAGGAGACACCCAAAAATTCCAGCCATCATAAGGGTTGGTGTCGCCCAGGCCAGGTGCGATCCCCGAGTGACTTTGGCGAGGCGACGACTTGCCCCTGGGTTGCGGTGCACTGCCCCCTTGGTATACGTATAAGATAATATGTTTCATCTTTGATCATGAGAGTTAGTAAATTCTTAACAAATATAAGAAAAGAAACTTTGAAATTAGAAGATGGTTTTCATAAGTAAAATATATAGTTAATTTGTTTAATTAAATGAAAGGCTATATATATAAATCATAATCTAAATGTTTATAAATTTAACTTTTTTCTCATCATTAAAATAAAGAGAATAAAAAAATGACTTTTTTTTTAAATCTTACAAAAATATATTTGATAGATAAAATTGTATGTATCCATCATTAACATTGCAAAATTAAGTTGCAATATGGGCATTTAAGGGGTTGAATCCCTTTTGCATTAAAAACAATGATTTCAACAATCCATAACTTTGGGGAAAATTTAAGGGTGAAATGATTTGCCCAAGTTCTATAGGATATAAATATTATACTTTAAACATTGCCAAAATTGTCCATAAACTATACAAAATCCTTAAAAAATTGAATATTTTTACAAAAGTATGACCAAACAATTAATGATTGCAAAGTTAAGAATTACTAAGACTTGTTAAGATTTTTACACTTTAAAAAAATTATAAATCCTTATAACTATATCTTTATGAAAAATTATAATTTCAATAAAAAAAAATTATGAGTGAAACCTTGTGCTTAAAATAGTAAAACTTGTAACCATCTTCAAATATAAGAAAATGTACCCTAAGTTTGAGTTATAGAAATAAAAATATATAATATCTTACTATCATTAACCAAAGAAATATTGTAAACTTGAAAAAAAAATTCCAAAGAACCAAATTCTCAATGTTATTTACCCATTTGTTTTCACATCTAAAAAAAATCAAAATGTTTAATCTACATACATGGAACAAATATAGTAAATATGGTGTAGAAAGAAACAAATCCTTTTATTTGGAAATTTGGATGGACTTTTCATATCTCAACCTCCAATCTCACCAATTGAGCCAGAGTATATAACAGTTTTCACCTATTATTATGAAAGCTTTGTTGTAAGTTGTATTTCATAGCTCTGTGTTTTAGAATGTTTTTCTAATAAATTAAATATTTAATTTATAACTAAGAGCTTTCTCTTTCAATCAAAGGAAAGGAATGTGACTTTGAAGTGTAGTTTTATTTGAAAGATTATCTTTATCATTTAAATAGACTGACTTATTTTCAAATAAATTTAGCTTTAATGATAAATGATTATTAAAAAAATTAATATCCTTCTCATTAAAATTTAAATTTTATGTAATGACATTATAATATTTATGAATTATTTATTGAATTCATAATCATTATGAGATTATTAACAAAAACAAAAAAACCTCAAACTTTTATAGAATCCAATTACCATATACTTAAAATAAGAAAAAAATACTTCACAAATTTTTAAAAACAATTTTAGCTTTTATTTATTTATATATATATAAACAAAAAGCACCACTTTAATATGGTGAAAACGTCCATGTCATCATTAGCTATCCCAAGTATGATGTTAAGTAGCATGTGAATTTAAGTGTATGATGCACGAGATATATGTTAATATTATTTTTATTTGTAGCACATTATTATGCTTTCCAATAAGGGATGTGATTTATATCCTTACATTATCCCTAATATATTTATATTTTATGATTTTAATATCTTAAAATATTGATGAGAACATATGAACTATGCATACTTTTAGCTTGAATATGATCAAGTTTATATTCATGGAGTTTAACTCAAATTTAAAGTATATTGTAATGCTTGCCTTTTTGTGACCTTTGTTAAATGGGAAGCTCTAATAAAATAAATATATATGGCATGTTTGAACTCAAACATTTGACCAAAACAATTGAATTTACTTTCTTGTACCTTTGTTTGTTTATGATATCTTTTAAAAGATTTTAGGCTATCATCATCGTAATTTAATTTATTTTTGTTTAAGCATGCATTTCATTGTTTCCCATACAGTGTACCACAAACTAAAAACAAATAAAATTTATTTACATTTATCGTGATGGCTTATAGAGCAAATTTATGATTTAAGTGAAAACATAAATCAACTTGTGCAATCATTGAGTGCTTCCGTTCAAACCTTTATAATAATTATCCATCATATGAATACACACCACATTATATTATAGTGTTCGATGACTATTCATATAATAGTCACTCCAAAGGCATTTTTATTCTATTATTAATTAATAGTTAAACGTTGTAATCATGTATATTGTAATTTTATTTGTATGTTTTAGTAATAAAATTGTGTCTGTAATTTTTTTAAAAACTAGTTTAGTATATCAATTTGGTAATCGGTTAAGTTATGATTTTTATGTTGTTATTATTATATTAATGTTTAGAGGTGATAAAAGTGAGATGGGAAATAAGAGATATAAGAAGAGAAAAGGTGTGTTCATTCAAATTTGATTCAAAATGATTTTAAGAAATATGAAAAGAGGAGATAGAAACATATAACATTGAATTTAGAATGAATTTTAGAGGTATGTAAAGAAAGATGGGAAGAGTAGCCGTTTTATTAATAGTTGAAGTAAAAAAGGTGAATAATACATCATAGTGAATCAATATGATAATAATAATCTAATTTTAAGGTCATAGCCTAGACAAACACCAAATTGATTTATGAGGCCCTCTTGTTTGTGGGATAAGGGACCCCCTCTACATAGTGATTTGATTCTTAAGTCTATAGAGATGTACATTCGTCTCTGGATTTGAACCTATGACTTCCTCGTAAGAAACACGTGTTCTTAATTGTTAAGTGCACGTAAGTTGTTCCTAATTATATTTTAAGCAAAATATGAGTTCTAGGTTATATAATAAATCTAACACATATTGTTCTTCTAAAATTTTATAAGAGTCTTGTTGTTTATCTCTCCCTTAATAATAAGGTAATAAGACAAGGTCTCAAATGGAGTTGCATCTCAAAATATGTAACAATAATGTCCTCTGGAATTGAGTAAGTTTTCTTATGAAAATGACAACATGACATTGAGGGGGATTTTAAGGATCTATATTCATCTTGAAAGTACGAAGCCTTACCAAATATTACTAATTCTTGAAATGACATATGTAAATTATTAGCAATATTTTATTTAAGCCTTCAATTTCATGGTATGTTATCTAATTATACAAAAATTTGACAACTTCTCAAGTAAAATAATTTTATCTTATATAAATGTAGGAGGATACACATTTTCTATTGGTAAATAATTTTTAGGAAATTTTGGAAAATTTAGCACCTAAAATTTTCCTTTGTCGTCATAATGAATTTAAGATCTGATGTCAATTGGGTGTAGCTCAGTGGTTGTGAGGAAAAATGATTATCTTCCCACCTAGGTTCAAATATTATATTTTGACATGTTTTCTCTTAGTGAGTTGACTGTTGACGAGATATATATGATATATTCATGAGTTGTTAACTTGAGCTTCTGCCTTGAAAAATCTAGGGTTTACCCTAGGTATCATCCTTGAAATAAGGGGAAGTGCTTCGGAGGTTTCCCCCATGATGTATTGCCTAAAAAAAGTCTAGGATCTGAAAGTGCAAGGTCTCTAAATGGGTATTAATATTAACCAAAAAATCTCATAATAGGATGAATAGGAGAAAATGAAGAGTTCTTTCCATCTAGGCTTTCTATTACATAATTCATATATATATTCATCGTGAGGTACATGATTATTGATTTCCATTCTTAGTTAGTGAGAATAAACCCTAAATTACCAAAGATGAAATGAAAGAAATTATAGTGTTGGTTCCTAAAATCACTCGAAGTAATTATAGATAATTATCAATATAGAGATAAGGATAGTAAAAACAATTAAACTTAAGACAAAATGAAGCTCAGTAAATTTTAATAATGCCTCAATATATTATATGGATCTCCTTTATGATTGTTTTATGCTTCAATATACAATACGAACCTCCTCCATAATTCAAGAACCAAATCATAAATTAATGGCTTACTTTATGTAAGCAATCCAAAAAATGTTTTATTTTACACAATTGTTATATATATATATATATATATATAGTAAATACTTTAACGTTAAACATTTACATTTTTAATGATAAAATATTGTCACTATCCATCCTATAATAATACATAAAATTGTAGCCTTAACATACTATAAATGTTAATAGTCATGCTTGACATGTTGTATATGAGTTTCATAGTATTTGTTACAATACAAATCTTTATAACCTCCTAACTTGCCAAAACTATAGTGAGCTTGGAAAGCTTCTTGAGTACATAAACAAGATTTGAAAGTAAACCAAGTATTATCCTTCTTAAAATCCGATAGACCAAAGTTCATCCCAGTGAACGTTAATCATCATCATTATATAAAACAAACAAAAAAACATCTACCTTAAAAATCAATTAAATAACAAAACATATAATACAAATAATAATAAGATTTTATATTCTTTCTAATAATAAGAAGAAGAAGTTCATTAAGAGATATAAAACTTTGAATCATTCCCTCGTTGAGCACCACACATTATTAGTATCTTTATATTGTTTACATTGCATTAAACCAAAGACATATCTATACGTGGGTATCATGGATAATTTAGATATACAAAGAATGTTCTTATGCTACTTCGATTTCGGAACATTTGGCTCAAATAAGTAATAATGATCTCTGGGAAGCGAGAGCTTGCTACATACTTAGTTGTCAGATATTTTATTAGGGACTAAGATTCTCTATAGAAGTCAACTATCCATAAAATATGAAAAAATGTACATTAATTTTCTATTTCGAATCTCTTAAATGTTTGTGTTTAGCTAGTTTAATTTAATTGTTAGAGATTCCTCCTTTTGCTTTTCTATTCGATCCACATAGAAGTTCTCATAGACAAAAGTCTATAAGTAAAAATATATGTTATATTGTTTAAGGCATGTCTTTGACTTTACATTTTATGTCAACATAGATTATAACAAAGTCAAATAATGATTATAAATAATTTCTTAATTGGTTAAAATTCTATGTTGCATTAAAAGTGTTAGCCCATTTAACGACAAAAAATATTTGTAGTGATTGTTTTTTTGAATAATTGTAGCCATCGTGAAGATACTTTTAAGTAAATACAAGTTGTGATGTGTGACAAATCGCATGATTTAATTTTCAAGAGAGGCCGTGATGCAGGAGTTAGTTTAAATGATATTAATTTTTAAACTATATGTAATTTTAAAGTAATGATACATTGTTAAAGTGTAAAACAATTATTAGAAAACCAGAATAAATAATTTATATGTTAAATTGTTGAGTTTACAGCCATTAAGGATGTTGTCATACAATCACTTTTACGAGAATTAAATAACCCGGAGTTAAAAGTAAAGGAATACGCAACATTATAAATAAATAAAACATTTCAAATGTATTGTCACGCTCAAAGGATGAACCCCATTACTACGGATAACGATAAAGCTCACATCAAATGCTGATGCTTGAAATTATCTAGCATATTTTCCATTTTAAGAGGTTCCCTTGTCGTACCTTTCTAATAACTTAAATCAAAAGTTATAATTGGCCAGCACGTAAGAGTATTGAAGCCTACTTATAATCCCATAAAGCGTTATACCATTTTATCTCCTAGAAATTTATAAGAAGTGTGTATTAATTATTAAATTGAAATTAGTCAAAAGTGAGATTGAGCATATAGAAAGAAAAAAAATTGAAATCCAACGAGTTTGTATGATTGATCTCTCCTTTGGTGTCATCTAAGGTTTGATATGAATGTTTAGGATTTCACCTTTTTTTATTACTTTTTAACATATCTTTAGTTTTGTGAGCAATTGTTTTATTTATACCATTTTTTCAATACTTATCCTACTGGAGAGCCATCTCAATACATTTTTTTTTAAATTGAATTAATGTTATATATAGAATTATCAAATTCAAATAACTTATAATTTAGACTCGGAAAATATTGGTTAGGGTTTTAATAAGAAGTAAAAATCTACTTAGGATTTTCCTCTTTTCCAAAGTTCAACCGCCTATCTTGGCCTCTCCCCGTGAAGGCCATGTGTGACGGATCGAAGCCTCTCCCCGTTTATATCACGAAGCAACTAAACATAGGTCGACCATTTGGTCCCTAGAGAATAATGAACAATGGAAGCAAGGCTATATGACATAACCGCCTCCCTCTACACGATATGTTGAAAATATAGACAAGGGAAAATAACTTGTTCAGGAAGCAACAACTTTGCATCCAAAGGTGACTCAAATATGGGAACGTATCCCTAAAGCAACAACAATGCCTAGATACAAAGTGGCATCATAACACTTTGAAGGCTACACATAGTTCATGAAAGACCATGCTCTAATCAAAAAATTCTTCAAGCTATGGCCAACAGAGTAAGATCTGATTCACTGGATCGAGACATGGTGGAAACCTAAAGGGCACAATGAGTTGCGCCTAGGCTCAAAAGGGTTTTTCGCCACAAATTTTCATGGCCAGGAGGACATAGACCGCGTGTTAAAAAACAAACCATATTTCTACAATTCCACAAGACTCTTCTTGCGTGACTAGACAAAAAAAATTAGCCCTGATAAGGAGGACTTCACCCACGCCCTGGTATGGAATCAACTTTACTCTCTCCCTTTGGAGTTTTGGTTTCCAGAAACACTAGAAGGAATCAACAACACCTTGGGAATTTTTTCCAAAGCTTCAGAAGCCACCAAGGTGGGTCATTGCATCTCATATGCACGGATCTACGTATATCTCAACATTTCACAAGCCCTACCTGGCTAAATCTATCTCACATGCCACAATGAGGATTGGATCCAAACCATCGCCTATGAGCACATATCGTTTAGATTGCAAAAAATGACATGTTCATGGGCATCTCTTTCAAGATTGCCCCCTCAATGCACTGCCAAAAGAAACAACCCTTGTAATGGACAAGAGTAAAGAGGACTTCATCCCAGTTCAAGGTAAGAGAAAAGTTTCTCACAAGCGACCATGTGGGAATACAGGAAAGAGCTTCGCAACTAAGAATAGGTTTGACAACCTTCTCTTAGATCCAAATGTTCTAATATTGGAAGGGGGAGATAGGGAAACCAGGTAAGAATCACCTCAAACAACCCCAACTGAGGAAAATCCTAATCATCCAACTCAACTAGAGTTGATTCCAAAGGAATTTGCATCAGATCCCAACAAAGAGTCAAGCTCTGTAGAACTAGAGGATGCAACAATGGAAGATGGAGTAGATATGGAATCAAAATTCGATGATAATGGTGTGGTGGATCTCAACTAGAAAATATTGTCGAGGCATGCAGGAAGAGATACTACAAAGCAGTTCTGATGGAGCATCTAACAAAGGTCCATAAGGTCTACTTCTACAATATCCCCAGTTTGACCCTTGTAATGTATTGAATGAAATTATGTAAATGGTGTAAATATGCTAGTATGGATTCCTAGTGTGGAGCTCAAGGGCAAGGCTCGACTAATGAATGGCTAGGCATGTATGATGTATATATTTGGATTGTATGGTTGGCTTATCATGCTAAATCGAAATATATGTAAATATTATGTTGGAAATAATAAAATGGTCCAAGAATGGTTGTGTAAAGAGCACTAGAGGGGCTATGATTCCACCATGGAGAAGATGAAAGGGGGCCTATGGGAAACTAATCCTTTGTTGCCAAGTGTAGACCTTAGAACTCACCCAAATTATGTATTTTGCCTTGAATAAGCTAATTATCTCATTTTTTACTATTTTCCAATTATTGAATACATGTGTGAGGTTGGTGGGAAAGTAACCTCGTGCAATTATTGAAGCATGAGGCTAACCAAGAACTGCACTTTTGTGACAATTCTATCAGCTTCCAAAAGTTAGTTTGCAACTGTCAGTAGTCCTTTCTTCTATGGTCAATAGCTATGTCAGCTGTCTTTTCACCATTATCTCATATTCCTTGGATCCAACCCTCATTCTCTCATTCTTTCATGCAAATCTACACTATGCAAAGCTCTCCATTGTTGTTCATGACTGTGTATAACCCAAAATTTTGAAATTAGAGACAACACTACATATTTCGAAGGGAAAATTGATGGTTGTAGGTGAGCACAGAGGTTGGGTAAGCTAGGAACCCTTTCCCATTGAGTTTTGTTACTCATAGATGCTTGATAAGCCACGAATTGAGGCTACAAGTGGTTCTCCAACAACATATAGCAAATTTGTCTTATTATATGCACACACTGCAAGCACCTGGCAAGATGGATATTCCAAGAGAATTGTGGATCCGTGAAGAGGATGTCTGATCCCAAAAGGGTGTTGTGTGGGGCAGGTATTGTGGGAGCCAAGGCTATGTTTGTTAAGTGATATTCCTGCAGAGTTTTGTATGAGCATTTGGCTAAGCATAGAGTGCAGAATGGGTTTTGGGCTGAGAGATAGAAGCCAATAGGTGTTTCCTTCACCCTAGTCATCTTGTAGCCCAACTTGGGGGTGTCCTCTCGGCAGAAAGAGTATATGCTGGACAAAGTTCCTATGGTTAGGTGAAATATTGCTCTTACACAGTGAGTTGCTTAGATATACATTGGAAAAAGATAAGTATTGTAACTTTGAAAGATATTCCATATGTATTGATTGTATTCCTCCTTCAGGAGATGGGTTTGGTCTTGTTAGTGTCATTGAAAGAATCAATGTAAACCTCTGGATGTAAGTCGGGTCAATAGTACCCAAGTGTCAATATAATAAATGTTATTTGTGGTGTCCAGTTGGACAAGTCATCCCAGTCAGTTAGAGAAGTCGGCCCTGTTAGGTTAGAGGTCAAGTCAATAAGAATATAAATAGGGAGGTGCTCCCATCCATTTGTACTCACTCACTCAATCTATTTTGCAAGAGAGAGAAGAACTAGTGCACCAGAAAGAAGTTAGAAGTAGTTTTCTGGGTTTTACACTGCTCTAGTTGAGATCTATACTAAGGATGTTTTGTGGGGTTTTCTCCCTTGTGGTTTCCTTGAGGAAAATATTTGTGTTCTTGTGTTTATGTGTTTGTTGTTCTTTCAGTGATATTCTAGTGACAATTTGTTTTAAGATATCATCTAATCAAATCAAGAAAACTTAACATGGTATTAGAGCCACTCTGAAAGGAAACACTACACAATTAGGGTTTGTTACTCCAAACAAATCCCTCAACAGATCAACTTGAAAAGAGGGATCCCTCGACTCGCCTCTTAAGGGTGCATCTTTCTATGAAGACAGATCCAAATTCCAAGAAGTTTCAGTTTTGGACTTATCACTGCTGTTGGGACTAACTAGGGCTTCAATTTTCCTGAGACTCCATCATCAATCTCAAAGAAAGAAAGATGCATTCTACCTCGCCCTAGGAAGGCACATCTTCTCCACCTCTCAACCCTACCAGGGTTTCCAACTGAGAAATTATGGTTTCTACATCAAACCCTAGGTCATCCAGAAGGAGGTCAACTAGAAGTTGTTTTCTTCAAGTAAGTACTATTCCTCCTTGTTCCATTTGAAGTTCTCATTCATTTAAAGATGACAAAGAATACCAAGCTAGATGAAAATCTTGAAGGTGTTGAAAACTTCAAAGCATGGAAGTATAGGATCATGTTCATCCTGTAAGAAAATGATCTATATAATATTGTAAAGGAGGAAGTGGCAGAACCAAAAGAAGCTAAGGCCAAGTACAAGCATAAGAAGGTTATGGTCATAGACAAAAGGATCATAGATGACTCCATCAAGGATAACTTGATTCATTAAGTATCCTTAAGGGAAACTCCAAAATAAATGTTTGATGCTCTGTCCAGTCTATTTGAAGGAAGAAACATCAATAGGAAGATGACCCTGAGGAATCACCTCAAAATTGTAAGAGCTCAAAAATCAGAGACCATGCAGTCCTACTTCTCGAGAGTAGCTCAAATCAAGGATCAGTTAGAAGCCATTGGTGATACAGTTGAAGAAGCAAAAATTGCGATGACCACCTTAAATGTTATTCCAAGAGATTGGGGAGCTTTTCTCCGAGGAATCTGTTCAAGAAGGAAACTAACCAAATTCCGGAAGTTGTGGGAAGAATGTGTCCAAGAAGAAGAAAGGATACCAGCTAGAGAAGAAAAGCTAAATGACAATGAGGATCAAGCCTTGACGACTCATACTAAAGGAAAGAACAAAAGGAAGAGTCATGACCATCCTCATAAGAATCAAGGGTTCAAGAAGTCCAAGAAAGACTTCTCAAATTATGAATGCTTCACTTGTCACAAGTTGGGACACATTTCCATCAACTATCCCATGAAAATAGAAAGAGTCAAAAATATGAAAAGATTTCAAGCTTGTGATGCTGAAGATAGTGATCAAGAAGTTGAAGAGGAATTAAGGAAGGATGAAGACTCCAATGAAGAATATGCATTGATCTTTTCTCTAATAGGATCAGTCTCACCAGGAAATGACACCTGGCTAGTGGGCAGTGGATCATCCAAGCACATGACAGGCTACAAGGACTCACTCTCATGCCTTGTACAAAAGGAATCTCCACACAAAGTAATGCTTGGAGATGATTCCCAATATCCCATCAAAGGAATGGGAGAAGCATCNCATGTATGTCCCAGGGTTGAAGAAGAACCTTCTTTCTATTTCAGCCTTAGATAAGAAAGGCTTCATAATTGCCTTTATAGATGGAAGAGTCCTCAAGTGGACAAAAGGAAAAACCATAAATGATCCAGTAGAAATTGGAGTTGAAGAAGGAGGACCCTACAAATTGAAGGGACATGCAGATTCAACATTAGAAACTAGTACCATGAACCCATGTGAGCTATGGCACAAATTGTTTGCTCATATTCACTACAAAGTTGTACCAATTATAAGTAAGGTTGTGATTGGTCTACCATAAATTCAGATAGAACATGAAAGAGTGTGTAATGGACATGCACAAGGAAAGAATACTAAGAGTCCCTATCCAGAAAGTAACAGTAAAGCAACAAGGATCTTAGATATTATCCACTCAGATATATGCGGGCCAGTGCAAACCACTTCATTGAGCGGGTATGTTTACTATGCGTCCTTTATTGATGACTACTCCCACAAGTCTTGGATATACTTCTTGAAAAAGAAGGATGAAGTGTTTGAAAGGTACAAGGAATTTAAGGCCCTGGTAGAAAACCTCTCTAAAAAGAAAATAAAGATATTGTGATCAAATAATGGAGGAGAGTTCACATCAAATGAATTCAATTATTTCTGCAAGGAAGTTGGGATTAAGAGGGATCTTATTATTCCCTATAATCCACAACAAAATGGTGTGGCAGAAAGAAAGAATATATCTATCATGGAAGTTGTGAAATATATGATACATGATCAAGATATGCCTATGTACCTATGGGAAGAAGCAGCCAGAACAATAGTATATGTACATAATAGAATATCCCACAGTGCCCTTGGGAACAAAACTCCAGAAGAAATGTTCTCCGGAGAAAAGCCTGAAGTAAGTCACCTAAAGATATTTGGTTGTCCTTTGTACATTCACATTCCCAAGGAGAAAATATCAAAGTTAGATCCTACAAGAAAGAAGGGATTGTTTGTAGGATATAATGAGCAATCAAAAGCTTATCGAATCTATATCCCAGGATACCACCAAATTGAACTTAGCATAGATGTCACATTTGACGAAGATACAACCTTCAGAAAGTCAAAGAAAGATAAGGAAGATGAAGAGGAGCATGAAACTCCCAAAGATGTAGAAAGTCCTAAACCAGTTAGGAATGAAGAAGAAGATCAGATGCGTGAGGATCATGATATGACAAAACCTCATTTACCGGAAGAATTACCCAGTAAAATGATTTCTCGAAAGAGAAAACCTATCTGGGCTCGTAAAGTAATCGAAGAAGTAAAAAGACATGGTTTCCTAGAAGGAACCATTAGAGAAAGGAAGAAACCAAAGTCATACCCTAGTTATATGGCTTTGATGAGTAATCTAGTCGATAAAGAACCAACGTGTTTTGAAGAAGCAGTAAAGCATAAGGAATGGGTTGATGCAATGATCAAGGAATATCAATCCATCATAAAGAATGATGTATGGGAAATGGTACCAAGACCAAAAGACAAGTGAGTGGTATCCTCGAATTGGATCTTAAAAACGAAGCACTCGGAAGATGGTAGTATAGAAAAGTACAAGGAAAGATTCGTAGCTCGCGAGGTCTCCCAGAAAGAATGAATTGACTATGAAGAGACCTTTGCTCCAGTAGCTAGGTACACTTCAATTAGAATTGTCCTTGCCTTGGCATCCAACATGAAGTGGAAGTTACAACATATGGATGTAAAGACAACCTTTCTAAATGGCTTGATAGAAGAAGAAGTTTATATCGAACAACCGCAAGGTTTTGAGACTGGTGATCGGGAAGCTTATGTATGTAAGCTCAAGAAAGCATTGTATGGACTAAAGAAAGATCCTAGAGCATGGTATGGAAGAATCGATGGATTCCTGATGAGTTTAGGCTTTACTAAGAATAAAGAAGATTCTCACCTCTACTATAAGATTGAGGGTGATGGACTTATGGTACTACTACTATATGTGGATGATTTATTATTGGCAGGAAAATATAAGCCCATCAATGAATGTAAGAAGAAGCTCGCTGCAGAATTTGAGATGAAAGACCTTGGAATGATGCACTACTTTCTAGATCTTGAAGTATGGAAATATCCAGATGAGATTTTCCCAAACCAAGGAAAATATATAGTATAAATCCTGAAAATATTTGGAATGATAGATTGTGAGGCTATGCCTACTCTAATGACAACGAATTTGAAACTATTGAATGTTGATACTCCAGAAGCTGTAGATGCCACCTGTACAGACAAATTATTGGTTCATTGATGTACTTAACCAATACAAGACTAGATATATGTTTTGTTGTAAACATGCTAAGTCAATATATGGTGAATCCCAGACATATTCACTTGATAGGAGCAAAACATGTGATGAGATATCCAAAGGGAACTTTAGATTATGGGCTCAGATATGCATCGAATGGTGAGATCATATTGTATGGGTTCACAGACTCAGATTGGGAAGGCAGTGCTAAAGATAGAAAGAGCACTTCAGGATGTTGTTTTAGTTTGGGATTAGGCATGATCTCATGGTTTAGTAGAAAGCAGACCAATATTGCACTTAGCACAGCGGAAGCCGAATACATTGCAACATGTTCAGTTTGTAGCGAAGCAGTATGGCTTCGAAAGACGTTGGCAGGATTATTTTATGCAGAGATAGATGTTACTGATATCCTTTGTGATAATCAGAGTTGTATCAAGATGACAGAAAACCCGGTGTTTCATGATAAGTCAAAGAATATTGAAGTTATATATCATTTCATTCAGGACATGGTTAAGAAAGGAGCTGTAAATCTCAAGTATGTTCCCATAGAGGAAAAAGTGGTAGATGTGTTGACTAAGCCTCTGACTCATGTAAAGTTTGAATACTTTCGAGACAAGCTTGGTGTAGTCCAAAAAGACCTCTATCGAAAGAGGGAGTGACAATAGATGGAAGAAGGATGCAGTGGTGGTAGCTCATTCTAGAGTAGGGTAAGTCTTGCTAGGATTGTTGGCCCGAAAGGGTTAGTCAAATGAGGCTTGTTGATACTAGGGGGATTAGTATGTCTGGCTAGATCAATTTAACCCAAGTGGGTTTGTAATCCAGGATAAGGCTTTTTGGTCCCCAGGATTATCTATCTGTCTAACTAGGCTTGTTGGCTCGAAAGGGTTAGTAAGTTAGACAAAATGCTCGGATGGATCTACTAGAGAACTCACCGTGATGATGCTCTGAGATAGTTTGAGGGCAAGATGTGTGCTTCAGTATTGTTATACTAATGATAGTTTAGACGACAGTTACAATATTGCTATATTGTTGATTGTTGAGATGTTTGTTTGGTTTAGTATTGTTGTACTGATGATAGTTGAGATGATAGTTACAATATTGCTATATTGTTGATTGTTGAGATGTTTGTTTGGTTCAATATTGTCATACTGATGATTACTAAGATGTTTGGTTCAATATTGCTATACTAATGATTACTGAGATGTTTGGTTCATTACTGATGATTGTTGAGATGTTTGGTTCAGTATTGTGATACTGATGATTGCTGAGATGTTTGTTTCAGATGATTGCTAAGATAGGTTCAGTGTTGTTACACTGATGATTGTTGATTGTTGAGATTTTTTTCAATATTCATATACTGATGTAGCAGGTTCAGTATTCTTATACTGATGATTGTTGATTGATGAGATGATTGATAGTTGCAGTATTATTATACTGATGTTGTAGGTTCAGTATTATCATACTGAATATTGTTGAGATGACTGCTGATGAGTTTGTTTAAGTATTTTGATATTTGAAGGTGATGTTGATGTTCCAACATCTCTATGTTGGTGATGTAGATGATGATCTAGCATTACATATGATTTTGTTTTTAGCACTAACATGTTAATGATGTTGTTGTTGTTTCAATATTTACATACTAGTGATACAGATGATGATGCTTCAGTATCTATTGTAGATGATGATGGTTCAGTGTGTAAACACTGATGTTGGTAAAACTTGATGTGGCAAAAGATGACTCAGTATTCACATACTGATGCTATAGAAGATGATCCAAGAGATGTGACAGACGGCGATTCAGTATCCACATACTGATGCTATAGAAGATGATCCAGTGTGACAGGCGATGATTTAGTATTCACATACTGATGCTATAGAAGATGATTCAATATTCATATACTGACATGACAAATGATGATTCAGTATTCACATACCGATGCTATAGAAGACAATTGAGAAGATGATTGACCACATACAAAAGATGATTCAATATTCACATACTGAAAGTGCAGAAGATGATATGGTTGAGATCGACGATGAAGATGTATGATGATGTTCCAAATCTTCCTATGACATATAGAGTCTCACCAGTCAATTGTATAGTTGTAGTAGTAGCATTTGTTACTACGGTTGAATACCTTCCTAGTTAAAAGGGAGTGTTAAAGTATTGTAACTTTGGAAGATATTCCAGATGTATTGATTGTAATCCTCCTATAGGAGATGCGTTTGGTCTTGTTAGTGTCATTAAAAGAATCAATGTAAACCTACGGATGTAAGTTGAGTCAATAGTACCCAAGTGTCAATATAATAAATATTATTTGTGTTGTCCAGTTGGACAAGTCGGCCTAGTCCATTAGAGAAGTTGGCCCTGTTAGGTTAGAGGTCAAGTCAACTGAAGAATATAAATTGGGAGGTGCTCCCCTTCATTTGTACTCACTCACTCAAGCTATTCTGCAAGAGAGAGAAGAACTAGTGCGCTCGAAAGAAGTTAGAAGAAGTTGTATGGGTTTTACACTACCCTGGTTGAGATCTTACTGAGGAAATTTTGCGGGGTTTTATCCCTTGTGGTTTCCCCAAGGAAAATATTTGTGTTCTTGTGTTCTTATGTTTATGTGCTTGTTGTTATTTCAGTGATCTTCTAGCGACAATTTGTTTTAAGATATCATCTAAGCAAATCAAGAAAAATTAACAAGTATTTATTTCTATTTCAATGTGCAATGTTTTTATTCGATTCCTATAATAATTATGTTGGTAATTGCATGCTAGATGTATGTGTATAGAGTTTATTTCTGTTGTATTTATTTATTTACATTTCTGCATATGTATTTTAAGTGTTATGAAATTCGTAATATCGTTATGGGGTGAAATTTAGATGCAGGATGCAGTTAGTCAATTTCCTCTGCTATTGGTCAAATTGATGGAAGGGGATGATACAAAGTGGTATCAGAGATTTTGGTTACAATACCGGAGTTGTATGGGCCATAAATCCATATTTATAGGCAAAAATTAGAATGACTTATATAAAAATTAGGTTATGTCAAGTGGAAGATAAGGGGATTGGAGTAATTTTAAATTAATTTCGAAAAAATCCCCCTTATTGCTGGATAACTTTTTTGCATAGAGGCGAAATTATAAAAAATTGTAAAATTTTTGTTGGGCCCACCCATGCTACATGTATGGGTGACGTGGAGGAGCCACATGGGTAGAAGGTCCAATGTGGAGGGGTCATGTGGGTAGAGGGTATGATGTGTACCAGACACATCAGATCCACATGAAGTTGTGTCTGCATGTGATGGAGACCAAAGTTGGAGGCTATCTGACAGTTGAGCAGTGGTAGAGATCAATGACTCACAGTGCTTCAGGATTGTGAAGATGTGAAAATTTTAAAGTAGTGAGCACGATCCTGAAGGGGAAACCACCATATCAACATTTCAGTTGCTCGTACATTTAAGCTTGCAAAAGCGGGTTTGGGAAACCACTTTCCCCATATCCTGAAACCACTTTTGGTATGACAGGAAGTGATGTGATGTGGTAATATGTGATGTACGGAGGTTTTAGGAGTGATGGGACCCCCCGTGTGCAGTCAGTCATTTCAGTCTTGGAAGATCATGCATATTTGATCGACAACCAACATTCTTTCAGGCCCACAAACTCGCACAACCGTTAAATTAATCGGCATGAGCCTGAACAGAAAACGACCATGTTGACGTGTCACCCTCTTTTTTGTTCAAGATCATAACATAGTTTTGGGAAACCATTATCCCATGGATCCTAAAATCGCTGATGTCTGATATGTGGTAAAACAGTGTGGGGTAGAATTAGATGTGCGCGAATCAGGGGGAAAGTAGCAGTTTCGACGCTTGAATTTCGAGTGTCAGGAATCGAAAAATGCAGTTAATCTTATGCACCAGATTGCATGAAATGGAAATATTTACAAAAAAAAAAATGAGACCGTGGTTGTTGGGATAGTATAAAATGGGGGTAGATTGTGGAGTTTGAAGGGGCGTTTCAAATGTTTTTGTATTTTAACAGAAATGGGCAATATGGGTTATTGCCATAATGCATGAAAATGTTAAAAGCAACCAATTCCATAAAGCTATAGGAATTCACTGGAGCATCATATCAAAGAGTAGAAAGATGTTGAGTAATCCTTGCCCTGAATATTATCTGTGACTACAAAAAGTTTTGTATGGTTCTCTATAGAATTTATGCTATAGTTATCTAAGGTTGATCTATTAAACTAAATGGACCTGCAAAGAAAGTGCATATTTGAGCAGAATTGACAACTTTGATAGGGTGAAACTTTTTGCTCAATACCGTGAAAGTTGGCTTGCACAACATCACAACCAAGGTTCAGAGTCATGTGTGAACCACCTAGATCTAGATTCATTAGCAATTCATTAGAAGAATTTGAGACATAAACTAGAGAAACCTCTCTAAAGTATATTTCCCTTACAGTACATATTGAGGAAAAACTAGTACAATATATAGGCATGACCACATGCAATACCTTAGGTAAATACCATGGGTAGCTCACATTAATGTTGGCTTATCTTGACTAATTCCCCCAATCTATGAAATTTTTCCAAGGTAACTCCAAGTAGTGGCCATAATGAGATGAAACGAGCCTAGATGGATCATGAAGTGGTTAGGCTAGTGTTGCACCTAAAATCTACACCGATGCCTCAAATCCCTCGAAGCACTTGGCCAAGAACTCTTTTGGAAATTTTTGCCCACTCTTAGACTGGCTGGCGCACCTTTCCTTCTATGACAGAGCACCAAGAAGGGCTGGCACACCTTGTTCACTGACAATAAGTGCCAGTGGTGCCTTTTCCTTGTTTGCAAAGTGTGCCAACGCACATACCCTCACTGCAAGGAGCGCCAACAAGCTTTAAAAGGAAAAAAGAGAAGTTTCGATAAGCTTCCAAGCGAAATATCTCGTGGAGGATGATCCTATCTGTTAGAGAGAGCTGACACTCAACCTCCTATCCCATAAGGATCATTCCCTATCCTCTTCCCAAAATATCCTTATGCTGTTGGATTGATGTCTGGTATTGAGGGAAAGTTGAGTGAGTGTTGTGAGCAAAGAGTTTGTGTGAGTGGAGAGTTATGTGAGTTGGTCAAAGACCTTGTGGAAATAAATTTATTGACATCAAGGCTTTGGTTGCAACTTTCTCTTTTCATTTGATTAATACAACAGTTGCAGGTACTATAGATTGCATGAAGAACAGTGAAACAAAGGCCAAAGCTTTCAGATCTGAGGTAAAAGAGTTATTTCATTCAAGTAGATCAGTTTTCTAAGGAAAGGATATGTTGCTGTGATTTTTTGTTTTGGACTTGTTCCATACAGGCTAGAGGAACAAGCAGTGTCCGCACTGGTTCAAGGATTCCTACAAACAAAATTGGCGACCATATTAGCGAAAAATCCAGTCAGATCTGGGATAGATCCGACTAAACCTGGAGCATATCTAGTTAGATCTGGGATTTTGGTAATGCTCTTGCTTATAAACTTGTGATTTTTGTTTTCTTAACTCATATGAGTTGTGAAGGTGAGTAATCCACCTTACCATATTTTCAATTGCCTCTTGTGAAGTGTGTTTTACTTCCTTATATGTCCATCTCAGTCCATCATTGGTTTCTTTGATAGGTGACTGGTCTTTTTACATCCCTGAATTCGTTGGCGCCCCTACGTAGGCTTGATAGAGCGCAGACCATACCCTGGTGCACACTGCACTCTGAAAAATAGTGCCACTAGCACTCTTTTACTGACTGCATAATGCGTCGTTGGCGCGTATACCCAGTCTACACAATGCGCCAACACCCTCCTGGCACTCTGGTGCAGCCTTACATAGTGCGTCTAGTTAGTCCATTCACTATTTTGAAGCTTGTGCTTTGGTATTTTTTGTTTCTCTTGGGTTGTTGTTCGATTTGATTATTGTCTTCTTGTTGTGTCTAATAGTCTAGTAGCCCGATCTCTCTTCTTGAGTTAAGATCTAGAAATTTTCATCAATACGGAATTTGTAATTGAAGAAATTGTGTATGAGTTGCAGTTTTGGATGCATGGTTTTCTTGATTCATTCTCTGAAAGTGATTATAGGTTTATGCGAAAAGAATATTTGTAGCTCCTTTACAATTATTTAAGTATAGTTGTTTAGCGTTCTTTCTTTTTCGAAACATATTAAGAAACAAAAGAAGATTGTTGGCTTGTTTTTGTTTTGATTGCTCTTGGTTTGCCTGAGTAGTTAGAAAAATAGTTCTTTGTGAGTTTGATTGAGAAAGCATAGATTTTTAGGCATTATAAGCTCTTCTTCCTTTCTCTTTTCAAGTATATTGTAGCCTTAAAGGTGAAAATGCTTGTGTGTTTGGAAAATTGTTAAATATCTTGAAGATTAAATCGTTGAAAGTGACATGTCATCTTTGTTTTTAAAGAAGAAAAGTTTATCCCTTGTTCTAGTTAGCATTCATTGAAGAGAAGAGTTGCATTGGATATAGATATTAAATTTACATCTTGATCTACATTCCACAAACATTCACTAACCATCAAGATAAAAATCAACAGTAGCTTAGGTTAATTTTTTTAGTAATTTGAGTGATAGGATAGAGACATGTTTCAGTGTCTTAAAACATAAGAGTTGTCATTATTTTCATGCACTGCATCTCGGGGATCGTGTGGTTCTTCCACATACTACTTGTATATCGAACGACCTTTCATGTACCCTTGAGGTATATCGAAAGGTACTTCACATACTTGGTGGTATATCAGAAGGCCCCTTTCGAACAATTGTGCATCAGATAACACTAATACAGATTTGAGCTCCCAAATACCTTGTGTATATCAGAAGACCCCTCTAGGATACCCAAATCGACTGAGAAAATCCTTTTGGTCGTCTTGTTGGAGAAATACAACAAGAAAAATAGTTGAGGAGCTACTACGCACATGCCATCTAGGTAGTCGGGTATTCAAGCAAGGGTACGGTCCCAATCCTCCTTGTTACGTTTTACTGTTGGACCCTGTGCTATATCACGAGTTGTGACAACTTGAAAATACTAGTAAGGAACCGACTATCATAAGCCCATCCTGTCATTTAAGTTTTCTTGTGGCCTTAGCTTGTGTAGGTTTGTTTGCACGTGATCTCTTCTTTTTTTAGAGCTTTAGAGTAGAAAGCTTCGGCCAGCACCCTGGCTGCTCTACTTCTGAGACGATATCGCAAGTTGTAGGGTTTATCGCCTGACTCTCCTCTTGTCGTGGAAAGAAACAAAGGTGAAACCATGGAACAACCAACTACTATTGATTATCATGTAGAAGGAGTTCCAACCATTGAATTCGGGGAAGAAATTTCCTCTTTTCAAATTCTTGTCATAGTCCAACAACCTTCTACAAAATACCCCACTTTTCGTTTTCGAATGGATGGTCAACTTGGTGTACCTAGTTGGGTGTTCAATCACCCATCGGAAGACACAGAGGTAGCAGAGTTTGTTTCAACTGCTCCTTTTTGGGAAACTTCTCTAGGTCAGGACATTTCTGAATACCGGGACTAGTAGACCATCTTATGTTACCCCCATTCGAGAAACTATGACTCCCTCCAATGAAGAATTCTTCAAATCAGTTAGGGAAATTGTGCAACACTTACAAAAGAAGGGGGAGGACATTAGACGTAGAGGTATTTCTACCCTACCCCATCATTCAGAAACCACCCTACCTGGATACCATGCCCCTTCACCATCACATGTGGCTCTTAGCTCAAGGTCACCAACTCAAAACATGGTTAATTATGATCAAGGTTAACCCTCCATTCATGCCCCACCTACCCATGATTCCCCATTGGTTTCTACTCCCCCGATAGATTCCACACCTAGGGGGAAACCTCCATCCCAAGTTTTTTTACCTACCAGGGAACCTTTTCTAGCATGGAGAAAAACCTAGCGGTAGGACAACCATTAGTTAATACTCCTCCTGCAAATACCAATATAGTTATTCCCTCTTCTGGCACAGGATAACCTTCATGGGTTCAACCCACGGTTAGTCAATTTTCTTGGGGTTATACTTACCCAGGAGATCAACCACCCGCGGTTCATCAACCTTATCAACCAACAATGTCGGGGGCTATTTATCCTAGAATTCCTTACCCAGGGAAATGCTTATGTCCCATGGGGGAATCCTAATTGGTCAAATGTTACACCACCCAGAGGACCTTTTGTAAATACTGCTGGAGGTTTTGGAGGCCCACCCGGAGGACCACCTTTTGGAGGTCCCCCTGGAGGACCACCTTTTGGAGGTCCCCCTGGAGGACCACCTTTTGGAGGCCCACTAGGAGGACCACCTTTTGGATGCCCACCACCTAGAGGGCCACTACCTAGAGGCCCACAACCTGGAGGACCACCACCTAGAGGCCCACCATCTAGAGGCCCACCATCTGGAGGCTCACCCCCTAGAGGCCAACCATCTAGAGGCCCACCACCTAGAGTCCCACCACTTGGATGACCACCCCCTAGAGGCCCACCTCCCTCGGGTGTCCCACCACCTGGAAAACCCTCAAGTGGACCATTTTGAAATCAACCACCTAACCAACCGGTCGTGGGAGCATCATCTATGCCCATTTATCAATCTACTTATGTCCCTATTGGTCCACATATTCCAAAATCAATATTACTAGTACCCCCAACCTAATTAACAATTACCATTTACGGATACCTTAGATCTGCCATATTTTTCTAGATTGATCAATGACCCTATCCACCATAATCCCTCATGGCCAACCATTTGATTAAGTTACCCTAGGACATACCTAAATTCGACGACAAACCTGGTGAGTACCCCAAAAAACACGTAATGACCTTTCATTTGTGGTGCTCATTTAATTCTCTGATGGACGGTTCAATCCGTCTACATTTGTTTCAGAGGACTCTCACTGGTGTAGCTACGAAATGGTATATCGAGCTACCTCAACATTCCTTTTGGGATTTTGACACCTTAGAAATGGCTTTCTTAACACATTTCTAGTTACCAATTTGATACGAGACATGTACATACCTATTGACCTTGCTTCGCCAGACCACTTCCACTCATATATCCGATCATATACATGAATGGAGATGATGACGTAGGTTGATCAAGGCTCCTATTTCCGATCAGTTACTTTCTTATTGGTTTACTAAGTCTTTACTTCCCCCCATTTCTAGGGATGTCGCCATGGGAGGCATTGTTACCGAGGATCAGACCATTAGCCGTGCTCAGTACCTGGACTTGGTCTATTTCCAATCAAGCACTTTGTACAACCTAATTCCTCACGCTCCTCGCCCTACCTCAAATCCTTCAAGACCTGCAACGGAGCCACCCACCGATGGCGTTCTTGGTTAATTTCAAACATAATCGACGACCAAATCCGCGAAAAACCAAAATCAACCGACTACACTTACTAGTCAAACCGTTCCAAACCCCAAAAATATTTCCCCTCCTGTTGTTTCGACCGAAGTGAATGCGGTTCAATCCACATAATCTTCGGGAGGAAAGAAAAAAGGAAAAAACAAATCCAAGAAATCTAACAACCAATAGGAAGGTAATAAAACAAAAAACCTTGATGTTGACCCTAAAAATAAGAGAAAGGCAAAATTCCCCCGCCTTATCTATGGAGGTGACTACTTCACTAAAGAGAGTCCTTGTCACGAGGAAGTTAGTAAATTTTTGAAAAATACCCCCACCCCAGCAGTCCTTACAGATCCTTTCCCTACCCAACAACAATTAATTGACCATAAATCCTTGCATGGGACTTCTTTGTCTTCCATAGATGAAGTTAAAATGATGTCAAGTGAATTAGTTAATCTTAATACTCGATCCCAAAGCTATGGCCCTCCACCAGAGAAGAAAACTGATAATGTTCCACCCGAAAAACCTTCAGCATCCACTCCTCCTCCCACTAATGGTATTCAAATTGAAAAACCTTCTCTTGATGCAATTCTCCTCCAACCTAAGAGTACACTTCGAAAATCCATACTTAATCCTAACGCACGTGCCACCCAATACTATAATATAGTCGAAGATCTGGCTCAAGCATAGTGCACTATATCGACTCTCGAGGTACTCCAAACATGTCCTACACAACGGAAGAACTTGCTATCAGTTCTTGGAGCACTGGATCCTGAAAACAATAACATTATCACCTTCAAGCTGGACGATTTTAAATCGAGGCTCTCCCATCAATTGGCTTTCCAATTGTCCACAAAAGCTATTGGGAAGATAATCTGTTGTATCGTATTGGATGAGGGAACCTCAAATTCGTTCATGTCTTTATCCCATTGGAGAGCCATCGGTTCTCCTGAGATAAACCATTCCCCCACAACATTAAAGGCTTTTGATGGTTGTGACTTTCAACCTTATGGATTACTTCCCTCTCTCCAGGTAGAACTGGGGGGGAATTAGTCTCCATTCACATTGAAGTTGTTGATGCTCCTTTATACTACAATATTCTTCTAGGTCGAAACTGGTTTTATGCAACGACAAGTTGTTGCTTCATCCTTTTTTTGGGTGGTCCAGTTCCCATTCCAAGGGAAGTTTGTTACCATTGACTAGTTCAAATTTTCTTTTCCAGATGCGACTTCAAATACTACAAACAATGTTCCACTTTTGGATTCCACAACCCCTCAATATCAGAACATTGTAGTAGGTCTCTCAAAATTCCTCACTCATGGGAGTCTTTCCATTATCTAATCCTCCTCCTATTTCGCAAGCGACATCTGTGAACATGATATCTGCTTCTACTCCAGATAAAGGAAAGTCCATTGTTTATTCAACATCAGTAAGCCCTTTTGAATAAATGTACCAGGCTATTCAGTCCACTAGCGACACCACCATCAACAATCATATTTTGGTGCCTTCAAATACATATCACCTACGTATTGCCTAGAAAACCCCCCTCGTCTCTAGAGTATCTTTCACATACACTCCCCTCTGATGAGTCCATCATGGAAGTTATGTCCTTAGATGAGATGCCCTGGAAAGATCATCATCACCAATCTTCTTTCCTTCCCCACTGCCATATGGTAGAAGAACAATTCGCATCAACGGTTTCATCCGATATAGTAATTAATCCTCAACCCCCGGTACTCACCCATGATGTTGAGTTTGAGGGTAATTTGAGTAATATTACCAAGACTATTCCTGTTGATATATCAGTGAAACCCGACATCCTAGAGAACATCCAGATAGGCCATAATTATTCCCCTTCATAGATACAGTCTTATACAACCTTGTTTAAATAATTCAAAGATATTTTCGCTTGGAGCTATGAAGAAATGCCAGGGATAGATCCCTCCATCGTTGTTCATGATATCAAGACCTACCCTGGCACCAACCAAGTTCATCATAAACTTCGTCAAGTACATCCAAGGAAAGCAACCGCCATTTAGGAAGAGATTGAAAATTTTCTTAAGGATGGTTTTATTTACCTTGTGCCTTTGACTGAATGGGTGTCTAACATAGTCCCTGTCAATAAAAAGCAGGGTATTATTAGGGTTTGTATTAATTTTCAGGATTTGAATCAGGCCTGTCCTAAGGACAACTTCCCCACTATTATACATATTTCTCATCATCATCATATACTGAGAACCAAATATGAGAACTTGCCTTCAATCCCCAAGTTATGAAGTTGAATTTGGACATGGATCAATGTTTTCATGATTTTTTCCACCACTGCACTTTCCTTGTGGAAAAAATACGTTACCCCAATGCGTAACGCCTGTTTGCCATGAATGAAAAGTGGTGTCACTGCCAACTGCCTTTGTACAATGAGTGATGCACTAAAGGTAACGCTCTATCTTAGTTGACAATGAGTGGTGCTTGAGTTTTAAAGCTAAAAAGAGAATATTCATGAAGCTTCTCGAACCTTAGCTTCATGGAAACCTCATCCCTAGACTCTTGGACCACTTGGAATCAGGATCCCTCCTTGTAGGATCTCCCCTCCACCTCATCCACAATTATCTCAACTATCCCTATCCTCCGATGGCTATAAATCTTGGCTCATCCCCCATGGGTAAAGGGAGGAATATTATGCTACATCACCAAAATTCTGGCCAAATCTAGCCAAGGGAAGTGGGCACTAGGTGTACAAGTTGAAGCTTTGGAGGCAAGATTTAGCTTGAGAAGAGATCTCTCAACACTAAGGCTCTTGGTTGTAACTTCTCTCTCTTATTCTATTAATGCAATGAAAGTTCCTTTCCCGTGAAACATATTGTGTATTGATCACTTGTTTCATTATTGAATTCCTTAGTCATCAATATAATATTATAGATCATACTTGGTACTTTTAATCTTGTATGCTTTTGTGGTGTGATTTTTGCAGGTGAATGTGTGGAGATCCAACATTCTAGAAGACCGGTACATTACATTGTGCAACAGGTGAAAGATTCATTCCAAGCATCTATCAATCTTAGGGGAAGTGCTTCTCATTGTTGTAACTCATTTGTTCTAGCTGTAAGGACTTCATGCTAGGGAAACAACTTCTGTCCACAGAAGGTGAGAATTTCCAATAACAAATCTGGCGGCTCACATCGGGAGAGTGTTTAGAACCTCTGGTCTTTCTTAGTTCTCAGTTCTTGCCTTTGCTTCAAGTTTCAATTTCTTTGTTGATCAAATCTAATAGTTTTTAGTTAGATTTGGTTTGAAATTGGTCAGATTTGCTTAGATCTTCCTCATATGCTTTATTTCTTGGTTGTTTACTATCATTTGATGCCAGAAAATTGAAATCTAACATTTCCTTTTTCACCCTGTGTCTTGTCTTGGAACTTGCATGCGCCATCGAACCTGGGTTGTGTATCAAGAGCGATCGCCACACTTTATGTAGCGGAAACAAGTGGTGCCACCACACAAATCCAGTGGACCAAGAGTGTTACTGTCACTCTGTTCCAGTTGGCAATAGGCATTAATAGACTAGTAACGCTCTGTACAACACCTTCAGCAAGCAGTTCCAGGTAGGGTTTCAATCCCCATGCACTTTTCAAACTTGGAATTTGTATTTTTAATTTTTGAACTTGTTCTGGCTTGTTTCTGTTAGTTTTTTTCAATGAATCAAAATCTAAGAATTGATTAAGGCTTGGTTAGGTTAGATCTCCAAGGACTAGGTTGAGTTGGCTTATGAGCTTCTTGTAGTTTTGATTTTGGTTGAAGAAGAATTCTGAAAAGGAAGTGTAGATTCAGATCTCTGAATTTTGTTTAATCAAATTGAAAGAAAGTAGATTTTCTTTTAGTCTTCATTGGTTTGATTTAAGGTTGTTTTCACTCTTTGATTTTAGAAAATTGAGGGAAAGATCTAGGTCAGAATTAGGGTTGAGTTAGTAGAGACTTGATTGGTCTTGCAAACTCTCAAGTATTTACTTGTTGATTGCTTCTTAGGTGTTCTTACTCTCAAACAAAAAAGAAAAGTGTGTTGTGTGTATCTTAGTTCATTTTTGAAGAGTTTTGAAGAATATGGTGTGTTGAATAGTCATCATAGTCTTTCTTTCGAAAAGAGATCTCATCATTTTCCTTTGAAATTTCTTGTTTTGAAGTCATGATGTGTTTGCAATAGGATTTGAAGATATAGTTATGTATTTGTTTTCTTGGGTTTTAGTTATTTTCGATAAGTAGGAACCGAATCTCTACCTCTCTTTTAAGTAGGGCATTTTTGCGAAAACTGAAAGAAAATTTTTGCACAAGCATTTATGCATGGTTTTACTTTTATGTGCTCACCTCATGCATTCACCTAATTACAAAAGATAAAATCAAATGGTAGACTTAGGCTAATTTTTTATAGAAAGGTGTGATAGGTTAGAGATGTGTTCCGATGTATTTAAGCAAAGGAGCTGTCTTTATTTTCTTGCATTGCATCCCAGGGATTGTGTGGTTATTCCACATACTGTTGGTATATAGAACGACCTTTCACACACCCTTTAGGTATATAGAGAGGTACTTCACATACTCAGTTGTATATCGGAAGGCCCCTTTCGAACGGTTGTACATTAGACAACACTACCATGGAGTGGAGCTCCCACATACCTTGTGTATATAGGGATACACTTTTAGAGTTCTTGAGACCATCTAAGCATAGCCCTTTGACCGCCCTATCACCGCAATACACCGAGAACAACACTCGGGGATATTTCTACGCACATGTCGTCCAGGTAGTCGGGTGTTCAGGAAAGGGTATAGTCCCAATCCTCCTTGTCATGTTTCACTATTGGACCCTACGGTATATTGTGAGTTGTGGTGGTTTGAAAATCCCATGAGGATCCTGACTTTTTACCATTCCTATCACAATTTTTTGTTGTTGCTTTAGTTTGAGTAGGGTTTGTCTTGCTTACTTAGATAGATATTTTTTACCTTTGAGATTAGTTTGATTTTTATAAACTGGTTGATTTCCCATGGAGGAGGTCTCGTCGGTTACAAGGATTATTACTGAAAAATCCTTTGAATCCCCTGACTCATCCTCCCATGGAAAGAGAGATGGAGAATAATTCCGAGTAAGGGAGTGATTCTATGACAAAACTAGAAGGAGTTCTAGTTGAAGAGGGAGTTGTTGAATCTCCTCTTTCAACTGTTCCCTTGACGGACTTATTAGGACCACCATTAGTGAAGTAGCCCTCCTCTTGGAATACCTATTTTGCCGTTCCAACTCCTTTTGGAGCTGCGCTTAATCAATTTCAACCTGATGAAAGGGTGGCTCCTATATTTGGACCTAATGCTCCATTTTGGGAAACATCCCTTGGTCAAGCTATCTCTGAGTCCGGTACCACTACTACCGTGAATGTGTTAGCCATGGAGTTGACCCCGAACTCTAGAAGACCATTTCCATACCTTTTAACTAGTGATGTTTTAGGTAGGTCATTGAATATTCCTTCTAGTGTTATTCCATCCAATCCTCCACATGCACCTAGGGTGTGTAGACTTGCCACTCCTTCGAGAGTGCCTTAGTTAATTCAGAATCCTTTGTCGAATTCACATATGGGAAGTGCTTCTATGTCTCCCATAGGTTTTCCGAATGTTGGAAGTCAAACAACCAGAGGATATTATGTACTTATTCTACATAATATTCCACATCCTCCCCCTCCAGCTGTTAGAGCTAGTGGTCATACTGGTTTTGGTCCTACTGGTCTTGCTTCGTAGCCTCCTACATAAACTTGGGTACCTCTGCAATAGCCTAACATTGGTAATCAATACCTTAGTGGGGCACAATACAATAATCCCTTATATGTCCCTTATCCTGGAGGAGTTACCAATAAATGGGCTCAACCTACTTACGAACCTGAAGCCAGACTTAACTAGATGCAACCACCTTTTATGGGTCAAAATTCTCCCAACCAACAACAATTTGGTGGGTTTTACGGCCAACCTCAACAGACCTTTGGTCCTATAGGGGTGTATTTTCCTTATCAGTATTATAATTACCCACAACCCAACCAACAACTTCCCTTTTTAGCTACATTGGATTTTCCTGACTTGTCCAAGTTGATAGATGACCCTATTCAACATGATCCATTTTGGCCTACCATCCCGGTCAAATTTCCGTCATATATTCCAAATTTGATGGTAAGCAAGGAAAATATACCAAGAATCATGTGATGACTTTCCATTTGTGGTGTTTGTCCAACTTCCTTATGGATGATTCTATTCGATTGAGACTCTTCCAGAGAACATTGACCAACATATACGCAAAATGGTATATGGAACTTCCACAACATTCGTTTCTGGATTTCAATTCTTTGGAAACTATGTTTCTCACTCACTTCCAGTTACCTATTCGCTATGAAACTGGTACATATATCTTGACCTCGCTTTGGCAAAATACCTCTACTCACATATCAAATCACATCCATGAGTGGAGGAGGCACTGAAGGTTAATCAAGGCTCCCATTACATATCAAATTTTGGATGAGTGTTTCACTAAGTCCATGTTGCCTCCTATTCCTCGAGATGTGGCCATGGGTGGTGTCGTCATAGAAGAGCAAGCTATTAGCTGGGACCAATATCTAGACTTAGTCTATTCTCAGCTTGAAAATTTGTATGATCTGATCCCTAATGCTCCTCATCCCAACATTGAACCTACTAAGCCACCTGCAGAGACTCCCGTGGATGGCATTGTTGGTACAATCCAACCTTCGTTCGCAACCAAGCCTGCCAAATCACAGAGTGCTTCAACTACAACTTATTCTACTCCTACGGTTTCCGCTGAGGTGAATGCAATTCAATCCTCACAGTCACTTGGTAATAAGAAGAAAGTAAATCGTAAGAATAAAAAACCTGGAAAAGGGCAGGAGAGCACCAAAACATCAACCTCAAAGAATGATGCAAAACTGAAATAGAAGGAAAAGTATCCTTTCTTATTGTGTGGAGATGATCATTTCATGAAGGAGTGTCCTTGTCGTGAAGATATTAGTAATTTTTAAAAAAGTAACCACACACCAGCAGTATTGACTGACCCCTTTCCATCCCAGCAACAAATGATTGATCACATGTCTTCGCATGGTCCTTCATCCTCTAATGAAGACATTTGTATGATGTTCGCCGAAATAGTTGTGTTGACTACTAGAAGTCAGAGGTATGATAAAGCGCCAGATAAGAAAGATGAAGGTGTTTATTCCGAGAAGACTCCTCCTGTCAACCCTTCTCCTCCACCTTCTTCTAATGGTCCTCTCACTATTGAGAAACCTAGTTTTGACACGATCTTGCGTCCCCCGAAGAGTACGATCCATAAAAATGTTTTCAATCCTAGTGCTCGAGTTGCCCAATTTTATAATGTTGTCGAAGATTTAGCTCAAGCACCCTGTGCTATGTCCACGTTGGAACTACTCCAAAATTGTCCTACACATCGCAAGAATTCGCTGTCAGCTTTAGGAGCTTTCGACCATGAGAATTCCACCATGATCACATCCAATGTGGAGACATATAAATCGAGGCTATCCCATCAGCTCGCTTTTCAAATTGCTATAAGAGTGGTGGGTAGAAAGGCCCATTGTACCTTCTTGGACAAGGGAGCTTCCATCTCTATTTTGTCTATGTCTTGCTGGAGAGCCATCGGTTCTCATGAACTTAGTAAGTCACCAACCACCCTTAAGGCTTTCGACGTACGTGGTTTTCAACCCCACGGTCTACTACCAACATTGTCCATGAAGCTGGGGGGGAAAACTGTTTCTATCCAAGTAGAAGTGGTATATTAACCCCAAAAATCCCCCACTCAGCTCTACATGGCCTACACCACCCAAAGACACCCAAAGACACCCATACACGACCCTCATTCGACCCCATTTTACCCCCACACCCTCAAAAAGGCTAAAAAATATGCAAAAGGGCTTAAAATCCCCTAAAAAGAGCAAAAAAAGCTCTCATAGGGGCTAAAGCCTCCAAAAAGGGGCTAAAACCCCTCAAAGGAGCCTAAAACCCCCAAAAGAGCTTAAGGTTGAGTGAAAGGGGCTAAAATCCCCAAAAAGGGGCTAAAGCCTTGACCAGGGGCTTAGAACCCTAAAAAAGCTATAAATAGAGGGGTGGGGGTCACTCTCAAAACATTCCTTCCTTGCATACTGTTATGCTGCCCGAGTGAGTGCATTGAGACCATTTGCCTCTCAAGCCATTCACCCTCCCTCTCATCCATCCTTCCATTTGAGCCATAGCTCCCCCATTCTCAAGAGAGGTGCTTCTCTAAGCTAGGGCATGGTGGCCCATTTCCACCCATAGAAGGTATAATTTCTCTTTTGTGTTTTTTATTTGAGTTTTTATAACATATTTTTGCTTGCAGGTGTATGGCCTAACATGTTCTTGCAGGTCTCCATTGTTGTATGCAGGGTCTTGGAGCTTAACCCATAACCTTGTGTGTAGAGGGGTTTTCTTCATTTCTGTTTTGTTTCATTTCTATTTCATTTTTCTTGCACAACCATCAGGAACCCTACCCTTCCGTCCTATAGACGGAAGGTATCCATTCCTGCCCTGTAGTAAGGGAGAAATCCCTGCTACAGAACTGGCGACCATACCAGGTCGATCCCATAGGATCCCTGGATTGTTTTTACAAGTTTTAGTTTTTATTTCTGTTTTCTTACCCTAGTTTAAATTTCTATCAAATCTAGCTTAGATCTCTGTTTTTCTACATTTCTAGTTATTGCTGAGCCTCCTCAAGGCCAATCCGAGACCATTTGGCCACAGTATAGGTTACTGTTGGTCAGATCTGGCTTAGGATAAAAAAAATTCACTTTCTGGAGTAGGTCGCTCTTGTTGGGTTGAAAGATGGGACCAGGTCGCTCATTCAAGCTTGACAGGTGAGACCAGGTCGCCCATTTTGCCGCAAAAGGTGCGACCCCCTCCCAGAAGTCAGCTCGCTTCTGAGTGATCACCTCACCTGTTTTTGGGAAAATTTAGCAACCCCCTCGCCACATTTGACCTAAAAAGTGTGATCTGTCTCTCAGATTCTGATTTTTTAAAAGTTAAGGACTGTTAGTGCGGCTCAACCACCTCTGTCCATCAAATCTCTTTTTTTTTCGGTTCAGTATTTGTTCATTTTATTTGCAGCATGTGTAAATCAATGTGTAAATCAATGGTTAATGGATTAATGAACATGAACAAAGCTTGATTAAAAGTTACTGTAAGTAAAATCAACATCTTGCCTAGCCCTTCCTCCTCTACCCAGTCATCACCCTTCGGGGTATTTTGGGATAAGACGAAGGGTGAAGCTCGTATAGTAATAGGCACTTCACCTATCATTTTTCAAAGCCACTAAAAACAGGTGACTTGGAAGGTAGAGGGGGTAGAGAAGGAGGGATTCTCACAACGCTCAACGTCCCTCCTGTTGACCGACCTTGCATCCGGAGGGTGACCTATGGATCTACGGATGGGCTTAGTCCCATTGTGTTGAGAGCCCAACACCCTTTCCTGGTTGAAGAGAAATATAGGTGCAAGGTAGTCACCTAGTCAGGCTATCATAGTTCAGATTCACAAATGGTGAATGTGTAAAATTTCTGATTATCATTCACTGCTTTCATTGACAATGTTATGAACTTTGCGGAATATTCATAAACCATTTAAGCATCCACTAAGCATAACAGAAAGACAAAAGATATACACACAAACCATACCATATAAACCAACCCAACTCAGTTCATGATGCTGAGTGAGCCATTAAAATTTACAATTTACACTAAGTCAAACATCTGCAGTCTTTGAGGACATAATTCCCTGACTTCCTTAACCGTGGGAAGTACTTGGGCTCAACCTAGAAACTCATTGTGATGAGTACCACGGGAACCCCAAAGTAGCTGGCCACTGAGAGGAATTGCCAAGAGAAACGGGAAATGACCCCCACTGATTGATTAGCACTCCCGTGAGGAAAAAGCCAAGCACTGTCTTCTGGCAGTCTTGGTGGCCAAGTGACCACTTGAAGCCAATAGGAAGCCATTAAAACTGGGGTCCAAAAATCATCACCATATTTCACCATTTTGACATACAAATTAGACACGATTGATCCCCCACGTTCTTCCTCACACCTAAGAGGCGACCCACCACAGTTAAGGTCCTTGAACCAACACTGTCCAGACCATTCTCGATGTCCCTCTACACTATCAGAAGGCCACACAGCCTCTGATTCAGACTCAAAATCATACCAATCTGAGCCAGACTTGCATACTACACCATTAATCCCCATGGCTGGTGCAAACCCGGATCCATTTTTCGGCGTAGTGATTAGTAGTGGACCCATGTCCACACCCCACATCACCACCAACACCTCTGCTGGTGGCCCCAACACTGTCATGTAAACCATTGTAAGCCAGCTACCACCACCCCCATTGACCAGTCAAGTTGTCCCACCTGCAACACATGGGGGCAGTATGCCTTCCACCCACACTGTCCCACTTGGGATACATGGGGGTAGTGGCCCTTCCACCTACACTACCCCTCCTATCATACATGGGGGCAGTGGCCCTTCCACCTACACTGCCCCTCCCACCACACTTAGGGGAACTGGCTCGTCCACAATGGTGCTACAAGTACCCCTAGTTATGCAGGTGCATCATGTCCCTACAAAACCCGCCACCATGGATGCCCCATCTCACATCAACCTTGGGTCAAACCTTCTTTTCATGGCATGTATCAACTTGCCTGACTTGGCTCGGTTAATAAATGATGCTATCCTCCATCAAACTTTTTGGCCTCCCATGCTAACCAAACTTCCCTCATGCATTCCCAAGTTTGAAGGAAAGGCAGGGGAGTGCCCCCAAAACCACATCATGATGTTTCACCTATGGTGCTCATCAAATTGCATTGTAGATGATTCGATCAAGCTCCGACTGTTCCAACGCACCCTCATGGGTGCTGTAGCCAAGTGGTACATCGAGCTACCACAAGCCAAGTACCCGTATTTCAACTCCCTGGCTTTCATGTTCCTACAATATTTCCAACTCCCCGTCAGATACGACAAAGGGGTGGAGATCTTGTTATCTTGCCGCCAAAATACTGCGACCCACATAACCGACCACATCCACGAGTGGTGGCGACATCGTAGTTTGTGCAAGATCCAACTTGATGACAGGATCTTCCTGGATTGGTTCCTAAAAACCTTACTCCCACCTATAGCAAAGTATGTCGCATCCGAACGTCCCCAATCCGAAGAGGAGGCCATCTTGAAATCCCAATAGTTTGATCTAATCTATGCACAGTCTGGATACCTTTACATTGTCATTCCAGACGCTCCCCATGCGGGCACCTCCTACCGGGATGCACCGGGGGTATCCCATGCCATAGATGGCATCATAGGTTATGTCTCTCATCAACCACAGCACCGTTCGACACCACCTGCAATACCACCACAATCAAGAAACACCCCTAGTGTTGCATACCAAAACCAAACTCTAGACTATGCAAGAATTATGTCCCAGTCCGACGCCACAACTTCTTATGCACAACCTGCGCCACTGCAGCAGGCCCAGGCATTAGCTTGGCCAACACAGCAATACATGGGACAAATGGCCACATTTGTGGCACCAACACCCACCCAAGTCTACTATGCACCACCTGTACAAGCCATTCAAGCCCCTGCCCCTTCTCCACCTACTCCATTGGGACAAGTGTTTGCATAGCAAAACCGTCCCAACTAGCCTACCCCCAATAACCAACAAGGAAAATCCAGGAATAACCGAGCTTGGAACCAAGGCAACAATCAACCACAAGGAGGCGGTCAACAACCAAATCCTCCCAATAATGCCGCAGCGAATTGGCCAACCCAAAATCCTCAACGACCAAATGCACTAAGACGCAACACTCCGTTGCGTACAAACTAACCGTGCACACTATGCGAGGTCTATGGGCACTACACATATGAGTGTCCCTTCATGGGTCCCACTAAACATGCCATTAGAAACAAGGTTCAACATGCCACCAATACAATAGACCAAGCCCAACCCAACCCGACACCACCAGGACCTCCTCCTATGGTGCTCCAAAACCCATTACCAGTCCAAGGATTGGTGGCAACTACACCCCCTCCCCAACCCAATCCCAACGCTCCGGGGGCACCTCCCACAGCAAAAATAGGTGTTCATCACCTGCTAGCTATGACAACTGAAGAGGTCAATTTACAAACCAGACGAAATCAGTACAGAACCAACACCGAACCCGCTGACACATCAGCAACATCTACGTCTAAAACAACCAATGCACCTCTTCAGTTACCCCCTTTCCTGCACCCCCCCATATGCTGGGTTGCCAATAACGCCACGACTAGAGATGTTATCAACTACAACATTGTGGATGATTTGGCCCAAACACCTACCGCCATGTCCACTCTTAAGGTACTCAAAACTTGCCCAATGCAGCGAAAAGCCTTACTAGCCGCCCTTGGTTCCATGGATCCCTCTGACTCCAAGTTGATCACATTCGACATGGAGAATGGAGAACCGCGGATGCCATCAACAATTGCTTCCAAATCCTGGTGTCTATCCGGAATTTGGTCATACACCGCTACATAGTGGATGAGGGGGCATCCACGTGCGTTATGTCTACCCTAGTCTGGCAGAAGCTTGGATCCCCAATTCTGCAACCATCCTCTACAACTCCACGGGCTTATGATGGCCATCCCACTAAAGCCCAAGGAATCCTCCCCCATGTCCCCATCACATTAGTTGGGAAAACAATACTGATTGACATAGAGGTTGCCAATGCTCAATTGGACTATAACCTCTCCTCGGAAGAAGTTATATGTACGCCATGCGAGCCGTAGCATCAACTGTTTTCTGTCTCATGATGTTCCCCCACAAAGGGAAATTTGTGATGGTTGACCAACTAAATTATCACGATCCACAAGGGCTAACGCCACCAGCCAATGTTATCCCTATGATCAACACCATTGATCCGCAAGGGACAACCACACCCATCAGTGTTATCCCTGCGGTCAACACCATGGTTGACAACATACCAGCCTCCCCATTGTTGAATGTGGGCCCTGGGTTGTTTGATGATACCACCATGATGGCTTCTTTCCCCTTAGTGTCATCACCACCGACACCAAATGAGACGGCGGATTTGTGCATGCTCTCATCCAGCATTGCTGCACCCAAACAACAACTGCAGCCATAGCCCCAACCGCAACTGCAACACCGTCCGCAGCCGTAACATCAACAACAACCGCAACATCATCCGCAGCTGCAGCATTACGTGCAGCTGCAACCACAACCTCATCCCCACATACAACCATCAGGGAGTTATCTGGGCTCCTCTCCAGTCCACATAATTCCCTTTCTCTTTCCCCCGCTTGGTGTCATGAGCAAGCCAGTAATGGCCACCTTAAACTTACCCAACTTTACGTTGGGAATTCCCATGTGGTATCTTGATCCACCGGCTCAACCACCATTTCCCCAGGTAGTCTTAACCCCCGTGCAACCCATTACGGTCGAATCTCATCCTCCACTCGGCCCTCAAAAACCAACCACCACACCCGCACCCGCACCGCCCCACCCAAAAAGGTCCAGGGGAAAAATGTGAAAGCTGCTACTGAACCTCGATAGATCCCGCCTTGCGCCGTCTGCGAAGAACAAGGCCATCCAACTCAAAACTACCCTAAGATTCCCATAATCCGTGCACATTTGGATGCCATGGATACAACGGAAAACCTCCCCATGTTTGAACTTCCAAGCGGGCCAATAGTGAGAAACAAGTCATTGAGAACAAACCATGCTTGTTCCCTTTGCAGATAGTATGGACACTATTCTCACCACTGCAAAGACTTGTCCGAGTTCCGAATGGATTTAGCTGACCTTCGACAACATTCCCTTGAATCTGAGATCACCCTAATCGAAGAAGTTCACCCCCCACCTCCGTCTTCGGACACCATGTCCATTTATATGATGTCCAGTTCTACCGACCCTCTTGTCTCCACCACCAATGATGGTCCATCAGACCTCTCTCTGCGTTGCTTCCACAATGATGAGGAGACACTTGAAGCCTTAACTGCCCTAGAATACCCATGGGACAACATGCACCATCGCTCATTCTTCCTCCCTGAAGAACTTGTGTTGCAGTCGGACCGGTTTTTCGTGGAAACCAAAGATTTCATTCATGGGAAAGTCGACTGGTTCAAAAATCCCATTTCGACACTAGATGCCTTCGAAGAAGGGAACATGGCCAACAACTTGCCAACCATTAAAATCAACATCTCAACCAATCCCGAGGTTGTTGAAGAAATCATGCTGGGGGCATCCTGCTCCTTGGAAGAAGTCGCTGCCTTCAAATCTCTCTTCCAAGAATTCCGTGACATCTTTGCTTGGTCTGACATTAAAATGCCTGAGTTGGATCCATCCATCATGGAACACCACATCGACACATGGCCCAATGTGGCACCTGTACGCTAAAAGCAACGACCCATCCATCCTTCCAAAGTGGTTGTGGTCAAAGCCGAGATAGAGAAGCCGCGCACAGCCGGCTTTATTTACCCCATTACGTACACCACTTGGGTTTCTAATCCCGTTCCTATGAATAAAAAATAGGGTACCATCTGCGTTTGCAGAGACTTCCCGCAATATAAATGGGGTGTGTCCCAAAGACAACTTCCCAACACCCTTCATCGATCAGATTATCGATGCATGCGCTGGACATGAGGTCTTTTCCTTCATGGACGACTTTTTCGGATATAACCAAATTCAGATCCGGAAACAAGATCGGTACAATACTACATTCACAACCCCGTGGGGCACATTCACCTATCGAGTAATGCCCTTTGGTCTGAAAAACGCTGGAGCCACCTTCCAGCGCGCCATGACATATTGTTTCCATGATCTAATCCATATCATATTGGTCTACCTGGACGATCTTACCACTTGATCACCAAAACGAGCACAACATATGGACAACTTGTGGCAAGTCTTTTTACGTTACCGCAAGTACAAAATTCGCTTGAATCCCCTAAAGTGCATTTTTTGTGCCCCAGCAGGCCGTATGCTTGGGTTCATCGTATCCCACAAAGGGATAACGGTAGACCCCCTTAAAGTTTAGGCTATCCTTGATCTTCCTTCACCAAAAAATCGACACCAACTACAGAGCCTCTAAGGCAAGGCCAAATTCCTTCGCCGCTTTGTACCAGAGTATGCAACAAAATCCTACGGACTCATTCGCCTGCTCCGCAAAAAAATACCCTTTGTTTGGGATCAACAAGCACAAGAATTGTTTGATGCAAGCAAGCCTTGGCTTCTACACCATTACTCTCAGCACCAGACTTCGCCCGAGATTTCTGGAGTATTGGTCCAAGAAGACGATGCTCGCCATGAGCACATGATTTATTACATCAATCAAAAGTTGACAGCCCCCCCACTACGATATTCACCCGAGGAGAAATTGTCCCTTGCCGTCGTCTTCTTGGCTCAGAAGTTGTGCCACTACATCATTGCAAACCATACTCGAGTAGTGGCCGATTCAAACCCAATGTGGTACCTCTTAAGCCGTCGCCTCCTACAAGGTCACGCGGCTAAGTGGGTAGTTGTCCTCCAAGAATTCGACTTAGAATTCGTTTCCCCAAAAAGCACAAAGGCACTTGCACTGGCCACGCTCATGACCAACCTAACCCCATTAACTGCATCATCACCACCCAAGGATGACCTCCCTGATGATTTTCTATTCATCATATCCATGGAGGACCCATGGTATGGGGACAAGGCTTCTATATTTATGAATACAGAAGTTCGCAGTGCACTTAAACCGTGAGGATAGGCGACGCATTCGACATCAAGCCATTCGCCACTTGTTGATTGGATATGTTCTGTATCATCGAGGCATTGATACCATCCTACGTCGTTGCCTCACCCGTGACGAGGCCGAATCCATCCTCAATGACTATCATAGTGGAGCCTCAATGACTATCATAGTGGAGCCTGTGGTGGCCACCTTTCAGGTCTGGCAACTGCCTAGAAGATTCTACATGCCGATTACTTCTGGCCTTCTATGTTCACTGATTACATAGAGGTAGTCAAGCATTGTCGCAGCTGTCATATTTTTTCCCCAAAGGCAAGAACCACCCATACACTGTTACACCTCGTAGTCACAGTCGGTCCCTTCTGCAAATGGGAAATCAACTTCATGACAATCAACCCTCCCTCTGCCAACGGTCATAAATACATCATTATGGTAGTTGATTACTTCACTAAGTGGGCCGAGGCCATGCCCACATTTGATTGAAAAAGTCAAACGGTGGCATGCTTCTTCTTCAACCATGTTATTTCACAATTTGGTGTTCCTAAACAGTTGGTCTTAGACCATGGCACACACTTTGAAGACACTGTTTGGGCTGAGTTGTCAACCATGTTGAAATTTGAACACCTGTACTCATCTTCATACTACCCCCAAGGCAATGGCCAAGTTGAAGCAGTCAACAAAATCATCAAAACAATGCTCCAAAGGATGGTAGGAAACCATAAAACCAACTGGCATCACATGCCATTCTCCTCCCTATGGGCTTATCGCACCTCCACAAAAACCACAACTGGTTTCACCCCTTTCCGCCTAGTACATGGCATTGAATCAATACTCCCTATAGAGTGCCAGATCCCATCCCTGCGCCTCGTGGTAGAACTCCTCCCTGATACTTCACATTTGGAATAATGACTCCTCCAACTTGAGCAAACCATAGAATACCGCCGAGATGCCCTCCAAGCCATTGAAGCAACAAAAACACGATCAAAGGCCCACTATGACTCCCATGTACACCCTCGCACCTTCAGCGAAGGTGATATGGTTCTAGTCTACGACCAACCCAACGACAAGTTGGGCAAAGGCAAGTTCGAGTCAATGTGGTATGGCCCATACGTCATCCACCGTTGCCTCGAAAAAGGGGCATACACCGTTATTGACTCTGATGGACAACTCTTGGAGAATCCCCGTAATGGGCTCTACCTCAAGAGGTTTTACGCTTAACATCACCAATGAGTCACTTGATTTTCCTTTTTTTTTCAACATTTTTTCCCATAAGTCAGGGCAGCACCATTAGTTGCTAATCCAAAGTCACCCGTAACATGTTCGAGACACCTCTCACACATCTGGGCTCAAATTTCTATTTTCTTATGAGACCATCGTCTCATGTTTAACAAGTAATTTTTGGGACCGCTTCCTGGAAGTTACCTTGATTTACGAGCCACAACATCGTGATGCTAGTGTCTTCGAACCTGTACTTGCATCCTACCGCCACTCATGCAGGCTCTCGGGCCACCGCCCGTAAGGCACATCATTTTGATTTTTAGCATATAGCTGCCTAATCCGTCCACCGCACCTTATGCGGATCTCCGAACCATCGTCCGGAGAACGAATAATTTCTTTTGCATGCATTTGGCATATAACTACCTCTAGACTTACACTCACATCACAAGTAGTCAAGTCCGTCCACCACAACTCACACACGACTCTCTTAACCTCTGTCCGAGAGCCACCTTGGTTTGCGTGCCTCTGCCGCACCGACTCGCGTTCCTCTGTCGCGATCTATCCTGTGCATGTATTGGTATGTTTAAGAGCCACCTTCTTCATCCATACTGCACGGAGGACCTTTGGACCACTGTCCACTATCCTGACATAGGGGCACCACCTATGCCTCCTCGGTCGGTTGACCATACTAGAGTTTCTTTTAAGCTTTTTTCTGACTCCTAAAAGAATGAAAAGATGGCCTAGTGGAGCTGCTTCCTTTCCCGCTCATTAAAGTATAGGAAAGGGCGTCTACATCGTCTCGTTTATCACCTTTTGCCGACTATGTAGACCATCAAATGAAAAGGACCACCTTCGCATATTTAAGCCAAGACCGTTCCCCTCTGCATACTTTTATGCTTTCTCAGGTAGAGGGGACGCACTTTACGAAAAAGCTCACCATGGGTTGTCGTTAAGCTCTTTTCTAGCCTTCTCAATAAGAAAATATCGCCAAGCAAACTTGGTTTCGTTCATGCTCATAAAAGTATCTGAATGACCATCCAGTCAGTATAAGTTTAACCTTTTTCGGCCTAATTGGACTACCAACGGTAAAGAAGTCTCTCATCCCCTACAGGATGGGTGAGCTCTCCTATGTATACTTTTATCCTTTTTCGGGCAGAGGAGACTACCAACGAAAAAGAGCCCCCACTGGAGTCTTCTTCGTGCTTTCAGAATCTCTAAAATTGAAAGCACCATCGAGCATTTACTTTCTCGGGCTCACAAAAAATCCACGAGATTGTACCACAATAGTGTCTCTAGACACAACCCCACAGATAACACTTTGGCAGCATTCCCACTTTGGGTTGCCTTTGTTCAGAGCACTTTGCAATGTGTCTTCCTTGGATCCCATCAGTACCAAAAGTATCTACCTCCCCCAAGTATTTCCCATCTACAGTGACAGTCACGGTATTACAGCTATGATCCCATTCCCATGAGTCAGTTTCACTTACTGCCTAGTTCGCCCTGCCGTCATACTTTGAACAAAGGAATTTTGTGTCTACTACACTCCCTTTGCCCCTGTTCAACTCTCTCTCCCCCCCCCCATTTAGTGGGTTAGTCCTCAGATTGTCTCTTTTCCCCCCCACATCTTTCGGTTATCTCCCTCGCGCTTTTGGTCAAGGAAACATCATTGCCTTGACCAGGGGAAGGTCTCCCTCTATCGACGACAACACACATATTCTAGAGGATAGACCCAGAGGTCCCTGTATCTTGGTTTCATTAACCTCATTGATGAGTTCCTTGGACCACTTGAGAGGAGTACTTAATTCCTCTTGGGATGGTTGCTTCTCACGTGCTCGACTCCAACTACATCATTGCACCGTTGAGATTCGTACAGGGTATTGGTCCGTGCAGTATTTGGTCGAAGACCCTAGATGTCACTTGACTCTAGCACATTGATGAGTCTATTTGAGGGACCTAAACAGGTTTATGCCCCTTGTTATTTTTGGGTTGCGTTGGAGACAGTGTTCAGAAGCCCCAACAGAGCTTCTATATAGATTTATGATTGATGCAGCATACTTGTACCACATAGACTCTGACTTCCATTAGTGAGTCCATACAGCTATGTACCATTCCAAATATAGCAAGCTATCAGTCATGAAGATATAACATTCCATGAGAATGCCATGGGTCCAATGTAGCAGTTCTTCATATCAGTATTGTATTGAGCCTCTCATGGATGCAACCACTATGTATCATTAGTTGTACATGATCGGCTCTTGTATTATAGAGCATAGATCACATTATTCTTTTGATATTGTTACGAGCATGGGTATGCTCGGCTCGTCCATATACATGTCACACATTATTTGTATCTTACCCATTGATGGGAACCATATTAATACAAAAACCAAAAGCCACCATGCCCCAGCCCAGGAAGCACCACCTCTCCGCAGAAAATCCTATCATGTCCGTCGGCCATACGATGAGCTCCTACCCTCACACATCAGGGGGTAATCTGTTAACCCAAAAAATCCCTCACTCAGCTCTACATGTCCTACACCACCAATGGACACCTATACACGACCCTCATTTGACCCCATTTGACCCCCACACCCTTAAAAAGGCTCAAAAATACGCAAAAGGGCTTAAAATCCCCTAAAAAGAGCCAAAAAAGCTCTCATAGGGGCTAAAGCCTCTAAAAAGGGGCTAAAACCCCTCAAAGGAGCCTAAAACCCCTAAAAGAGCTAAAGGTTGAGCAAAAGGGGCTAAATCCTTGACCAGGGGCTTAGAACCCTAAAAAAGCTATAAATAGAGGGGTGGGGGTCACTGTCAAAACATTCCTTCCTTGCATACTGTTATGCTACCCGAGTGAGTTCCTTGAGACCATTTGCCTCTCAAGCCATTCACCCTCCCTCTCATCCATCCTTCCATTTTAGCCATAGATCCCCCATTCTCAAGAGAGGTGCTTCTCCAAGCTAGGGCATGGTGGCCCATTTCCACCCATAGAAGGTATAATTTCTATTTTGTGTTGTTTATTTGAGTTTTTCTAACATATTTTTGCTTGCAGGTGTATGGCCTAACATGTTCTTGCAGGTCTCCATTGTTGTATGCAGGGTCTTGGAGATTAACCCATAACCTTGTGTGTAGATGGGTTTTCTTCATTTCTATTTCGTTTTTCTTGCACAACCATCAGGAACCCTACCGTTCCGTCCTATAGATGGAAGGTAGCCATTACTGCCCTGTAGTAAGGGAGAAATCCCTACTACATGGTCGATGCTCCTTTTGATTACAAGTTGTTGTTAGGTAGGAATTGGTTTTATGCTATGACGACCGTTTCGTCATTGGTGTTTCACATGCTCCAATTCCCACATCAAGGGAAAATTGTGACCATAGACCAACTTGATTATTGCTTAGTGGATATTACTACTTCCATGACAAATAATGTTCCTATGTTAGGGAAGTCACCTCCTCCCTATCAGTCTGTAGGATTTGGATTGTTGAAAGGTTCTTCACTCATGGGAGTTTTTCCATCCAACACTGCCCCTCCTTGTATAGAAACTGCCATGGTAAACATGATATCCTCCATGACTAGGGGCATGTCGAAAGGAAAAGAGATTGCTAAACCATCTTCTTTGAGTCCACACGAAGCCTTGTATGATTCCATTCAGTCTGTTTCTAATGCTTACATAGATGACCATCATCTAATAGCTTTGGATCCTTACCATCTGCCGTATTGGCTAGATTCCCCTCTCCCGACTTTGGATTATCTCTCATAGAATTTTCCGTCAGCTAAGTCCATTATGGAGATCATGAGTCTGGATGAATATTTATGGGAATATTCTCATCTTCGATTGTTGTTTCTGCCTAATTCCAGTTCGGTAGATTCATATTTTGTTTCTCTAATCAGTTCCGATATAGTCGAGTCTCCATAAACACCTGTATTACTGCAGGGTGTTGATTCTGAAGGGAATTTGTGCAACATTACCAAAACAATTCCCCTCGATATATTGGTTAATCTAGGTGTTGTTGAGCATATCCACTTAATCCAGAATTGCTCGAAAATGGAAATTGAAGAGTACCGAGCTCTCTTTAAGGAATTTCATGATGTTTTTTCTTGGACTTATGAAGAAATTCTTGGGATTGATCCATCTATTGTCATACATGAGATGAAGACATACCCGACGGCAAGACCTGTTAGGCAAAAACTTCACCAGGTCCACCCAAGAAAAGCTGCAACCATTAAAGCTGAAGTTGAGAAGCTTTTGAAAGCTGGTTTAATCTATCTCATGCCTTTAACCGAGTGGGTGTCTAATATTGTCCCTGTTTCCAAGAAGCATGGCACTATTAGGGTTTGTATCGATTTTAGGGACCTGAACAAAGATTGTCTAAAGGAAAAATTTACTACCCCTCACATCAATCAGATCATCGATAACTGTGTTGGAAGTGTCATTTTTTCCTTCATGGATGGCTTTTCCGGCTATAATCAGATTGAGATATTACCCGCCAACCAACGCAAAACGGAATTTATTTGTCTGTGGGGAACCTTTGCTTATCGAAATCTACCTTTTGGTTTGAAAAATGCTGGAGCTACCTTCCAACGAGCTATGTTGTATGCTTTTCATGATATAAAACACATAGTGGAACCGTATCTGGATGACCTACCTGCTCATTCACAACAACGGGAAGAGCATTTGGGGCATCTTCGACACATGTTCCTTCGATTCCGTCATTATCATATTCGACTCAATCCACACAAGTGTGTTTTTTGTGTTGAAGCTAGATGCTTACTTAGTTTCGTTGTTTCTAGGGATGGAATTCAAATCGATCCCTTAAAGATTGCTGCTATTGTGGCCTTACCACCTCCGACAGATATTACCAAACTCCAAAGTTTGCAAGGGAAGGAAAAATTTCTTCGTTGTTTTGTATGCAATTTTGCAGAGAAAATGCATGGTTACATGTGTCTCTTGAAAAAGAATTCTCCCTTTTTGTGGGATGATCAGGCTTAAAGAGATTTCCCATATTATTCAATAACGCACTCACCTGTGTTGCAAACCCCAAATTATTCAAAATATTTTCTGCTATACAGTGATGCCTCTACTACTACCATTTACATGGTTTTAGTTCAGGAAGATTTGAATGACCAAGAAAATGTGATATATTACCTCAGTAAGAGTCTTCTTGACTCTGAAACCCGTTATTCACATGTGGAGAAGCTAGACTTGGCTACGGTCATCGCTGTGCAACGTTTCCATCACTACATCTTACTTCACACCACTACCGTGCTTGCAGATCAAAACCCTATGTATTATATTCTCACCCTTCAGGTACTAGGGGGGGAATATTCCCATTGGATCATCATCCTACATGAATTTGATCTCGAATTTTCTAAGACCACTTCCAAGAAGTCTCTGGTCTTCACAAAGTTAATGTGTGACCTTCCCCGTTTTATCACAGAAGCTGAGCCCAATGATTCATTTCCAGATGAATTCTTGTTCTTAAAAAGAAATAACAACCCGTGGTATGGATATTTTATCATATATCTCCAGACCCAAATATTTCAGCCCAATCTATCCTGTGACGATCGCCGACACATTTGTCACCACACTAAGTATTACCTCATTCTTAATGACACTTTATACCAGCGTGGTATTGACTCTAGCCTTCGATGATGTCTTACTCATGATGAGGCTGAACAAGTCATGAATGGCTACTGTTGCTAGTAATATCGCACCTCTTGCGGACAAGAGGTGTTCCTCTAGGCCTGAATGGTTTAGATCTAGAACAAATGAATAAACAAGGATGGAAGACTTCCCCTAGAGCTTGTAGACATATGGAATGAATCCCTTGGTTGTTATGCAGTATGATGTAAGTGTCTCCTATGGTGATGAATCTCCACGGATGTACCTACAAAAACACATCAAATAGACAAGCAAGATCAAAGGTACCGGAAATAATCCACGGTTCTATACTAGTGACTAAGGAATCCAGTAATAAACAGAATGATTGAAACATAATACAATTTATGGGAAAGGAACCAACTTTGCATTAAAAATGAAGAAGAAAGCTTACAACCATTTCCTTAGTGTTGTGATGCTCCTTCACATGCCACTCCTTGTCCTCAAAAGCTCCAACTTACTCCTATGCTCACCCTATATTTGGCCAGAATCTCAATGCAGTAGCATAACTTTTGTCTCTCTCAACCATGGGGTATGATCCAGGTTTGATAGGCCTTGGGAGGATAGGGATGGTTGAGAAAATGGTGGGTGAGGTGGAAGGGAGACCTTAATAAGGGGGATCTCGAGTCCAGGTGGTCTACATGAGTAGGGATGAGGGCACCATGAAGTATTCCTTTGAGAAGCTTCGTGAATCTTCTCTTTTTCTCTTTTTGACTCTAGCACTGCTTCTCTTCCATGCAGACAGAGCGTTACTAGGGTGCAAACGCTCTTTGATTAAAGGTAGGAAGTGGTGGCGTTGCTTATTGTCAAGAGACAATGGGCGTTACTGAAGAGGGTAACACCTCTTGCATTAAGGGCAAAGGGGGTGCTGGACTAAAATATGTAAAATCAAAGTTCTGAGCCAATGTCCAACTTCAGTTTGGGAATTGAGGGCAATTACTGATGTTCTAGACCTCAACACACGATGGTGGCGAGATTTATGTGTAACAGAATGCCCCCCAAAGCATGAGGCTAGAGGGATACAATAGGCGAGAGCTTTGAAAGAGAAAGTTATCACTTCGATGCAAGAAATCGCTTGATCGGAGCTCATCATCAACCAAGCTTCTAAAATACATCAATACTTTCGATTCATATTCAAAATGTCTCCTCATCATGGCTGCAGACCAATACAAGGCAGATCCATGGGTTAGGGTTTCAGCTGTTTAGGGTTTTTTCCTCATTTTCCTCATTATTTTATATTTTTTCTTCCTTTTTGGAGCTTTTTGCTTTTTTGGAGGAATTTTGGATATTTTTAGAGGACAAGAGGGTTTTATGGCCTTTTGGAGGCGTTTTAAGCCTTTTGGAGGCTTTTTACATGGTTTTATGGGTTTTTGATGGAAATATGGTGGGAAAATGGACAAATGAGCCATGTAATGGGGTAGATGACGTAGTGGACTCAAACTTCCTTTGTTCAGAGTATGATGGAGGGGATGATCGAGCAGCATATGAGACTGACTGGTGGTAAGGGGATCATAGCGGTATAGGATCTGAGGGTGATTGGGCTGAGGGAGACTCAAGCTATGGTAAAATGGCAGGAGATTTGCAGAATACTCTGAACAAAGGCGACCTGATTGGAGGTGCTGCTGAGAGGATTGATCATAGCGCCAAGGAGCGCGGGGGGACTTCTTCATGGGTGAGGGAACTAGAAGAAGTGTGGATATAAAATGGTACTGTCATGTG
>LPNX010304267.1:190592-289562 GCA_001517045.1 Pseudotsuga menziesii
CGTAAAATAATCTGATGACGGCCGATGTGGCAAGCAAATCGAGGCAGCAAGGTGTCGGGACACAATGTTGAAACGGTTCCAAGTGAGAGCGAGAAATGATCTCAAGCATTATCACGAGCGCGGAAAAATGAATCCGGCGATATCAACAGTGTGAAAAATGGAGAACGGCCGAAGTGGCGCGTAAACCGAGGCAACAAGGTGTCAGGGCACAATGTTGAAATTGTGCCAAGTGAGAGCGAGAAATGATCTCAAGCGTCATCACAAGCGCGGAAAAATGAATCCGGCGATAACAACAGTGTGAAAAACGGAGAACGGCCGAAGTGGCACGTAAACCGAGGCGACTAGTGGTGTCTAAAAAGGGATGAAAAATTGACGTAGAAAAAATGATGCAACGAGGTGACCATCGTGATGGTCTTGTCATGCTGATTCCAAAAATGTAGCTAGGGATGAATGGGACATTGTTTTTGACGAACGGGGGGTACATCAGGCCATGTGTCGATGTGGTGCTCTATAATGGCAGGGTCAAGACCGGGCATTTCGGTATAGGACCAGGCAAAGACATCACGGAATTCTCTGAAGAGTTTGTTGTATTCCTCAATTCTTGCTTACTGCAAGAGGCTCCTAAATTGATGAGTTCGGGGGTGCCTCCCGGGGCAGCGATGTCAATTTGGATGACAGGTGAGATGTTGGCCATGTTACCCGCTTCGAAGGCGTCAGGAGCAGGAATAGGGTCCTTGAACCAGTCGACCTTGTGGGGAAGGAAGTCTCTGGATTCAACGGCAAATTGGGTAGCAATGTTAGAGAAGGATACCTCTGGGAGGAAGTAGGAACGATGGTGCATGTCATCCCAGGGATAATCCGGGGTAGTGAGAGCCTCGAGAATCTCCTCATCAGTACGGAATGTTTGTGTCGTCAAGTCGGTTGACGAGGGAGTAGTGACGGAAGAGATCATATATATGGTATTAACCTCTTCGGAAGAGGAAGAGACCGGGGGGTGGATTTCCTCAATGGTGAGTGGTGCCGTCTCAAGATCCAGATTGTTCATCTCAAAGAGAGCTGCTCTATACTCGGGGAGATCGGGACAGTGATGGGAGTAATGCCCGTAAACACCGCATAGGGCACAGGAGTGGTTAGTGCGCAGGGATTTGTCGTGAGGCTTAGGGGTTGAATCTAGATGGACAACCGGGATAGTGGGGTCGTCGTCAAGTAGTTGCATGTATTCCTGTAACGCCGATAACTGAGGACATAGGTGAGTCGCATGGCCCAACTCATCGCACAGCGCGCATTTGGGAGGAGCACGAAACACAGGGGGATTTTTGACTGGCTTAGGAGGTGGGACAGCAGTGTAAGGTTGGGGGCCTCTGCCCCCAGTGGGTTTGGTAAGAGGAGGGGGGGGGTTTCGTGGAGGATGATGGGGTAGAGACACCGGGAGGTGGTTGACTAGTAGTGACAATTGGTTGCACCGGTTGCAGGACGACATTTGGTGTCGGTGGGGGAACGGGAGGCGAAAGATACCAAACGGGTAATCCTAAGGTTAACCCAGGAAGGTTGAGGGTGGCCATGACCGGGGCGCTAACTACTCCTGAGGGAGGGAAGAGGAAAGGAATGGTATAGATGGGTGTAGCACCAATGTGACTAGGTACCAAAGGGGGTTGAGGCAACAAAGGCGGTTGATTAGTAGGAGTTCGCGTATTATGGGACAGGGTACATAGGTCGGACACCTCAGTGGCAGGTGATGGGGGAGGAATAGATGGGAAGGTTGAGGTCATTGGTGTGTCAGAGTAAACGCCCGTCCCCAAAGAAGAAACGAATGAGGTGGTGGCACCCGAAACGGGTTGTTCAATCATGGGGAGAACATTTTCGGGTGCCGTGGGGGCATTGGGATCATGGTAAGTGAGTTGGTCAACTTTGACCACGCGTCCCTCATGGGGGAACATCATGGTACGAAAAATGGTAGAAGCAACTGCCCGCATGGCATACATGTAGCTGCGGCCAAGTAAAAGGTTGTAATCAAGCTGTGCATTGATAACCTCGATGTTTATGAGGACAATTTTTCCAGCCAGTGAGACGGGGACGTTAGTTAAAAGGCCTTGGGGTTGAGCTAAACGGCCGTCATAGGCTCGCAACGTAGTAAAGGACTGTTGTAGAGGGGGGGATCCCATTTTCTGCCAGATGGAGGTGGGAATGACACATGTAGAGGCACCTTCATCAATAATGCATCGATGGATGACAAAATTCCGAATGGAAACAGAAACTTGGAATGCCAAAGTGGAAGGCAGGCGGGGTTCAGATTGGTCTAAATCAAATGCCATTAACTGCGAATCATTTGGATCAATAGCCCCAATGGCTGAGAGTAAATTCTTGCGCTGCGAAGGGCAGTTTTTTAAGACTTCTAACGCAGACATGGCTACGGGGGATTGGGCTAAGTCATCAACAATGTTGTAGTTTGACACAGCCCGTGCATTGAGGTTATTGTTGATACGGCGAAGTGGGAAACGAGGCGCTCTGGGAGCGCCATCTAGTGGAGGTGGAGGTATACGTAACGCCTGATCAGTGGGATGAGCATTAGTAGGTGTATCGGCGGGAGGGGCTTCAGGGGTGGAGCCATATTGGTTCCACCGGGTCTGGAGGTTGACCTCATCGGAGGACATCATCAACAAGTGGTGGGTCCCTGAATCGAACATGGGTTGATCAGGAGCAGCGTAAGTGATTTGTTGGGTTGGTGCGTTAGTTGGAGGGGGAGCCAACGGTTCAGTGTTCACTACGCCTTGGGTTGGTAAGGGGTTTTGCAGCACCAAAGGTGGCTGCTGAGGTTGTGGGGGGTTGGGTGGTGCTTGAGGAGCCGCCTGCCCTTGACGGTGTACATCCGCAGCCAAAAGTTTCCGAACGCGCTCCATATGTGGAAAAAAATGTGTGTAGTGGCCATAGACCCCGCAAACAGAACAAGGATAGTTTGTGCATAAATTGGGGTTTTTAGCCTGCTTGGGCGGGCGATCAGGGTTTTGGTTATCAGGGGCCGCATTATTACTAGCGGGGGGATTAGGGTGTTGACTAGCTTGGTCGGTCGGTTGGTTGTTCCCACGATTTTGGCCTCTGCCACGGTTTTGTTGGCCCTGGTTGCGTTGGTTGTTCTGGTTTTGCTGCGGGTTTTGTTGAGCGTAAACTTGCCCTTGGACCGTAGGTGGATTCTGAGGTTGCGCGTGGGATGGAGCAGGTTGCGGTGGATGATATGCAGGTGGAGGCTGCGCAGGTGCAGCAACCTGAGGGGGTTGCTGATAGTGCTGTGGAGCGGATTGTGGGTGTGCCACAGGGGTTGGTGCAGCCTGCTGGTGATAGTAGGGCTGCGGTGCGACAGGGGGGGCCTGAGTAGGAGTCATATGACCGAAACACTGTGGTGGACATGAGGGTCTGTGGGTATGGGGGTAATGTGTCATGGGAGTATACGATTTGTGTGCTCCAGACTGTGGGGTAGCCCGCAAAGGGTCGGGGCCAGGGGTAGTACGGGCTATGGAAAATGGTTGAGGCTGCGAAGAGACATGGCCAATGATGCCGTCGGCAGCGTGGGATGCCCCCGGCGCATCGCGCTGGGAGGAATATTCGTGAGGGGCGTCAGGTATTATGGTATAAAGATAACCCGACTGGGCGTAAATGAGATCGAACTGTTGGGCTTTAAGGATAGCCTCTTCTTCAGACTGGGGTCTTTCGGATGCCACATCCTTCGCAATGATAGGAAGGAGGGATTTGAGGAACCAATCTAGGAAGATCCGGTCATCTAACTTGATTTTGCATAGGCTACGACGTCGACGCCATTCATGAATGTGGTCCATGATGTGGGTAGCCGTGTTTTGTCTGCATGATAGTAGGATCTCAACGCCTGCGTCATAGCGGACAGGTAACTGGAAGAACTGTAGGAAGGTCGAGGCAAGGGAAGTAAAGGTGGCATGGGTGCCATGGGGTTGTTCGATATACCACTTGGCAGCAGAGCCAGTGAAAGTGCACTGTAATAAACGGAGGCGAATAGACTCATCTACTATGGAGTTGGAGGAACACCATAGATGGAAGGACATGATATGGTTCTGTGGGTCCTCACCTGCCTTTCCCTCGAACTTAGGGATGTCAGAGGGGAGCTTGGTGGGCATGTGAGGCCACGCAGGGTCGTGTCGGATGGGGTCGTTGGTTAATCTGGCTAGGTCAGGCAAGTTGAGGCTAGCCATGAATGGAAAACTGGACGAAGGATGTGACACGGTAGTGGGTTGAACCAAGTTGGGGCCGATGCCCCCAAGTGGAGGGGTCATGTGAGGGAGGTTGCCCCCAAGTGGGGGAACTAAGGTGGTATAGGACGGTCCTGCACTGCCATGGGTAGTATGGGTCACTAAAGGAGTGGGGGTAGGTATTCCCGCTGCGGGAATCGGTACCATGAGGGGAACAGTAGAGGGGGCCCCCGTGGAGGGCATACCCAAAGTAGGTGTGGTAATGGATGTCGTGGTGGACGTGCCACCAACGGTACCTACCAAGATGGGATTCACGCCAGCCATGGGGCTAGTAGGAGCAGTGTAAAGGGGGTTCTCGGATTCTGGCTCAGAATCGGAGGTAAAATAAGGGGCATCAGTATCTGGTGACGGAGCTCTATGCTACTGACGAGTGGAGTCAAGTGACAAGGCTTGAGATCTATGATGAGCGGTATCAAGTGATGATGACCTGTGTCGATGACGGGTGGTGTCAAGTGAACCGTGCTGTGGAGGCTCGCCTCTGAGGTGCCGAGAATGTCTCGGAGACTCAATGGTGACAAATGGAGTCAAATCTCTACGGGTTGAGGTAACTACAAATCAGCTCAAAAACTCTAATGCAACCGAGTGTGCAGAAGGAGAGCTCAAAAAATAGGGCGCTCAGGCCAACAACCAACTCAAAACACCCACTGTAACTGCGTGCTACAATAGGCGGAGTGTCAACAGAAATGGTCAGAATACCAAAAAACAGCAGGTTGCCTACGAAAATAAATCCGGTGGACTCACTAGACCAAAAGGAGGTAAGGGAGCATGCAAACACCTAACTAAAAGTATTATGACTTAACTAGACATATCCTCTGCAAGGTGATGAAATCCAAGTCAGACAATATGAATAGGGAAGCCAAGTGGCTAAAGTATCCCCCTACCGGGAGGGACACTGGGTAGTCAAATCCTAGAAGAATGGCAACTAAGATACCCCGTTCATGACACGTCTAGAAAGGTAAATCTGCCACTTGGTCCTTTAACCGCAATACCCCTATATAGGGATATCCCGAGAACTGCGAAAGGTAGCCCTTCAGTTACTGAATGGAGTTCGGTATTCCACTCAGACCTCCGGAACCAATCTCACGACTTCAACCCTCCTAAGGGAGAGGCCCTCTGATAAACCGGTTGTGACCGTGTCAAAAAATACTAGGGGATTTTGGTTCCCTAATGGACAACAACTATGTCTCAAGTGTAAGTAACCGAGGGGTGTTTTTGGAAGCCTATCCCCCCGATCCTACCTAACTACAAAAATTCTTTTGTGTTCCCCATGTGGGGTTAGAATGTTGGTTGCGTTAAGTAGTTTTTAGGTCTCACTTGAATTAGGTGACAGATTGTGTGCTTGTGAGGCTATGAACCCAGAAGAGAAGTGCCAGGGCAACTTCCTAAATATCAATAATACTGAAAGAAAATTTTTATCATGCAAAATAATCTGAATAAACAATGCTGATTTGTAAAAAATTTGTAAAGCGGGACAAAAGTGCAGGTAGAACAGATGGCTGTGCAGGTGCAGAAGATATGGCAGCAAGGGGGCTGGGTTCAAAAGCAGGAACAAGTGCAAAAACCAGACCGGGTTGGCGGTCGGACCACGGGTTTGAAGGAAACAGGCGCAAACAGATCGCGGGTTTTTGAAGAAAAGATGCGGGCGGAACGCGGGTTTGAAACAAACAGGCGCGCTCAGGTCGCGGGTTTCGGGAGAAAAGACGCGGGCAGACCGTGGGTTTGGAAGAAACAGGCGCACGCAGGTCGCGGGTTTCTGGAGAACAGACGCGGGCCGACCGCGGGTTCGGAAGAAACAGGTGCGCTCAGGTCGCGGGCGGACCACGGGTTTGGAAGAAACAGGCGCACTCAGGTCGCGGGTTAAAGCTGGAAAGGCGCGGTCGGGTCGCAGCTAAGGGATGGAAAGATGCAGTCGGGTCGCAGCTAAGGGCTGGAAAGACGCAGTTGGAACGCGACTGTGAAGCAAAAAACGGCGGTTTACGGCGGCCGAAAACGACAGCCGAAAGGACAAAACGAGTAATAAAATAAATTAAAAAGCCAGCGGAGTCGCCAAAACTGGTTCTAGGGTTTTACCCCTAGCTTGTGCGAATGAGCACCTACTAAGGACAATGGATTCCTTAGTAGCAGTTCAATGATATGTGAATTAAAAGCTATAACTGAAATAAAAAACTAAATCTAAACATGTTCATGAAGCAAAAAAGTAAAAAGTAAATAATGATTTTGTATTGATCTGACCTCCAATGTGAAGGTTGGTGAAGCCCTTTGCGGTGATCCGAGTCGGTGGCTCTGAGCTTCAAGCTGCTTCTTCTCTTTCTCCAATGGTGGAAATGGGCCAAAAGGGGCTCTCATGGTGAAAGCAGCTCAATGGTGAGCTAGGATTTCAAGAGCAATTTTGGCAGAGGCAGGATACTTGTGATTGTGGATTGTGAATAAGGGGTCTCCATCACTTATTTATAGTGGTGGAGTGCCGGTTTAGGGTTAGGGTTTCAGCTGTTTAGGGTTTTTTCCTCATTTTCCTCATTATTTTATATTTTTTCTTCCTTTTTGGAGCTTTTTGCTTTTTTGGAGGAATTTTGGATATTTTTAGAGGAAAAGAGGGTTTTATGGCCTTTTGGAGGCATTTTAAGCCTTTTGGAGGCTTTTTACATGGTTTTATGGGTTTTTGATGGAAATATGGTGGGAAAATGGACAAATGAGCCATGTAATGGGGTAGATGAGGTAGTGAACCCTTTTTGGGTGTTAACAATGATGCACTACCACTTGTTTATTGGAATGCACTGACATGTGTTTGAGCTACTTTTAGTTAGACTCAGTCATCCATTGCACTCCGATTCAGTTAGGAATTAGTGTGAGAGTCAGTTATTGATTAGCTCAGTGGTTAACTATGTGTGCCAATTGTGGCTGACATTCAGTTAAGCTACACCCATCAGGTCATTCGAATTGTCTTGGAATTCATCCATCTTGCATGATCATTGTATTGTATTACTCATTCTTTATTGATTATATAGAGCTACTACTCCTATTGTAGCATCATTATGCCATTTTCATGCTTAATTGTCTGAAATCTCTTATGAGACTGTGTTTTAGTCCCTAGATTACTGTAGATTAATATTCAGTTCCAGATTTTGTCTTTGAAACTTGCTATTGAAGTTCTCCCCAATACTTCCACCGAGGAAGAAATATTTCTATATCTAAACAATCTTGACGAAACTAGATGAGATGCTGCCTTAGTCAATAAGGCACATAAGAAACGCGTCAAGGAGCAGTATGGCAAATCTTTCCAACCTCATGTTTTTAATGAAGGTGACCTAGTTCTGACCTACGATCAGAAACATGATAAACTAGGAAAATGGAAGTTCGAATCAATGTGGTATGGTCCTTTTATCGTTTCCAAGGTTCTAGAGAAAGGGGCCTATGAGCTCTTATATTATGACAGAATCCCCTTCGGGCAACCTCACAATGGGTTGTACCTGAAGAGGTACTATGCTTAGATCACTCGTGTATGGTACCTTGTATATATGTACATTTTTTTAATTTTAGTGTGTTTTACTATTTTCAATATGGTTTTGAGTTTAGTGTCCAGCCTGTTTATACCATGTTTTGGTTATGCAGATCGGATAGCCTTTTATGGCTTTGCTGATGGTGCTTGCCATCACACCCTAAACCGTGCTTCAGCTGCTTGGGTTCCACATTCCCCTGCACATGATCTAGTTAGTTCAGGAGCAGTTTGTATTGGTCTAGCTACCAACAACATCGTCGAGTATCAGGAAGTAATAGGTCTACTAACTGAAGCTCCATCTCGGGACATTCGTAATTTGGTAGTATTCATGGACTCACAGTTAGTGGTTTGTCATTTGAACCATGTCTATACCATCAGAAAACCCGTACTTCTCCACCTCTTCTGGAGAGTGCGTCTATTGGAAAGGTCATTCGAGTTTATTACTTACAAGCATATCCCTAGGGCAGACAATGCAGTTGCTGATTCATTAGCAAACTATATCCTAGACTAGTATATTGCTCATTCATAACTTGAAAATCAAACATGGTTCATCATATTGTAAATAAATAGTAAATAACACATAAAACTCATGTAAATACATTTTCCATTTGAGAAGTATAAACACTAGTAACAAATTCTCTCTCTCTCTCTCTATATATATATAATGTTTTTACAAAAAATGGTCACGAGACCTCATCTGAAGCATGGTGGCTTTCAGGAAAATACAACATCATACAAAATCCCAAAGTTGTCTTAGCTTTCAGTTATACATCATGCAGGACGCCATCTAGTGATGATCATGATAACACATGACAACCCGTACTACTCTATGTAGCAGTCGGCTGAAACGACCTGGCACTCATGCAGTGTGCCTCTGGTACCTCATCGGGAGATCATTAATAGCTGCATTCGATATATCTAGGGTTAACCTCTCTAGGTTCTCCTCTAACTCTCCCAACTGGTCATCACCTTGGTGAACAAATTAAGCTCCCACTCGCATGTCCATTGGGGATGATCCCCCAGGTCGTGCCGCACCAACATCTACATGAGAAGCTTTAGGTCTTGTCATTGCTCATAAAAAACATAAAACATGAAAATAAAAAAAACGTAATCAACATTTTAGAGTCTTTTTTTTACCGATATCCCCCCACTACACACCAGGTGGAAGTGGTAGATCAGGGTCACCCCTGAAGTCAGTATCCGCATATGTGTAATCCTCAATCATGAGGATCTGGTCGTCCAACCAATGGAAAAATCCAGCATCGTACTTCACTTAGAATCTGCCACCTCCCGTGCGAGCCATAAGCTCTACCCACCTCAACATACGGGGGTCTCTAGCCCTCATATCTATAAATATCACTTGGGGCTTCATGTGGGTCACCCTCTCAAAAAAGAAACAAGCTAAAATGGACCCAGAGCCAAACTATTTCAATTCTCCTTGCCGACATTTAGTTCGCTGGTCCTTGAAAACTGGAAGTAGTGCCTTTTCCCAGTTGAAGACAGTGGGTGCCATAGCTTCTATGGAATACAGTAAATGTGCTCTGGATGCCTGGTGAGGCCCTTGGATTCCCGCCAGCCTCTACATAGTAAAAATAACAGTGCGGAGTGCATCATCCACCACTACCTTTATGGACATATTCTTCCCTGACATCCTAGTACCAGGCACACAATGACGTTTTATCAGCTCCTGAGTGGTCACATCCCCTCCTTGGGAACCAGTAAATGAAATATGAGCACCCTTCCTGGACAATCCTGTCAAAAAGTAGATATCCTCTACCTCTATGGTCAATACGTGGGCTCCCACCTCAAAGTACTGTTGCTTAGGGTTCCACATATACAGAATACGCTCTAGCAGGCGCTCATGGGATATCATACTCGGAGTGCAGAAAAAATTCAAGAGGCCACAACCTCTTAAAGAAGCAATGCACCTCGCATTTCCCTCAGCCAGGGCCTCATCATTGTCATGTTACCGTTCTTTCCATAAAACCATTTTAGACACGATAAAACTTGCCAAAAACAACAAATGGGCTAGTTAAAACCACATTCAATCATCAAAATCATCAATGAGATTTTATTTTGGCTTTCCCATTTAGTTTTTTAACCTCATAGCCGACACCACTTGTCCTCCATTTACATAAAGAGGTGGCACCACCTGAGTGAAGCTAAGCATAAGCGGTTTTTATTAGGCACTTCCTATCCTGTAAGGGGTAGGAGCGGTTCCCGTAATTTGGGTTTAGGTATTGCTTAAAGACCCCTGAAACCCAATCCAAAAAAAATGGAAATAATATAATGAACGATTAGGGCTCCAGCATCTACCTGGCTCTGATGGTGCTCGAAATGGACGGTAGATGCTCTTGTTATCTCTGGCTCCAAAAGTCTCCCAAATGCTCTCACAAATTGGTAAATAGTAAAATGACTTGTTTTTTACTATTCAATTGGCTTTTAAATATATATTTTTAGGTTTTTCACGTTATTATTAATATTTTTAAATCATTGTGATGTGGAAACACCTTTCAATATAGTTTATAAAGTCATTTATTTGAATGTTTAGGAGACTGATGGACTTTTTAAAGTCTTGCAGGGATGAAAAGATAATGTCTATGGAAGAGTTTGTTTTTGACTTTTTCATACTTCTAGAAAAACAAAAAAAGTCCTTGAGCGTTTGTTTCGACACTTTGGTCACGCTCTTAGAACTTAGTATCAAAGTTTCGAGTCTTTTTTCGATTCTTTTTGGGCTCATAAAACTTCTCGTCGTGAAAAGACACCTAATGGAGTCTCCTTTAAACTCTTTTCAGACTCCCTAAATATGAAAAGATTGTCAAGTACTTGTCTGCTTCATACTCGTAAAAGTATTTAAAGTGTCGTCTCTCCGACGGTAGGTTGTCTCTTTTTCGGTTCAGACATACTATTTACGAAAAAGGAACACTCTAGTCAATCATGACTGGAAGAGTTCTCTTGGGTATTATTTTATACTTTTTCGGGCCCCAGAGACTAAATCATACGAAAAAGGACAATTTTGGATTTTTCTTCCAACTTCGTTCAGACTCTCTAAATATGAACGATACCGAGTTTGATTTCATTGGACTCGTTAAACTAAACACTGAGAGACCCTTTCAAGGAACAAACCCCTCCATTGTTAGGTTCGTGAAATATATGAGAATGGACTTGTTTTCAGACGAGCTAAAATGAGTGTTTGTTACCCTCTTTGGAATCGTAAAATGAAAAGAGGCACTCATCAATCATGATGGGGAAATTAAGGGAAGGGGATCATTTTGCAAATAAATGGCAGTTGTTTGTCACCTTTAAACATGACACTTGTCTGCATTTCATTCAGTTAATTGGGTAAATCAGCTTGTCTCTGAGTTGATCCACTTTCATGAGTCATGTCACTCCTTTGAGCCTTTCAAGGAATGCATTGTCCAATGTCGTATTGTGTGTCGCCTCATCGAGTCAATGCTGCCAAGTCTTTTGTCATGCCGCCCAATGTTCATAGGGGAGTAAGAAGCTTACCTCTGCACTTAAGAAAACCTTTGTGTCAATACTTTTGAGTCAGTCCTATGGTTACATTATCTACAACATTCAAGAATTTTGTTTTGAGTTTCGTGTCATCGATGTGGGATTCATCATGGCCCTCCTTCGACGAGACTATTCCTATCAACATCAGCTCATCATCTCAGAATTAGTCTTAGAAACAAGTTTAGTACCTTGAGATGTGTATGCCTCAATGACATATTCTCTTGCTCTCGACAAAGGTTCACATCATTGACCTTTAATCAAGAGATTCGACTAAGTGTTCGACATCAAAACATCTATTCACACTTAGTATATTGTACTAGGGTACCTTGGGAATCATTGCCATCAATGGTGATCTCCCTCACACTTGTTAACGGTTCACATCCTTGACCGGTAATCAAGTGGTTTCTACCATGTTCGAATTCAGATCATTGTAATCACATGGATAGAATCGTACTTTGTGGAAGATGAGATGAAGACACTGGGTATTTGTTAAAAAGCACTCATAGCTTTCTCCCCAGGTTGCAATGGAGTATATTGTATGAAGTACCAACATGGATCCACATTTGTATAGTCGTGGCTATGCTCAAATTTGCATCTATATGACATAGATCTACGTTTTATATCTGGTATCTATGTCCAAGTTTGAGTCCTCTATCACATGGATCTACGTTGTATTCTAGTAGCCATGTTTGTTAATCTCTCCCATGGATCTGCCTTGTATTGGTCTACAACTATGGTGAAGACACATTTTCTCATGAGTTAAAAGTATTGATGTATTGCAGATGCCTGGTTGATATTGATCTCCAATCAAGCCGATTCTTTCCTCAAAGTGATAAATTGCTCCATCAAATCTCTTACCTATCATATCCCTCTAGCCTCATGCTTTTGGGGGAATTCTGTTACACCCAAATCTCATCATCAACATGTGATAATCCATGTTTTCCATCATTCCAAAATATTGAAGTGAAAACATTGATCCAGATGTCAAGCTTGCATACAAAAACCTAGCACCACTTCTACCCTTAAGCCTAGGAGCGCTCCTTCTTCAACACCCCTTGAGTTGTGTTGAAGACAGGCAGTGGCACCACCTTTATTCTTTGTTTGAAGAGTAGTTCTTCCATAGCATCGCTCTGTCATTAAGGATCAGGAGCATTGCCCTTGGTAAAAAGTGAAAAAGAGAGACTTCACGAAGCTTCTAGATCAAAATATTCATGGCAGGTATTATCCCTATTCACCTGGGTCAGTTGAGCTCGAGATCCATCCTTTGGGGATCTCCTATCCACCTCACCCACCAAAATCTCAACCATCTCTATCCATTTGAGGCCTATAAAAACAGGATCATACCCCATGGTTGAGGAGAGAGCAAAGTAATGCTGCCATTTTGACATTCTGGCCTAATCCATTAGAGTGAGCATAGAGGAGCAAGTTAGAGCTATTGGGGATAAGACATCGGTTTTGTGGAGGAGTGCATCAACACTAAGTCACAGGTTGTAAACTCTTTCATTATTTATCAATGCAAAGTTGGTTCCTTTCCCATATAATTGTTATGTATAATCTTGCATGTTTATTATCAGATTCCTTAGTCACCGATATAAATCTATAGATGATGTTCTGGTACTTTTGATCTTTTGTGTTTGATGTGTTTATGCAAGTATTTTCTTGGAGATCTTTTTCCATAGGTGAAGAGACACATCATTCCATCAAAGATTGTATTCCAGGTGTCTGTAGTTTCTAGGGGAAGTTTTCCAACCTTGTTGTCAACTATTTGTTCTGGATTTGAACCATTCAGACCAGAGGAACATCTTCTATCTACAAAAGGTGCGAACTTCCTAACAACAGTTCTAGGGTAGGTTGTGGCACCTCCTGTCTCCCTTGGATACAGAGTGGTGCCATCGCACTTTTCTATAGGATAATGCATAGTGTCACCTCGGACACCGCTTGTCCCAAAAGGGAGAAGTGAGTTACCTGGTGGGCGCATTTTACCCTTGGGTAAATGCCCCCAAAAACCTCAATCTAGCATGAAATTGAAAAAGTAAACCATGAAAATCTTGGAAATGAGTTCAGGATTTACCTAGTGCTAACGAATTTGAAAATAGTGGATGAATGGCTACGAAATCCTCGCCTAAAACATGCACACAAATTCCCTTAAAATGCTCTGCAAATGGTAAAAGTAAAAATGGTAAGTCTTTTTACTATTTACTAGCTTTTATTAAACTATTTTTGGGTTTTATTTCTTTATTTTTATTATTTTATTGAATATTTACCCTCAAATAGATTATAAATCACTGTTTTTAATATTTTTGGAGTCTAATGGACATTTGGAAGTTTGTAGGTCATGGAAAAATTGAATTTTTTGTTACGTATGAGTTTGTTTTTGACTTTTTCGTCCTCACAGAAAACATAAAAAGCTCCTGAGCACTATTTTCAAAATCTTAGTCGTGCTCATTAAACCTAGTACTAAATTTCTGAGCCAAAATTTATTTCTTTTTTCAGGCTCGTCAAACTTCTTTTCATGAAAAGAAACCCTAAATGGAGTGTTCTTTAAGCTCTTTTCGGACTCCTAAAATGTGAAAATATCGTCGAGTGAACTTGTCTTCTTCATGCTCGTAAAAGGACCGGAAGAATCGTCTTTCAGATGGTAGTTTACCCCTTTTTCGGTTCGGATTGACTAAATTATGAAAAACGAATTACTCTAGTCATTAACTAGAAGAGTTCTCTAAGGTATTATTTTATACCTTTTAAGACCTCGAAGACTAAACAATACGAAAAATGACTTTTTGGAGTCTTCTTCCATTTCGTTTAGACTCTCTAAACATGAAAAATACCGAGTTTACTTTCAATGGAATCGTTAAATTAAACATTGAGAGAGTGTTTTTGGGAACGCATCCCTCCTTTCTCAGGTTTGTAAAACATGTGAGAATGGACTTATCTCAGGATAAGCTACAACGAGTGTTTGTTACCCTCTTTGAACTCATAAAAATGAAAAGAGGCACTCATCAATCATGATGGGAAAATTAAGGGAAGGGAACCATATTTCATTTGTAGTAATGACAATTTGTAGTCACCTTTGAACATGTCAATTGTCTACATTTCATTCAGTCAATTGGGTATTCAAATTTCTTACGAGTCGATCCATTTCCATGAGTCATGTAACTCCTTTGATCTTTTCTAAGTATGCATCATCCATCGTCACATTATATATTGGTGTCCACCTTGTCATATCCATGCTTCCAAGTCTAAGGTTGTGTCGCCCTATGTTCAAAGGAAAATCATGTTGAGAATTTGCATCTACAGTTAAAACTACCTTTGTGTTAGTTACCTTTGAGTCAGTCCAATGGTTACATCAGACTCAAATTCCAGAACTTTGTTTCGAGTTTTGTGTCATTGATGTGGGATTCATGATGGCCCTCCTTCGATGAGACTATTCCTGTCGACTTCAGCTCATCATCCCAGAGTTAGTCTTAGAAACAAAGTAGTACCTTTAGATCTGTATGCATCAATGACAGATCCTCTCGCTTTCAACATAGGTTTTCATCATCGAACTTTGATTGAAATATTCGACCGAGTGTTCGACATCAGATCATCTATTCACATTCGAAATATTGGACTAGGGTACCTTGTGAATCATCGACATCAATGGTGATATCCCTCGCACTTGTTAAATATTTTCATCATTGACCGGTAATCAAGTGGTTTCTGCCATGTTCGACATCAAGACATTGTAATCACATGGATATAATCGTACTTGTTGAAGACGAGATGAAGAAATTGGGTATCTGTTAAGTGCTCATTTCTTTCCTCAGGTTGCGATGGAATATTTGTATGAATTACTAGCATGGATCCACATTTGTATGGTCATGGATGAGCTCAAATTTGCGTTTGTATGACATAGATATACATTGTATGTTTGGTAGCTATGTCCAAGTTTGAGTCTTCTTCACATGGATCTACGTTGTATTATAGTAGTCACGATTGTTGGTACCTTACATGGATTTGCTTTGTATTATTCCACAGCCATGATGAGAATCATGTAAATTTGAATCAAAATTGTTGATGTACTGTAGGATGAACTAAGTTGATGAAGATCTTTGATCAGTGAAATCTTGCCTCGAAGTGATAACTTGTTATGACAAATCCCTCACCTATCCTATTCCTCTAGCCTCATAATTTGGGGGGCATTTTGTTATACATATTTCTCATCATCATCATATAATGAGAACCAAATATCAGGACTTGCCTTCAATCCCCAAGTTATGAAGTTGAATTTGGACCTGGATCAGTGTTTTCATGCTTTTTTTCACCACTACACTTTCCTTGTGGACAAAGTGCATTACCAAATATGCGTAACGCTTGTTTTCCATGCACAAAAAGTAGTGCCACTGCCAACTGCCTTTGTACAATGAACGATGCACTATAGGTAACGCTCTGTCTTAGTCGACAAAGAGCGATGCTCGAGTTATAAATCTAAAAAGAGAAGATTCATGAAGCTTATTGAAGCTTAGCTTCATGGAAACCTTATCCCTAGACTCTTGGATGACCTGGATTCGAGATGCATCCTTTTAGGATCTCCCATCCACCTCATCCACAATTATCACAACTATCCCTATCCTCCAATGGCTATAAATCTTGGCTCATCCCCCATGGGTAAAGGGAGGAAGATTATGTTACAACACCAAAATTTTGGCCAAATCTAGCCAAGGAGAGTGGGCACTAGGTGGACAAGTTGAAGCTTTGGAGGCAAGATATAGCTTGAGAAGAGATCTCTCAACACTAAGTATATTGGTTGTAACTTCTCTCTCTTATTCTATTAATGCAATGAAAGTTCCTTTCCCATGAATTATATTGTGTATTGATCACTTGTTTCATTATTCAATTCCTTAGTCATCAATATAAGATTTTAGATCGTACTTGGTACTTTTAATATTGTATGCTTTTGCGGTGTTCTTTTTGCAGGTGAATGTGTGGATATCCAACATTCTAGAAAACTGGTCCATTACATTGTGTGATAGGTGAAATATCCATTCCAAGCATCTATCAATCTTAGGAGAAGTGCGTCTCATTGTTGTAACTCATTTGTTTTAGTTGTAATGACTTCAAGCTAGGGAAACAACTTTTGTCTGCAGAAGGTGAGAATTTCCAATAACACCCACCCCGTACATCAATCAAATCATCAAAAAATGTGCCAGAAGTGTCATCTTCTGATTTATGGATGGCTTTTATGGCTACAATTAGATTGAGATATTCCCATCAGATTAATACAATATGGATTTTATCTTCCCATGGGGAACCTTCTCCTATAAAAAGTTTCCTTTCGGTTTGAAGAATGTTGGCGCTACCTTCCAATGTTCCATGTCATATGATTTCCACGACATAAAACACATTGTGGAACCCTATCTTGATGACCTTCCTGCTCATTCGAAACAGCGGGATCATCGCGTTGATCATTTAAGAGCCATTTTTCTCAGATGTCTCCACTATAACATCCGGTTAAATCCACACAAGTGTGTTTTCTGCGTTGATACTGGACGATTTCTTGGTTTTATTGTGTCCAAGGATGGCATCCACATAGACCCTCTGAAGATCGAAGCTATCCCGAAATTACCCGCCCCAACAAATGTTACCAAACTCCAAAGTTTGCAAGGGGAGGCAAACTTTTTATGTCGTTTCATTTGTAATTACGCTGAAAAAACACATGGTTTCATGCATTTACTGAAGAAGGACACCCCCTTCGTTTGTGATGACTTAGTGCAGCATGCATTCAATAACTTTAAACACATTATCACGCATGCACCTAATTATACCAAGGATTATTCCCTATATGTGGCTGCATCCCTGTCGACCATTGGTATGGTTTTAGTTCAGACGAACGAACACAATCATGAACATGTGATCTATTATCTGATTAAGATTCTTTTGGACTCCGAAACCTAATATTAACATGTGGAGAAACTTGCTCTGGACATGATCATTGCGGTCCAGAAGTTCCGTCACTATGTCTTGCTCTGCACAACCACAATATATGCAGATTCTAACCCCATGTATTACATCTTGAATCGTCAAGTGCTTGGTGGAAAATACTCACGCTGGATTGTCATTCTCCTGGAATTTGAGTTGGAATTTTCCAAATCTATTTTTAAGAAGTCTCTTGTCTTTGCCGAGCTTATGTGTGACCTTCCCCATATTACTGAGGGAACAGAGCCCATCGATTCATTTCCTGATGAATCCTTGTTCCTCATTAGTACTTTTGACCGCTGGTATGGAGATTTAATTCTCTATCTCTAGACACAATGATTTCAACCCAATACAACTCAGGATGAACATTGTCGCATCTGCCACCACACCAAATACTAATTCATTATCAATGACACCTTATATTTGTAATGGGGATTTATCCCCTATTACATGTAGATGCATCTACCTTATCTCACCCAGAGCATAAGGAAGAGTTCAAGGGAATAACAAAAAACTAAACAACTATAGCAACAATGATACCAAATGAAAGTAAATATTTTTGGAGTTTTAACATGTATATCAACTAACTAGTGCAAGAAACAAAAAATAAACACACCTTTCTACTACAAGATGGGTCACCATAGCCGTCCTCGGAAGTGGCTCCGCAACTCCACGGGTTGGTTCTCTAGTCGTCTCCATGGACATTTGTCAAACATGGGATGGATCCAAAGTGGGTATGGAGAAATATCAATGTACATCGTGGGAAATGGCGTGGCAAGGGGAATAATGGCGGGAAAGTATGCGGTTTATATGAGAGAAAATGGCACATCGTAACCACAAGTGAATGAAAATGTGTTTTGGGAGAGCCCTTCACAATGTATTTATAGTATGGTCCTAGGGTTTTTTTGACCCAAGGTGATAACCCATGGTATTTTATTTCCCATGGTGTTTATCTGTGGTTTTTTTACCGTTTCTATTTTTTAGTTTTTTGACCCTTTTTTAGGGTTTTCTAACCCTTTTTGGGAGAGAGTGAGGGTAAAACATAATAAATTCTCATCATCCCTTCATTTGTGGGAAGGAATAATGATGTTTTGGACTATTTTTTTTATGGAAATACAATTGTGAAGGTCAAAAGTAAGGGAAATATGGTGGGAATATGGTGTATGTATATGGTTTAAACTATGGAGAGCTAGTCGAACATGTTTTAGTTTTAACAATATCGTCGTGGCGTTGATACCATATTATGACGTTGTATCACTCATCAAGAAGCTGAGATTGTTTTGAATGATTTCCACTTTGGATCCTGTGGCGGTCATATTTTTGGGTTGGATACTACCCAGAAAAGCTTACGCACTGGAAATTTTTGGCCCTCGATCTTTAAGGATTGCATAGAAACCATAAAAAAATGCCCACCTTATCAATTATTCACATCAACAAAGCACGCTCATCCTACTTCATTGCATCCTACCATAGCAATTGGCCCCTTTGCAAAATGGGGCATCGATTTCATGCATTGTAGACCTACTTCAGTTAGGGGGCATGGATACATCATTGTGGCCGTAGATTACTTCACTAAATGGGATGAAGCTATGCCTACTTATGCCGAGGATGGCAAGACAACTGCTCTTTTTCTATTCAACCATATCATCGTCAGATGAAGGATCCCTAGGGCCATTGTGACTGATCATGGGTCACATTTTCATAATAAGATGATGGAGGAATTAAGTGCTAAGTTAGGGTTTTTCCATGACAACTATACACCCTACTATCCAAATGCCAATGGTCAGGTTGAAGCTATCAATAAATTCTTAAAAACTATGCTTCAACGAATGGTAAGACAAGCTAATTCTAACTAGAATTTGCAAATTTTTTCCACATTATGGGCCTACCGGAGGATCATCAAGATGTCTACTGGTTTTATACCATTTCAGTTGGTGTATGGACTAGAGGCCACTCTTCTAATAGAGTGTAAAATTCCTTCTTTGAAACTCACTGTAGAACTATTAACCAATACCACCTTGGAAGAAGAACGTTTCTTGTATTTAAACAAGCTTGATGAGACTCGTCACGATGCTATCTTAGAAAATGAGGCACACAAACAACGAATGAAAGCTCAATATGATAGATCCGTTTAACCTCGCTCTTTCAACGAAGGTGACCTGGTCTTGACCTATGACCAGAAACATGACAAGTGGGGAGCTGGAATCTATGTGGCATGGGACTTATATTTTTAGTCATGTCTAGAGAAAGGGGCTTATGAGTTGATATATTATGATGAGATACCCCTGGGAGAGCTCCACAACGAGCTCTACTTTAAAAAATACTATTCCTAGGACATCTAGCATAGGTTCATTTTAAATAATGTTTATAGAGTGTTGTGTGTTTTTTGAAAAGTGTGGATTTAGTGTGAATATAAGATGTGTATTTCACAACCCTACTTATGTAGTCCTATGTTTAAAATGAACAGATAACCACCTATACCAGTTTCACAGATAGTGCTAATTGTTACACCTTGAATCTTGCGTCAACAGCCTAGGTATTGTACTCTCCGACAGGTGATCTAGTGATTTCATGTGGAACTTGTTTGAGCCCCATGACAAACAATATCACAGAGTATCATGCGGTAATTGGTTTGTTGACTGAAGCCTTGGCTAATGATGTAAAACAGATTAGGGTTTACCTAGACTCAAAGTTGGTAGTAGATTAGTTAAACCAAGTCTACACCATCTGAAACCCCATACTCCTTCGTACATGCCGAAGAGTTAGACTTTTAGAAAGGTATTTTGAGTAGGTCTATTATAAACATATCCCGAGACATTTAAAAGATGTGGCAGATTCCTTAGCAAATTTTGTCTTAGATTGGTATCTTGCTCATATTTAAATTCATTTTAACATAAAATTCATGCATTAGATTACTAAGTAGGAATTCATTTACATATTACATTTGGACACACATATGTAAATAAAGGTTTTTATATATATATATATATATAATTAAAGCTGAGATACAAAAAGGACTCAAGCCATAAGCTTTGAGGTCACCTAAAGTCTGGAACTATCATAGTTTCAAATACATATACATAGGGAAAAAATGAAGCTTCAAAGCTTTTAGTGTAGATATAGTATCAAAATTAGGGAGCCACTATGGAATAATCCTCGTTCTCATGATCACATTTCAAGCTACTCGACGTGGTAGTCTCCCGAAATGGCTTGAGACTTCTGCAGTCTCTTGTTGGCAGCGCCTGTGTATATCATCAATAGAGATATCAGGAATCCCTACAGTCAAGTGCTGGAGGTTCTCCTTGATCTCTTAGAGTTCCTCGTATGCCTCTATGCTCCTGGTCACCATATAGTTCCATATCTATGACTACTCCTCGCCTCTCTATAGGCGAGGCCCCTGCCGGATGAGAAGGACCTATGTCTGCACAAAACATTTTTGCATATCTCAAAATTACGTCATAAAAATGAAATATAAAAAAAAAAAATGTATGGAGGTATCCTTATTACCTCGGTCATCCCACTGCTCTCCCTCTGGGAGTGGAAGGTCAGGATCATATCTGAAGTTGGTACCTGCATAAGCATAATCCTCTACCATTAGTAGTTGGATTCTCATCCAACGAAAGACGACCGGCCTGTAGGTAACTTTGGGGCCTCCGTCGCCACCATGGCGTGCCATGGCATTCACCCACATGCTCATCCGAGGATCCTCGACATCCAATATACTCAATGGAACCTGGGGCCTCATTAATGTTACCCTCTCCAAAAAAAGACACCACTACTGCTCCATAGCCGAATTGCTTCAGCTCTCCTCTCTTGCATTTGGTCAACCGGTATTTCAAGCTGCCCAGTAAACCCTCACTTTTGTTGAAGATCATGGGAGCCATACACTCTATGGCATACAACATATGGGCCCATGCAGTCTAGTGAGCTGATCTGCTTCCCACAACCTTCTCAATTGTGAAGATTACGATCCTCAAAGGCCTGTTTACTTTGTGCTTAATGGGGATTTTCCCTCCTACCGAATCACTCCCCACCGAGCAACGATCATCAATCAAGTCATCCACATATAGATCACCACCTTGTGAACCCGTCAATACTACTGGTCTTCCCTTACAAGACAAACCAGTCAAGAAATAGATGTCCTACACATTTATCATCAAGGTATGAGTCCCAACCACAAAGTGTTGCTGACATGGGTACCACATACGGATCATGTACTCCAGTAAACACACATACGGATCATGTGCTCCAGTAAACACACATACACCCTCATTCCTGGTATTCTGAAGTATTTGAGGATCCCACACTCATGGAGGGCCCTCATAGTCTTTGGGTCATTTCTCGCTTGCAATTCATTCAACTAGTGTTGTCTTTCCTTCCTTATAACCATTTTGCAATCGATTTTTCCTTCCAAAACAATTTAAACACCTATTAAAAGCATGTTAAAACCATTGAGGGGAGAAAAAATGGCAAGAGGCTGGCTATTTTTTAATTTTTTGGAACGCCCTAGTCACTAGTGCAATTTATCTGGGAGAAAAGAGCGCCAACGTTGTTTCCCTCTATTGACAGAGTGCCCTAGGTGCCTTTCCCTCTTTCGAGAGGTGCACCGGTGCACCTCCCAAAAGGGAGAAAAGCATCGTCCTGGGTACGTTTTGTCCCTCTGGGAAATTACTCCAAAAGCTAAAAAAATGGATTTGAAATAAAAAAATTGCACCAAAAGCAAAGGGATGGAGGTTAGCTCCTACACGATCCAAGCGGTTCGAGCAGAGGTGGTTTAGAACTCATGGAATATTCAGTTGAAAATCAGCATGCTTGCACCAATTTCACTCCTCTACTATGGTAAAAATCACAATGGTAAAAAATATTTACTATTCACTTCTTTTTTATATCAATTTTTGATTTTCATTTAAAAATAATAAATCAAATATTTAAATTTGTAGGGTTTTTTCCATGCATTTCCTATAGTTTTCATAATGAATTGGTTCTAACTTTGTTTTTGAAGATTTTAGGTCACATTTATGACGCATTTTGGCTATGTTATAAGTTTCTTTCATCTTTTTCACACTCCGAGCTAAGATGAAAAAGTACCGAGTGTCTTTGACACCTTTGACATGCTTGTTAAAATTCCAGTGAAGAGGTATCGAGTGTACTTTTATTGCTTTTTCAAACTCATTAAAATTGGATTATGAAAAAGAGGACCCTTTATGGAGTCACCTTTAAGCTCTTTTCAGGCTCCCTAAAAACAAAAATATCGCCAAGTTAACTTGATGATTTCACACTTGTAAAATTATTGAAGGATCGTCTTGTCGATGATAGTTTACCCCTTTTTTGGATCGATTGGACTTTAAAAAAAAAATGTACAATCTACTTTATCACAACTAGAAGAGTTCTCCTGGGCATAATTTTATACCTTTTCGGGCCTCGGGGACTAAATCTACGAAGAAGTCCACCTTGGAGTCTTCTGGTCATTTCAGACTCTCAAAACTTGAAACGAAGAATGAGTTTGCTTTCATCGGACTCATAAAATTAAACGATGAAGGACCCTTTCTGGGAATAAACCCCTCCTTTCTCAGGTTCATAAAACGTATGAGAACGGAGTCATCATTTGATGAGCTACAAAGAGTGTTTGTTACCCTCTTTGAACTCATAAAAATAAAAAAGAGGCACTCATCCTTCCTGATGGGGAAATTTAGGGAACGTGAAACATATTTTTATTTGTGTTAATGGGAGCTCACAGTCTAACTTTGAACATGGCACATGTCTACATTTTCATTTTCAAACAGTTGGGCATTAAACTTGTCTTCTATTCGATCCACTTTTGTGAGTCATCCAACTCCTTTGAGTCAATTCAAAGAATGCATCATCAGATCCTTGCATTACATCTGGTTTCCGTCTCGTTGATTCAATGCTGCCAATTCATTTTTCATGTCGTAAAATATTCAAAGGAAGTCTCTTCTGCAATCGACCTCTTTAGTAACCTTACCTTCTTTCAAATTTGATCATCTCTGAGTTAGTCCCATGGTTGTTTCATCACTTCAACATAAAATTTTATTCCATGTTTCATGTCGATGATGGGGGAAACATCATGGCCCTCCTTCGATGAGTCTATTCCTGTCAACTTCAACACATCATCCGAGAATTAGACTTAGAAACCAAGTCAAGAACCTTGAAGCCTGCATGCCTCAATGGCAAGTTTCCTCACTTTCGACAGTATGTTTTCATCAATGACCTCTAATTGGAATATTCTATCAAGTGTTCGACTCCAAATCCTTTATTCATCCTTGGGAGAATGTACCGAGATACCTTGGGGATAATTGACATCAATGGTGATTTCCCTTTCACTTGTTAACAGTATACATCAATGACTGGTAATCAAGTGGTTTCTACCATGTTTGACATCAAGACATATATTTACATGGTTAGAATCATATCGTTGGGGATTGGAATGAAGACCCCGAGTGGTTAGGTATCCACCTGAATATATTCCTATCCTCAGGTTGCAACAGATGATTATTTGAAGTCATGACATAGATCCCAATTTTATGTTTGGTGGCTATGTCCAATATTGAGTCTGGATAACATGAATGTGCTTTGTATGTTCCGTATCCATGTTCCGTTTTCAATATTAATTTTCATGGATCTACAGTGTATTCTTGGTAGCCATGACATATTCATCCTCATGGATCTACAGTGTATTGGTTTGCAACCATGATTGAGTTAGATAAGTTGTTTACTAGTCTTACATCAAATGTAAACTCATCTCTCTTTTCCTCTAATACCATATTGATATCTAACAAAGTATTTTACCTATCACATCCCTCTAGCTTCATACTTTGGGGGGAAATATGTTGCACCTAAAATCTACACTGATGCCTCAAATCCCTCAAAGAACCTGGCCAAGAACTCTTTTGGACATTTTTCCCACTCTTAGACTGGCTGGCGCACCTTTCCTTCTATGACAGAGCGTCAGGAAGGGATGTCACACCTTGTTCGCTGAAAATAGGTGCCAGTGGATCCTTTTCCTTGTTTGCAAAGTGCACCGACACACATACCCTCACTGCAAGGAGTGGCAACAAGTTTTAAAAGGAAAAAAGAGAAGTTTTTAGAGCTTCCAAGCGAAATATCTCGTGAAGGATGATCATATCTGTTAGGGAGAGCTGGCACTCGACCTCCTATCCCATAAGGATAATTCCCTATCCTCTTCCTTAAATATCTCATCTCATATGATCCTCCCTTGGACTATAAAACAAGTCTTCATGGACTATGTGAAGGGGGACCAAGAAGAGCATCCTTATGCTATTGGATTGAAGTCTGGTATTGAGGAAAAGTTGAGTGAGTGTTGTGAGCAAAGAGTTTGTGTGAGTGTGTCAAATACCTTGTGGAGATAAAGCTATTGACATCAAGGCTTTGGTTGTAGCTTTCTCTTTTCATTTGGTTAATACAAAAGTGTTTCCCTTTCCCATATATGATTTGTGTGAATATCAATAATTTATTATTAGATTCCTTGATCACTAATATAGATGGTTGATATATCTTGTTACTCTCATCCCTTGTCTTGTTTCTGATGTTTCTTTGTAGGTACTATAGATCACATGAAGAAAAGTGAAACAAAGGCCAAAGCTTTCATATCTAAGGTAAAAGAGTTATTTCATTCAAGTAGATCAGTTATATAAGGAAAGGATATGTTGATGTGAATTTTTGTTCTAGACTTGTACCGCACATGCTAGAGGAACAAGTAGTGTCCGCACTGGTTGAAGGATTCCTACAAACATCTAGTCTACAAGTGTGAAAGGAACCATCATGGGGGCACTAGAGGTGGTTTAGTGGCTTGGTTTTGGGCCATTAATGAGAAAATTGACCAAATCCTCAAGAAGGTACACCCAGTCTCCTTAAAACATGGAAATGTAGTAACAACCCCATCAATGTAGCATAGAAGGGTGCATTGAATCCATATAATAAAGAAATAAGTGGGTAAGTGGACAAACAAGATTTTATGGCATAACCACTAGTCTAAGTGAATCAAATGTGGTCAAAATCTTGGTCCACGACTCTAGAATATGAACTAGAACCATTTTCATATGGAACAACTTACACTAAACACTTGAAACCTTATACAAATATTATTAACCAACGTCTAGATGGGAAATATGTTCCAACAATAACAAAAAATGGGAATGCTCATATTCATTGGAAAACTTATCTAGACGAGAGAATATTCTTATTTTTTAAGCATGTTTTGAGTTGTTTTAGAAAGCAAGCAAAACAACGACCCTTGGTCTTGATTGAGCAATAAATTCTCAATGTGGGTGACTTCGAAAGTAACCCAACACTTTGGGAAAAATTTGTATAATGGTAAAAGAGTGTACCAGAGATGAAAGTGACTCAAACTGAGTAAATATTATGATACCCATACCATGGTAAATTGGAAATGGTTCTCTCCCAATAATGTGGAGGCAAAATTGGGAAAGCAAGCATGGAAAAATTGCTTGTTAGTTGGCAATGTGAAGAGATAAACAACCTAAATTTAGATGCTCATTAGCATGATAGTTTTGTTGATGAGAAGGGATATTCAAGTGATAGTATCATGGCAATTACTGTTAATAGGTGGGAAAAATTGTTGAGTGGATATGATTACACTCTTGCAAATTGTATTGGATAAACACACATGATGGAAGAAAGGGAAACTAAGAGGAAGTGATGATTCCTAACTAAAATGTGTGCAATGCATTATCCATGTTCATAATGTGCAAAATGAATTCACTATGAATTGCATAAAAGGTTTCTGGAAACTCTTATTGAGATTAATTAGTTGTCATATTCCTTATTGAGGAGTGAAACCGTGTCTACTCATGAAAGAATAAAAGAGACCAATAATGGACATTGGTTCCTTGGATAAGAATTCTTAATAATGTAAGGAATAGGCTAGCAAGAAAAAGAGATGTAACTTGTAAGGGTGATGGTGAATCATCCTTGTGGGAAAGTGCATGCATGTTGAGAGATCTTGCAGGATATTCTAGTATATGAGCTAGAAAATTATGAGTAATTAATGAGAATGAGTAAGTAAATTCCATCCATCTAAAAGTTGTCACTGATAAAATAAGACATTCTAGTATGTGGACTGTCATGTGGCTCATGATAGTGACATAATGGCCATGCAAGGGCTTCCAATTGGAGGATAAGGCATTCCCATGTGTGAATCAATTGTGTGGTTCAAAATTGTGGAAAATATTTCCATGGGAAAGGAAAGAAAGGCTCATAGTTGAATAAGGCACAAGGACATATAATGGACTTTAAAAAGACTCCATATGGAGTTGGAATGTATTAAATTGCAACGTTGATCAGTGCTAGGAAGTTTAAGAAAGGTAAAGTTAGACTTGGCGAGAATTTATCAAAGCAATTGGAGTAGCAAGGCAATTTGAATAGAGTGAAATGAAATCTATTGTTAATGAACAAGGAAAGATACATAGGTTTGATATGATGGTTGTAGCATAAATTGGAGAATAATATCCATAAGGCAATGTTGATAAAGAGGGAAATTTATTACCTTAAACTATTTATGTTTGTAGCATCATAATTGCATGCTTAGAAAGTATCAAGTATAAATGTTATACATGTGTATATGTATTGAATTTCTTCTTGGTGAGAAAACCATAGCTAATGACCCCTTGAATGTTTGGCAGAGAGGCCATGAGATTGGATCATCTATGACGTGGAATATGAATTCCATGTTATGATGAAGAATTGGAAAGGGAGAATTCCTTAAATCTTATCTTGTTATATTTATATTTTCTGAGTTTTATATACATAAAATTATGGCATAGGAATTCTGAAAATGCAAGAGTTGGATAGTTGGAATGCATATGCACTAGTGGGAATATTAAGAGATAATGCAATAAAATGCATGTGATATTGCATATTAGTAAAAGTAGTGAGCTTTTACATATGCAATGAGACGCTAATGATAATTATTATGGTTGATAATAATTATTGCTATTGGTAATGGTTGCAGTACTAAGGACAATAGAAGCATGACTGAAGATGTTGATGATACTATTGAATATGACCAGCAACCTTGTGAAGACAATATGGCGAAATAAATCTATGATCTAAAGGTTGGTAGAAGGATTGTGTAATCCTTCAGTAAGAGAACAAGTTATCGGGTAGTACATTAGAAATGTTGTTGAATTCCATGCAAGTAATGGTTTATTTATGTTGATTGCATGAGTGGTGAAAGGGGATTGGGTAAGAATCCATTCAAACATATTTTAATCATCATAACTTGGTTTTCATGTGATATTGGATGCATTTATGTGAATGTTATCCCACCAAGTATGATGAGGTATGGGGTAGTAAGGTCAAGGAGCCTTATACCATCTAACTACTCATAATTTTGAATGCATTCATATGAAAGATGATCATACCATATTGTATGTTGGTTATGAGTTCAATAACCAAAGCAAGTGAGAACTTATGGTACTATTGTGGTAGTGCATGCCATATGAGATAATCATGGGTAAGGCCATAATGTTGTTGGAATTGGTAATGTTATAGTGCTACACAAGTATCCCATGAATCCCTATTGATGTTAATCTGTGATGAAACCTCTTTTCCAACAAGCAAGGAGTGAGTGAACTTTGTTTGGGTGAAGAAGGAAGGAACCCAGATAGTTAACCAAGTGATTTGGGAGATGGTTGGGTAATGTGTTGAGGCATTAGCTATACCTCCCAAAACATCATGGTGTAATGCATGACATGACATTATGGTATTAAGAATCACTGCAAGGTTGCATTGAGTGAATGTACATTAAACGATTATGTAAATATTGTGATTGTGCATACATATGTGTGGGTACATATGTTAAGATGCATTGTGTGAATGCATGGTTGTGATAAATATTTCATTACAATTTGTTAATAGCTGAAATGATATAATTATTGGCAATTATAAGATCATTTCATGAGCTTCTATGGATGTAGTGAAAGGAATTGCATGAAGAAATTAGTCATGTTTGATGGACTACCAAAATGCTTTGTTGGGAGGACAAAGTTGCATAAAATGATATGATTGTGTAATCATTAGCATTATAAATTTTATTCGGTTGCATAGATAATGTGATTATATCTTGCAATTTTATTATGATAATGATGCATATAAAGCAAATGTGTTTCATTGCCTTTGAGATGATAATTACTAATAGTGTTTGAATTATTGTGTGTTATGATTTTGAGATCATTTCAGTGACTATTGTAAATGTTGCAATGAAAGGATTATGCATGGATACTCACAAATTGTTTGGTTGATTGGAAATTTCATATTGTAGGTAGAATTGTCGTGGTTATGGCAATGTGTGTAGGTCCGTAATAAATACTGAAAGCTACCCTATGAAAAAGCCAAAGATTATGAGAAGGATCTCATGGTTGTGATCTGATTTATGTAGGGAACATATTTTTAATTTTTAGATTTGAAATTTTTGCTAATAATTACTAATGATTGTTTGGTTATTTGTGAATTGTGTCAAAAGGGCGCATTGCAAGAAGACCAGGTGCTATGGCCTGCAAGAGACAAACATAATGAGAAGGACCTCATGTTTGGGAAATTTGGTTTCTGTATGAAACATATTTGAGAAATTATAATTGAAATTATTATGATGACATATCATGTTAACTACATGCTTGTATGTAATGCATGAGACATGGTGAAAATAATCCATTGGGTGTTGGTTGTTGAAGCTGAAAATGCAAAGGAAATGCCAAGTTTGGCTTTGGTTTGAGAAACCCTATAAAATTATTGCATGTGCTGTCTATCCATAGTGATGTTAAACCTAGTAAGAGCATGGGTACTGAAGAGGCTTGCATGGGTATTAGTAACCTTTCTACATTCAGACTGAAGTGCAATGGAGGGATGGGTATGCCCGAGGGACTATGTAGCAGAGAAGGGGTACCATCCTTGTGTTCTGTGAGTGGGTATTGTGGGGTTGTGCTAGACTGCATTTAATTGAGTTACCAATGGAGTTCCTGGAAGAAACCACTAGGTTACATATGAGAAGGGGCCATGCAGTCATATTCCTTTTTATTACCTGATAAATCTAGTAGAGGCGTTGGCTTGGATATGCTTGTTGTATGCTTGATAAAATGAGTTAGAGAGATGGCTTATAATACTATATAGAATTCTTGATAAACCCGGTCGACGTACTAACTTTCCATTGGTTATTTGAATGTTGTGGCGCAACCAACGTGTTGGATTAACATTTGTTTTATATGTATGCATAGGTGATCTGAGGATTGAAAAAAATTGGTTACATTTCGATGCCCACCCTGAAGTGGACTGGAAGGTACACTTTAGGGAGTATATAGTAGAGAAGAGGTACCATACTTGTGTGGGGTGGGGAGGGTCTTGTGGGTGGTATAGTTGTCTAAAGTACCTGTGGCGCTGAAGGAAGATTCTTATGCAGATAAGTATTCAGTTTATTTTGCATATTCTTTCTAATTTAATGTATGATATGCGCATGGATATGATTCGTCTATGGTTTTGAAAATATTGTAAGGGATGGATCCTATGAGAATGTATTTGACATGTGAATTGACTCATTGTTTGAGCATAGGTATTGCTGGATGCCAAAGACCTTGGAGGTGTTCCAAGATAACGTAAAGAAATTATTAAGCATTGTTGTTCCATATAGCTAGCAGAAAGATAAAGTGGCCTTGAAGAGGAAGGCATTGCAAATGTAGTTGAAAAGAAGGATGATGTTATTCCAAGGGGGAGGGGATCGTAATACCCCCAGTTTGACCCTTGTAATTATATTGAATGAAATTATGCAAATGGTGAAAATATGCTAGTATGGACTCATTGTGAGGATCTCAATGCCAAGGCCTGACTAGTGAATGGATATGCATGTATGATGCACATATTTGGACCAGATGGTTATTATCATGCTAATTCAAAATATAAGTAAATATTATGCTGGAAATAATAAAATGGTCCAAGAATGGCTGTGTAAAGAGCACTAGAGGGGTTATGATTCCACGAGAGGGGAAGATGAAAGGGGGGCTATGGGAAACTAATAATTTGTTTCTAAGTGTAAACCTTAGAACTCACTCAATTTTGTCATGTGACTTGAATAATCCATTTATCTACTTTTTTACTATTTTCAAGTCATTTGATGCATGTGCGAGGTTGGTGGGAAAAGTCACCTCATGTAGTTATTGAAGCATGGGGATAACTGCACTTTTGTGATAGTTCTATCATCTACCAGAAGTCAGTCTGTAACTATCATGAGTTCTTTCTTATGTGTTCAGAAACTATGTTAGTTGTCTTTTCACCATTATCTCATATTCCTTAGATTCATCCCTCAATCTCTCATTATTTCATGCAAATATACACTGCACAAAGCTTTCCATTGTTTTTCATGTTTGTGTATAACCCAAAAATATGAAATTAGAGACAAAATATTTGGAAGGGAAAATTGATGGCTATAGTTGATTATATAGGTTGGGTAACCTAGGAACCCTTTCCCATTGAACCCATAGATGCTTGAGAATCCACAAAGTGAGGCTATAGGTGGTTCTCCAACAACATTTAGAAAATTGGTCTTCTTATATGCACACAATGAAAGAACTTGGCAAGATGGATCACCCAAGAGAACCATGGGTTAGTGAAGGGGATGCTTGAGCCCAAAAGGGTGTTGTGTGGGGCAGGTATTGTGAGAACCAAGGCTATCGTTGCTGAATGAGATCCATGTAGAGTGTTGTATGAGCACAAAGTGCAGAATGGGTTTTGGGTAGAGAGAGAGATAATCATGTAGGTGTTTCCTTCGCCCTCATGGCCTCATAGCCTATCTTGGGGGTGGCCTCTTAACAAAAAGAGTATATTCTGGACATAGTTCCTATAGTTGGGTGGAAAATCGCTCTTACACAACTAGTTGCTTGGATTTGTGTTGGAACAAGATAAATATTTGCTTCTATTTCAACGTGCAATGTTTTTATTCGATGTCTGTGATGATTATGATAGTAATTATATACTAGATGTGTGTGGATAGAGTTTATGTTCGCTATGTTTATTTATTTATGTTTATGTAGATGTCTTTTAATCATTATGAAATTTGTAATATGGCTATGGGGTGAAATTTAGATGCCCATATTTAATTAATGCCCCCTATTGGTGGTCGGATGATGGAAGGGGATGTTACAACTTCAACTCATGCACTAGAGAAGAAACTCATGCGAGATCAAGCTTAGGTGTGGCCATCGGACTAAGAAAACCCATTAAGAAGCATCCCAAAGGTGAAAAACAATGAGGTACAAAGCCAACTAAGCAAATCATTTCAGAATTCAGGCATATTATGGTGAACCTAGGGAAAATGGATGTGCTCATGAAAATATTGATCCCCATCCTCACTAAATCTTAGTCATGAAGATACATTTTTGGAACATAACAAAAACCAATAGCAAGGGGAAAAAAGGCTCTTGTTTAAGTGCATATAGGAGGAAAACCCATATATCCTTATGTTATAGGAAACCAATTTCCCAAGCGAAGAAGTGAAACATATTCTCTCTAGATGTTAGCACAATTGCCAAGTAATCACCCTAGATGCGAGAGGAACCACAAAAGGACTAACAATCCTTTGGAACCCTAGTACTATTGAACTCTCTAACTCTTTTACTACCTTTTGGACCATCTCTATGCAATTCAAATACCTTGGATCAAATGTAAAAGGAATTCTAACTAATGTTTATGGCCCCTAATCCCTACAGGACAAGCTCAATTTCTTGTAGAACCTAAGGCACAACAATGAACTTGCACAAGAACATTAGTGTATCTTAGGTGGTGAATTAATCATAATCATGTCCTCGGATGAAAAATTGGAGGGAATCAAGTATCTAGAAGTAGATAGCAATGGTATTCCTATTTTAATTCAGGAACTTAACCTTGTTGACCTAGAGGCCATAAATGGCATCCACACTTGGATAAATAGATGATTGAGAACCCAACAGGTAGCATGCCAGCTGGATAGATTCTTGGTCAATGAATATCTTCTCATGACATGTATCTGTATGGAGTTTGCAATTCTCCCATTTGATGGCTTTGAACATTGGCCCATAATCCTAATTATGGGTGTCTTGGGAATCCTCATGTACGATCCCTTTAAGTTCAATTTTTTTTGACTATCCAACCAGAGTTTCAAAGAAAATGTTGAAAAAAGGTGGGTGGAATTAGTTGTTTACCTCTTTCAACAAAAAATAAAATGTTTCAAGAAAAAAATTGATCATTAGAACAAAACCAACTTTGGTGAAATATTCTAGCATCAAAGAGATCTAGAGGCCCAAATGCAAAAAATTTAACAAGAAATCATCCTCTCAAGATGCATAACCTCTTTAATAGAAAGGGAGTAGTTGCTAGAACAATAGTTAGTTAAGTGCAATTCATAGGAGGAGATCCTTTGACGCCAAAAATACGGGGTCCAATGGCTCAAAAGGTGAGCATATGTAATGTACCCAACCCTGAAACCCGAGACTGGATACCCTAAGAAACTAGGGGAGAAACTAAAATAATTAAAAACACAACGGAAAAGATATTTGAGGCCAAGCATTCAAAGAATAAATCTTAAAGAGTTAAAAAATTAACAAATTAAACAGTCCTGACGGTTAAACTCATCCTTCCCAACTTGAACATATCTTCCTGAACTTCCAACATCGAATGCCAAATTTAGAATGACACAACAAATCCCCGATGTATAAAATTGACTTGCTGACTTCAACGTCAAAAATCAAAAGTCAGCACAGACCAAACTTCACATACCAATGACCCTTCCGATCCCAATTTTTCTAAGCTTTTCTGAACTTTTTGACTTCAAGAGTCGTAATTCAGAACTGCTTAAAAAAATTAACAATGACCCTTCCAAATTGCTGATCCTGACATCAACACGTCAGAAGTTGGAAGTCAGAATAATCAAACAACAAAATAACATAAGGAATGTCGATTCCTGACATTAACACGTCAAAATTCGGTACGAGCAAACAACCATCTAACACAATGGCTGGAAATCTTGATGTTGACACGTCGACGTAACCAAACAAACAACTAACACAAGGAACTTTGATCCTGATGTCGACACATCAGAATTCAGAATTCAAAAGTTGTAAGTGTGGATAAAATGATAGATCTACAAGCCAATCCTGATTTATACCTTTGACACTTCAAATACAAAATCATAAATATGAACATATCAGCCACAGAGGGCACAATTACAAGTTGAACTCAATCAAATAGACATGAATAAAATGAAACACAAAAACTATGATTTCCAACCAATTTCTAAGTGGAAATCCATGCAATCTTGCATCTGATTCATTAACAATTTATGCATCTATTCAATAGATTTTATAATAGCCATCATGACACATTAACATGGATATACACATCATATAACTCATGAATACATATATCAGGATTCCATCAAGACAAGATCAATCATAAAGTACAAGTTTCCAAGCAATAAGACCATCAATTGAAATCCAAGTATTGATAGTTAACCATGAACATAAACATTAAGAGTTTAGCTATGGAAATAATGGAAGCATCATATGCGTATGAATTTACACAAGATAAACCACTTATCTTGTAACACCTTGGTTTTGACCCCATGTTATTTTGATTGCACATGATGTAAATATTGTATGGAATCATGGCAAGGAGCTCAAGGCCAAGACCCTGCCATTGATTGATGTTTTCTGTATAGGTGATCAAGGTTGGTGCCTACGATTTATGGTGCTAAGTCAAGCATAGTATATATATTTGTAAATATCATGTAATTATGTAATTAATATAATACCACAACTAGCTATGTACTGCAACGTTAAACAGATGGGGGACAGATTTCACAAGGAATAGGGAGGGAGAATTATTTAGACCTTGAGCCTATGGGGAAAAGCCATGTGTCAAAATAAAACACCCAAAAACGTAATCCCATTCCCTCATGCATTCACGTTTTCATCTTCCCTCATGTTTTAGGGAGAGACATGACGTTTTGATCATCCATCCTTCATTCAGGGGGAGCACTCACGCAGCTGGTGGTTCTTCTTCTCAGTCCTCCATCCTTTGTTTTCCCCCGACACAATTTTGCATTTGTTTTCATTCTCCCATGGCTGGAGAATCGTTTCAGGCAATTCCCAGTAGATTGAAGAGGGAACCACAATTTCAGAGTGGTTGTTAAGCCGTCTTCACCCATGTGAAGCTATTAAATGTTCTGTGAAGTCGATTTTGGTCATAGGGCTTTTGTTCCCCGATTTCCATTGTTTTTTTGGCTCCCATGATGTTTTCCTTCAATCCCATAACTTGTAATTGTTGTGTAGGCATTCTTCGTTTGGTCTAAATGATTTGGGTGTGAACAGAGGTCATTTTTTCCTTTGGAAGGCCATCCAACATTTTTTGAATGATTTGGGTCACTTGGGTTGCTTTCCCCATTTTCCATACTCGATTTTGGGTTCCAAGGACATTTTGTCCATACCCAAAACTTGTCTTTTGCTAGTGCATCCTTTTGTTGGCTTGGCTGAGTAAGTCTAAGAACCCATATGTTATTGGGTTGACTATGTTTGGATGTGATTATTGGCTTGACTATGGGTGTATAGCCTTGTTGTGTGTGAGTTTGTGTCCCCTAGTTCCTTATGGAAATCATGCCCAGCTCGGGGGTGGTAGTGATGCTGAGAGATTAAGGAGCACACTGGCCTATGGTTGGGTGGAATGTTGTAGTGACATAGCTAGTTGCAGGAAAGCTTCTTCTTAAGATAAGTATTCTTGTGCATTTAACCCCTGCAATGTATTTGCTTTGTAAATTATTCATGAACATGTGGAATGCTTGGACATGATGAATGTTGCTTATTTTATGAGTTATGAACAACATGAATGCGTTGAATGAATGTGTATTGCTTCCACTGTAGATTTCTTTAGGCATCTGTAAACATTTTTATGTTCAATGCATTTTTATGGTTTATGTTTTATGAGGGCTTAGATTGCCTAGATTGGTGATGGCCTGAATGGCCAAATATCTCCAAGACTTCTGTTAAAAGGTTGATTTTCCTGCCAGTAATCTTTCTTTCCACAACTTCGGGATGCAGGATGTGGAAATGTCCTTCTGCAATCTCTATTTCCGCAAATCTCATTCTGTAACTTTCCTTTCCGCATGCGGGATGCAGGATCACAATTTCCTTACAGATCTCCTTCCATAGCTCTCCTTTCCACAATGGTCTATGTGGGATGTGGGATGCAGGATCGTAGTTTCCATTTTCCCCGATTCCATAGACTCAAGCTTCCACACCGTTGATTTTCACGGGTTGATTCTCAGCCGTTGATCTGTTTCCAGATGCAGAACAGATTGTGATCGCCAATTTCCACCGCGATATTTCTTCGTCGTTCGATCTCCTTTGATTATTTTCTTTGTAGATCGTCGAATGGATCACTGACAGGATCAATTTCTCAAATGTTGGGAATTTAGAGAATTTACACATACTTGAATAGATTGAACTTCGATGCTAGATGCTCCTGCATCAGGTAGGTAGCAGAAATGGTCGCATTATTTCATCAAATGTTTGGAACTATGGTCGCGTTTCTGCTCTAAGGTGGGAGGGGATGTGACATATCTTATTAATATGAAACTAGAATCAACCGGACCAGGTTCCACCCAACCTTAGGCATTATCAAGCCAAATCTCACTTTGACAAGCCACCCCTAAGCTGAGGCCATGGATCCATAAGAAGAGGTGCACTTAGGGATAGTTTTAATTATTAGTTTGAGCACCTACAGCTCAATTTCCTAGCGCTCCCATCACTTGATTCATACACATATAAAAGTGTACATGGCTCACTAGGATCAAGAGCTTACCATGCTCTCAACAAAAATGGCGTGATCAACAACCAGCCACCCAACGACCCAGGAAACAACCAACCAGGAAACCTAGGGACTAATCAAGCAAGGAACAACAAATAAGGGACAAATGTCTATTCAAGGAACAAAAACGCATAACCAACAACGCAATACACATCCTAGTAGGTAGTGAGGAAATAAGGAAACAAGGAAATTAGGAAACTAGGCAACCATTCTTGTAACAAAAAAAGTAAACAATCATAGGAAATCAACCAAGGATTTATATACCAAAGGAGGAAAAATGATCCCAAGGGAGTTACTCATCCATCCAAGATCCATTTGAATTCCACCCAGACAATTTGAATTCCTAAGAGGGGGAAGTTACAACTTGCACTTGATAAAAATAGACAATGAGGGTGCCTTAGTGCAAGTGGGGGTTACGAAACTAGGTGTAACCTCCAATCAAGCATAAGGTTTAAAAAAAATCCAAGGCTAGAATAATCACAAGGTGTCAAAGTGCTAGGAATGTACCCATTCCCCCTCACATTGTGGATCAAGACATCTCATACTCTTTTGTGGTTTCCAATGTGCTAGTTGTTTTAATTTATTTAATTACAAATAATAATAATGTCTCTAGGTCCTTAAGGACCCTTGTCCTGGAACTCAGTGACACAATAATAATCATTACCACATATTACATATGTCCAAGGTCTTAACTTACGAGGTATTACAACGTAACACCAATTTTTTTCACCATTCCACTATTCAGAGACAACATGAAAATCAAATTCAAAAGCTTCAAAATACACAAGGGTGTATTCTCATAGAAAATGGCAGATATTGAGCAAGAACTGCTTTGTTTATTCAAGGAATTGATGTTGGAAACATTTACGGATCGTGCAAAATCCATCATCAAGATCACTCAACACATACCACATTCCTACATTGAGGAGAAAAATGTGGCCTTAATGAGGCCCATAACTTTGGAATAAATTGATCTTGCTATGAAATAAATGTCACCGGGGAAGTATCATGGTCCGAATGGATTCACAACAGACTTGTTTCATCACTGTCGGTCACTCATGAGGGAAGAATTTTGGATTTTAGTGGAGGACTCCTGAAGGACACAAGGGGTTCTCTTTGCTCTTAATGCCACTTTCATCTCTCTCATAGCTAAGGAATACTAAGTGGAAGATACTAAGAAATTTTGGATGATTTCCCTATGCAATGTAGTTTACAAAGTCATTACGAAGATACTTTCCCTAATATTAAAGCGGGTTTTCAGAACTTGTTTCCTCATCCTCAAATGCAAGGCTCTAGCTATGAGTGCAAAAAATAAAGTATTTGTTCCACAGGAAATATGCATTGGTGGTCACATCTTGATTGGGGAGAGATTGCACGCCTCTAGTTGCAGAGGTAGCTACCACTAGGATAAGAATATGGCGATGGATAACAATGATTTGGAAAGTCATTTGGAAACTATGATGGAAACCCTATATGACATAAGGAATGAGGTTCGAAATTTTGGAGATGCTAACCAAATTAATATTAAATATTTAGCTTTTAGAGTTCAAGTGGTTATTGACTGGTGTGCAGATATTGTGGAAATATTCAATGTTTCTCCTTTGATCTGGATGACATGATACTTGTCGTCCCAATCTTGATCCAAGACGTGGTTGTGGAATCTTCAGTGATGGAATCCACGGTTCTAGATGCATTAGCTCCAGTCACAATGACACGGGCCCCGGGTTCGATGGTAATTGTTTTGAATTCAATTATGGTGGATACAAGGGTAGTTGCTTCTCTCCCAAGTGACCCATAGGATGAATCACAAAGCACTCTTCTAGATCATAAGGAGGCTCTCGACGTTCCCTAGGAACCTCCTCTGCAATGGCGACACATGGACCTAGGACCCTCCAAATAACATTATTAACAATGTGAGAATGAAGAATCTCCGAGTTTGCTTTGAATATCCGATCACTATTTTTTAGTTAGTTATGTTTGTCATCATTCGACATCTATCATGTTTGATTGTTTAATATTTGAACATCTCCAACCATTTAGGCATTTTTTGTAGCCCAATAGAGGCACAAACATGGCAGATTTTTTGGAAAGGCCTAGGAGATTTCTATTTTTGAATGTTCAGGGCCATCATATTTGTATGCTTATGTTACATGTTTGTCATTTTAAAATAAGAACTATCTTACAAAAAAAACTTATAATTTAGACTCTAAACCTTTGAAATTTGATCATGCTTATAATGAATCTAGATTTTATACCTTGATAATCATTCTCTTTAAAACTCCTTCCTCTTAAAGAATTATAAGGTAACTATTTGATGTCCCATTGGATCTTTCTTCGTCAATCTCCCACACAATGTAGGATAGGATTTGAGGGCTTGAGTGGATTTTAGGTAGTTTCTATGGTTTGAGTGGGACTTATTGTTTAGTCTCTAGCCTATGTTTCATGATTTGTTGGGAGTTTCTCTTGATACCTCCTCACTTTTTAGTTGAGATAGTTGGTTAGTATGATTTAGTTGGGGTAGATTTGTTTTGGGTATCCTTAATAGTAGAGGTTCTATGCAAGGTATGCATAATGGTTATATTTTGCAGCATTAAAGATTTGATGTGTGCATGATGGTCAGATTTTGTAACATCAAAGGTTTGTTGTGTGCATAACAATCATATTTTCTAGATGGGGTGTGATTGATGAAGTGATGCATCGATGGTTTTGCTCAAATGTGTCAATTGTAAACAACCCTAGTAAATGATGCAACATATCTCAATCAATAAATTCTAGTTGGAAGGTAAAGAGGTGACATATGGTATTATGTGTAGAGTAAGAAAAACCATTTTCTGTCACTCAGGCCATTTTTTTGAGTGATTAACCAAGCAAAATATATATGAATACAAACTAGTTCACTTCCAGGGAAGAAAGGAATAAATCCTCCTACCCCACCTTCTATTCGAATGAGAAATTTTCCTAGACCCTAGTTGCTATCAAAAGGAAGAAAATATGCGATGAATTAGAAAGAAGGAAGTTGACTACTACAAAGAAAAATTGTGCTCTTATTCACCACACATTTACAAAGAACGAATTTATTCCATGGAAGGACATCCATAACAAAGGTTGGATTTGATGCAAAGAGTACTGGATATTAGGACATCCAGAAAAGGGGGTTCAACTACCGGTGCAGGGGGAGTATCAAAATAAGAGGAAATGAAAAATGAGATCGAATAAGATTCAAATCCTTATGGTTGGCTAGGTGAATTAATGGGTGATCTAAAGAAATAAATAAGTTGAGTATTGGGAGGTTTACGATGGAAGAGGGACGATGAGATTGCCGATGAAGATGTGGTTGTAGGGTTTATGGAAATGGACATTGTGGGATTTCAATCTCTAAATAAATATAATGTCTTCATAGGGATGGAGAACGCTAGCTTGGTTAAGTAAGATTAAAGTGAATGACTTACCTCTACAATTTCAGGAGTAGTGTATAGCCAAATATTGTACTATAGCTTATTGTTTGGGGTATGACCACCAATACCCTAAACATGTCCATCAATCCATATGGGGGATTTATTAGAAACTTATTTGATTTTCTCATTGAATAATATTTATTGCAAAATTGTTAAAAGATTTTTTTAGCATTAATAATGCATTAGAATTTTGGGTTACTCTGAAATTCTTTACACCATGTTAGGGGTGCTTCATGAGATTTGGGGTACATGGTGCAGGTTCAGCCACTGGATGTTCTAAGATGGATTGTAGCATGATATATGGTCTATGATGGATATGAACACTTGTGAGAACTTACTTATAGGATGCCAAACCTTAGATGATCATTGGTTGAGTGTTCTTCCGTAGGGCATTGTATCTATTACCTAGATAGTGGATTCCTGCATGATGGCCACATGGAGGATTCACCTGGTGGGAGAACACCCTATAATACATGAGGAGTGTTATGAGTTATGGAGGAGGGATATAAGCATATTTTTCATGTGGAAACTTGGTTTCTTGTTTGAAGGAGTGGATATGGCTTGGGGACGCATGGGTATTTGATAATGTTGAATGAGGAGAATTAGTAGCAGAGGTAGAGAGATAGGATAAGATCTCACAATGGGTTTGGTGAAATCCATTGTCAGATATATATATATATATATATATATATATATATATATATGGGAATATTAATCAATTATTATCCTAAAATCTATCTCTAAATTCCACAAGGATTTGAGCAAGGGTGAGAAGAGAGAATACTACATGTTGTAGTGTGTCATTTGGAGAATCCTTTGCTTGCAGATATTCACTATTGGATGCTCCTCAAGCTCTCCATGATACATGCAACATACATTCACAACATATTCTCTACTCTAATAATAAAAAATATCATGAAATTCAAAGCAATTTAGAAATAATATCCTACTAATTGATAAACATAAGAATTATGGGGACAATTGAATCCTTTGTTGGGAATGTTATAATATTTGCAAGTGGATCGAGTGGAAAAGTTCATAGTACATTGGGATAAGTCAAATGGAGTTGGAGGTGGTATATTGTGGAATTTTGGCCAGTCAACCTACCATATTATTTGTTTGGTCGATGGAAAACAACTAGTCAATGGGAAGTCAACAACACAACATGAAGCTCAATGGGAAATCGACCAAGTTCACTTAGTCAAGTTGTCTGTAACAAAACAACTGTAAGTGGTTAGAAAGTTATGGATTGTCATTAATAAGAACTTGGTTGTATTGCATTTTTAAATAAGATGTAATGGATATGAAGCATGATCATGGCATAATGTAATGAAGTGTGATTTGTGGTCGTTAGGATATTTAGACACTGAGGAGTTAGTTAAGATCAAATTGTGTAATATATCCGTTAGGGTAAAAGTGTGTTTATTTAGTATGCATTTGTAAATATTCTAATCCGATGGTCACGATATGTTCTAGACATAGAGTGATTTGACGGTTCAACTTCTCTTAGATCATACCTACAATTGATTCGTGGCTTAACACCCGATTGGTCTATGACCTCTAATTAAAGAGCATAGAGGGTCCTTGTCTAGTTGATCGATTATGAGAAGCTCATGTAACTTTCTTTCTTTTGCATAATAAATTGCTTCAAGTAGCTATTTGGCTGGGGCCATGGACTGTTTCCCTCTCGAGGGTTTTAACCACGTGACAAACATCGGTGTGTTGATCTGTGATCTATTTGAGGAAGTGGTTGCTCAAGGTGTTCGGTCTTTTGGGAGTACCCTGTGTACTCGAACATGGTATCAGAGCGTTTATGAAGAGTTGCTTTCAGTTTTGATCAAGATATGGAACCGATGTTGCCAAAACTTTGAAAAGGTTTCTGGTTCTTGATTTTCTATATATTTGTGTCCTGTGGGAGCTATTCCATTGCATATGGAGCATCGTTTCCATTGGGAAATATTTTTCGTTTCACCAAAAACCATTTTCGTTTGTTCCAGAAACACCCATTTCGGAAAATTTGAAGGTGTAATGTTACAGTGACGGATTTGTTTTTTTTAAATCTCTCATATTTTATCAGTTTTATTATTAGATATTTTCTGTTTTAGTCTTGGACCGTTTCTTTCCCTGACTACATATGCTGTTTACTGTGCACCTTGCGCGATGGCGGCAAATCAGAAATAGTAAGGGAAAGTTTTTTTTTCTTGTCTTCTCGGCTACGCATGCTATTTGCCATGCACCTTGTGCAATCATGACAAATCAGAAACAACGAGAAAACTTGAAAACGTAGACTTTCCGGGTAAGCTAACCAAGATCTAACCCCATTGTGTGGAAATTTTTTTGTTTGTTTTTGTTTTTCATTTTTTTTTGTGATTTGCAGGAAATAAAGGCAAGCATGGAGAACGAGAGAGAAGAGTTAAAAGAAAAAAAGCCCTCTTCCTCTTTCCATTCTTTTACGTACCATTTAAACTTAGCTCACTTGGTCCAAAGTTGCTTTATTCCTTAATAGGTCTTGAGTTTAAGTCTTATTAAGCTACTTTTAGTGCATGCAATTTCTATTTTCAAGTTACTTTATTGTAAAAGTGCATCTCACATAAATAAAATAAAAAGTGAGTCACTTAAATCTTTTAATTTATTGCCACACTATTTAAAAGTAACATTATTGTAAAAGTGAACATCACTTATTCTACAAAAGTGATTCACTTAAAAACAACTTTATTGTAAAGTGATTGTCAAAGGTTGATCTTGGGAAGAAGGTTTTTTTTAGTAGGATGTTCTACGAAGTAGGGGAATTTTCAGGATAACCTCAGGGAAAGAAATAGAACCCACTGATGATGATAAGAAAATTAAATGGGAAAATAGATGTGATGAAGCTCGTTGATTGATTGGGATGTCAATCTCTACTGATTTGCGATTCGACATATCTAGAATTGATGAACCTGATATAGCTTGGGAAAAGTTGGAATCTGTGTTTGGTAAACACAATGAAATTTTGGGTCATCTTGAGAATGAGTTGCTTTCCTTGAATCCAAATGATTTTTCATTCATTCAAGACTATTTATCTAAGTATAAAACTCTTAGACTCTTATGTGCAGAATGCAAGATTAAGAAAGAAGACAAACAATGTATTTAACATATTCTTTCCAAACTTGGACCTGCATATTCTATTTTTGTATCTACATTCTACTCCATGAAAGAATCCTTGACTGCAGCTAGCTATCAAGAGCCTAGTCTTGAATCCTTTTGTGATTCCTTAATTAGAGAGCAAGATAAGCTCATTCACCTTGGAATAATTAACAATGCAGATACATCTAGGAAAGCCTTATTGTCCCAGCAGAAAGAAAAGTCCAAGCCTCCCAAGAAACATAATTTTCACAATAATAAGCCAAATAACAAGGGTCCCAAACCCTCTCAATCAGCTCCTTCTTTAAAACATGACAAAGGATCCAAGCCAAAAGGAAATAAGATTGAGCATCATTGCAATTTTTGTGGGAAAGATAATCATGATGAATCTAAGTGTTTTAAGAAGATGGCAGCCTTGGAAGCAGCAATGAAGAAGCACCACATCAGCCTAGATTCATCTTCAGAATCTAACTCTCATGGACATGCACTTTGCGCTTCTGGTTACTCTCATACTCGATCTTCTTCTTCTACTTCAAATGAATGGCTCTTTGATTCTGGGGCATCTTATCATATGGCTAAGGATGAAGCCATATTTTTTGCTATGCATGAATGTAACACCAAAGAAATATTTGTTGGTGATGATATATCTCTAAGTGTTGTAGGATCTAGAATAGTTCCAGTATAAAATGGTCATTTCAGTGATGTACTATGTGTTCCAAAAATTTCCTGCAATTTGTTATCAGTCTATCAAATTACTCATTCGAGTGAAGGTAAAACTATGAAATTTACACCTCACCAAGTTGTAATAAAGGATTTTAAAAATCCTCAAAATGTCCTTGCTACTGGAACTGTTGATGATATTACCAGGTTGTACAAATTTAACAACTTTGGGTCATCACCTTTTCCTTCAGTTTTTGTTGCTCATAGTGATAACTTGAGAAAACTTTAGCATGAGCGATTTGGTCACTTAAATTATCGCTCATTTCAACAACTATGTAAAGGAAATATGGTGACTGGTTTTTCAATGGTATCTTGCAAGGATGGTGTTTGTTCTGGTTGTGTACTCGAAAAACATCACCAGGACAGTTTTGACAAATGTGGCTCTTGGCACGCCTCAGTTCCTTTGGAGCTTGTGCATAGTTACTTGTGTGGTCCTCTTCCATCTGCATCCTTTTCTGGTTTCAAATATTTCTTAAATTTCATTGATGACTACTCTAGACGCACTTGGGTTTACTTCCTAAAACTTAGGAGCAAAGTATTTAACATGTTCTTGGCCTACAAGGCCCTTGTTGAAAAACAATCTGGTCATCAAATTATTAAATTAAGATCTGACAATGGGGGAGAATATGTTAACAACAAGTTCACTACTTTCTGTACTGAACAAGGAATCCAACAACAACACACTATTCCATATACACCACAACAAAATGGTGTAGCTGAACGGAAGAACCGCAGTTTAAAAGAAATGGCTAATTTTATGATCCAATCTAAGGGACTAAGTCTTCAATATTGGGCTGAGGCCATAAATTGTGCAAATTACATAGTTAATCGCACACCCACTAAAGTTTTACAAGGTATAACACTGGAAGAAGCATGGAGTAAAATTAAACTAGAGGTAAGTCACTTTCATGTGTTTGGTTGTGAAGCATGGGCTCACATTTCGGATGAAAAATGGAAAGCATTGCAGCCTAAAAGTGAAAAGTGCATATTTGTTGGATATTCTGAAGATGTAAAAGGTTATAGACTTATTAAGCCCCATTTATATGATATAATCATTAGAAGAGATGTTAAATTTGATGAAAATCTCTTAGCCTGTGAGCCTAACTTGGCGGGTGTGCCATCTTTGGCCTACGATCTTGATTCGACGATTATGCCTTCTTCTTCTTCTTCTTCCAACTTCCTTGACAGGTTTCCAACTCCAGTTTCTGATGATGACAGTGAGGATGAAAATCCACCTCCGTCTGCTCATGTTCCTCCAATTGCACTAGCACCAATACTTCCTCGATGGGTCCGTTCAACATGTGAAGCAGCTGGTGATCTTGTCGGTGATCCTAGAGATCAACGTCGAACACGTTTTGAGTTTGAGTGAGCCTCTTCTCTTTTGGCTCAAGTTTCTGAGAATCATGATCCAGAAACTTTTGTAGAAGCTTCAGGAAATCCAGATTGGGATGCAGCTATGGATGAAGAATATCGTTCCTTAATGGCGAACGATACTTGGGATCTTGTTCCTCTTCCAATAGGAAGAAAACTTGTCAGATGTAAATGGGTCTACAAAACTAAGTATGCATCAGATGGATGTGTTGAAAGACTTAAGGCAAGGTTAGTTGCCAAATGTTTTTCCCAAGTTGAAGGGATTGGCTACAATGAAACCTTTGCTCCTATTGCAAAAATGAATTCCATCTGCCTTGTTCTTTCCTTTGCAGCCTTACATAACTAGGAAGTCCATCAAATGGATGTCAAGTATGCCTTTTTACATGGTGGTTTACAGGAGGAAATTTATATGGAACAACCTCCTGGATATGTTTAGGATAACTCTAGCCTTGTCTGTCTCCTTAAAAAATCCTTATATGGCCTTAAGCAAGCTCCTAGAGCTTGGTATGCCAAAATGGATAGCTTTCTCCTTAACAATGATTTTTCTACATGCCATTCTGACCCCAATGTCTATACCAAGAAAGTAGGAAACCATCTCATCATACTTGTTCTTTATGTTGATGATATTATCCTTACTGGTAGTGACCCTAAACTTATAACCCATGTGAAATCCAGTCTTAAGCAACATTTTGAAATGTCAGACTTAGGACATTTGCATTATTTTCTTGGTCTCCAAGTCTTGCAAACCAAAGAAGGAATCTTTCTTTCCCAGTCTAAGTATGCTTGTGACCTTCTTCGTCGCTTCCACATGGAAGACTGTAAACCAACCCCTTCTCCCTTCCAGTATGGAGTCAAACGTTTTTTCCACTTGTACTTCCCCTGAAGTAGATGCCACCTTGTATCGTCAGCTTGTTGGTAGTCTTTTATACATGACTCATTCCCGTCCTGAACTTTCCTTTATCGTTGGTCGTGTTTTCCGTTATATGCAAACTCCTCATGAAAGTCATTGGAAAGCATAAAAAATAATATTTCGATATATTCAAGGTACAATTTAGTTTGGGATTCATTACAGTATAGGGGGGAAACCTTTGTTGGTTGGTTTCACTGATTTAGATTGGGCTGATGATCCTGATGATCGAAATTCTACTGTAGGTTATGTTTTCAGTATGGGATCTGGACCTGTCACTTGGGCTTGTAAGAAACAAAAAGATCTTGCTCTTTCTTCAGCAGAAGCAGAATATCGAGCAGCGGTTAATGCCAGTCAAGAAGCTTTATGGCTTCGACATGTCCTTTTAGAGTTTGGATTCGAGCATCAGCAGCCTATTCCACTTTGGTGCGATAATCAAAGTGCCATCAAGCTTGCCAAAGATCCAATTATACATCAACACAACAAACACATTGAGATACACATGCACTTCATCAAAAATATTGTTCATGATCGTGTTCTTGAAATGCTCTATTTCCCTACAGATGATCAAGTTGCAGACATCTTCACCAAGTCTCTTATAGAAGCAAATTTTTCTAAACTTCGGTCTATGTTAGGAGTTTAGGAATGTGTCCTTAAGGGGGATAGGCTCTAATGCCTCCTTCCTTCTCCTAATAGTGTCACTTTTGTCAATCCTTTAATCCTATCCCAAGTTGTTCTTAAGGGGGGATGTTAGGATATTTAGAGACTGAGGAGTTAGTTAAGATGAACTTGTGTAATATATCCGTTAGGTAAAAGTGTGTTTCTTTAGTATGCATTAGTATGAATTTGTAAATATTCTAATCCGACGGTCACGATATGTTCTAGACATAGAGTGATCTGACGGTTCAACTTCTCTTAGATCATACCTACCATTGATCCATGGCTTAACACTCGATTGGTCTATGATCTCTATTTAAAGAGCATAGAGGGTCCTTGGCTAGTTGATCGATTATGAAAAGCTCATGTAACTTTCTTTCTTTCGCATAATAAATTGCTCCAAGTAGCTATTTGGCTGGGGCCGTGGACTGTTTCCCTCTCGAGGGTTTTAACCACGTGACAAACATCGATGTGTTGATCTGTGATCTATTTGTGTGAAGCAGTTGCTCAAGGTGTTCGGTCTTTTGGGAGTACCCTGTGTACCCAAATAGTGGTCGTCTAGTAAGTCATAGTTGTAAACACTTGTTTTTGAGTATTTGATTAATAGATGAGTGAAAGCTTATGGGTTTGCTGGGTGTCCTCTAGGAAAGAGGTTTCTAGGGTAATTTACATGTAATGTGTTAAATGTGTTGTTTTCTTGTCTTATGTTTAATTGTGTTTAACTATAGAAATAAGTTTTCAAACCTGTTGTAATCAGTATTACACCCAACAGTTGGTATCGAAGCCATATTTGGTTGTAGGGGGTTGCCTTTGTTGCTAAAGGTTGGCTTGATGATTTGGGGAATACCTTTTACAATGGGAGTCTTTCGAGATATTTATTCATTATTAGAATGGCTAGCACATCATCAATAGAGATTGAAAAGTTTAATGGGATTTTTTTTTAGCTTTGGAAGCTTAAAATGGAGGATCTCCTTATATATAAAGAACGATGTATTGTAGTCGACCCAGGAATGACCTTGGATGGTGTGTTAAAGGAATACTAGAAAAATACAGATATTAAGGAAACAAATACAATCTGACTTTGTTTAGAAACTTTTGTATTGTTGAATGTCTTAGGAGAAGAAACTGAAAAGAAGCTACGGGAAAAGTTGGGAAACTTGTAATAGTCAAAATATCTGGTTAAAAAGTTGTTTCTTCAGAAGAAGTTGTATATTTTAAGGATGGGTGAAGGTGACTCTATTATAGAGTACCTAAATGCGTTCAACACTGTAATTGGTTAGTTGTTGGTTGTAGATATTAAAATCACATAGGAGGAAAAATGTATCAGTCTATTGTGTTGTTTGCCAGATTCTTGGGATAACTTGGTCATGGCTATTGGAAGTAATCGTACTACATTAAAGAATGATGACGTGGTCACATCTCTATTGTCATTTTAGATGAGAGGAAAAAAAATGGCAGGTTCGATCCATGAAGACTTGATGGTAAGAGGTAGACCAATAAACATAGGAAAAGGAAAAACCTTCGGTAGAAGATCAAAACCGAGTGGTATATCTAAGACTACACCCCCCAGTCAGACTATGAAAACATGTTAGCGATGTGGTAAAGTCAAGCATTATAGATAAAAATCTAAGTCGACAAAAGTTGAGAAAGGAAAAGAGTTTGAATAATGTTAGTCGAATGATGGCAAGTCTTCGCAATAAGAGAATGACGATGTGTATTTGGCCTCCTCAAGTATACAGTCGGATTGCGACTCTTGGTTGATTGAATCCAGGACGTCATATCATATGACACCTCATAGAGAGTGGTTCTATGAGTATGGGAAGATCAATGGAAATGATTTCCTATTGGGAGATGACTCACCGACTAGGATATTCAAAGGAGGTAAAGTTTGACTGAAGTTGAAAGACGAAAGAATGGGAACACTTACAAGAGAACTACATACCCCAAGTTTGGCTCAAAACCTAATGTCCGTAAGTGATATGGGGAATCCAGGAGTACAATTTGTATTTGAGAAAGATACATGAAAGATGGTGAAAGGAGTGATGGTATTTATGAGGGGAGTTTGGACTGGAAGCTTGTACAAACTATTGAGAAAAACAAACACCGACAAAAGCACTAATGTGGTTTTTCTTGAGTCTGATGAAACATTTGCTTGTCTAGTGGACTCGACCTTGCTTTGGAATCAACGGATAGGGAATATAAGTGGAAAATGTATTTTTGCTATGCAAAACAAAGGTATGGTCGATAGTATCCATGATTATATAAAAGAAGCCGACTTTTGTGAACATTGTATTTATGGTAAACAAAGTCATGTAAAGTTCTCAACCTATGCTACTAGGTCTAAGGAAATACCAGAGTTAATATATAATAATGTGTTTGGGATAATGTAGGTCCGTACACTAGGAGGATATAAGTATTACATTAATTTCATAGACGATTTCTCCATAATGACGTGGTTGTATTTTTTTAGAAAGAAATCATTTTTTTAAAAAGTTTCAAGAGTTGAAAGCTCTTGTCAATCAGTTTGGTAAAAAGATCAAGGTGTTGAGAAATGATAAGGAAGGGGAATTTCATGGAAATAAATTCAACCAATTTTACAGACAACACAATATATCTATAGAAAACACAAATCCCTACATGCCTCATCAAAATGGAGTTGTTGAAAGAATGAATAGAACATTGATGGAGAAAGCAATTATGCTCAGTGGTGTAGGAGTCACATAATAATTTTGGGCAGAAGCCATCAACATGAATGTTACTTAGTGAATAGGTCGTCGTCAACGACTTTGGTAAAAATATACATACACACACACACACACACACACACACACACACACATATATATATATAGATATGAGGAATGGGCTGGTAAAAGGCCCTCTCTTACACATCTCAGATTGTTTGGGTTTGATTCCTTTATTTATATCCTAAAGTAGAAAAGAACAAAGCTCGATAACAAGTCAGAGAAATGTATCTTCATCGGGTTTAAGGATGGAGTGAAAGTGTATAATATATGGAATCTAGTGAGGAGGAAAGAAGTTTATATTTGATATGTGATATTTAGAGAAGTCAGAGGCACTTCCAGGAATGAAGAGGTTAATAGAGAAAAACTAGAAAAACAAGAGTTTGAAATGAGCAATGAAAGTCTTGATTCAGGAGAGTCAACTAAATCTAACGAAGAGGTGGAACAATAGAATCTAGGTTTTAGGAATTCTAGTTGAGAAGACTCAATGGAGAGAAAAATCTAAAAAAGGTTCATGGAAGAAGAGATGGAGTCCTTAATGAAAAAATGAAACATGGGATCTAGACGTGTTACCAAATGGAAGGAAAATCATTGGTAGTAAGTGGGTGTTCAAATTTTTTTGAATGCAACAGGACAAGTGGAGAAGTACAAGGCTTGACTGGTAGTGAAAGGATAATCCCAAGCTTAGGGAGTCAACTTTGGTGAAATTTATTGCTAAGATAACTTCCATAAGGTTACTAATGTCTCCGTTAAAGCATATAATCTTGAGATAGAACGGATGGATGTAAAGACATCATTTTTTCATGGTGATCTCAAAAAATTTATTTATATGAATCGACCTGAAAGGTTTTATAGTGGATGGAGAAAAGAAGTTGGTTTATAAGTTGAAGAATTCTATCTATGGTATAAAATAATCACCCAAGATGTGGTATCAGAAGTTTTACATGTATATCCAGTAGTTGGGGTTCATGAGAAATCAGGTCGATAACTGTGTATGTGAATAAAGTTGGTGGTAATTTGATATATGTAGTTTTTTATATCAATAATATGCTGTTGGTAAAAACTAACATGGATATGATAAAGGAGAAAAAACTATAGTTATCCTCCAATTTCGACATGAAGGATCTTGAAACAACAAATTTTATTCTTGGAATGGAAATTCAGAGAGATTGTGTATGTAGAAGGATCTAGTTATGTCAAAGGAAATATGCCAAGAAACTTGAAATGTTTCAAAAATGCATAAAAGTAGACAAGTCAAGGTCCCTATTCCTGTGGGAGTCAAATTATATACTAAATAGTTTCCGGAGATAGATGAAGAAAAGGAGTAAATGTTACGTGTGCCTTATGCTAGTGTTGTAAATAGTCTAATGTATGCTATGGTCTGTGCATGATCATATATTTCCCATGTAGTGGGAGTATTGAGAAGGTACATGTAGACACCTATAAAATAGCATTGGATCATAGTCAAAATAGTATTTAGGTATCTACATGGAATGATGGATAATGCAATCTATTATGGAGGAGAGCCCGAGGACAACAAGTAAATCATTATACATGTTTTTATTATTATTTTGAATGGGTTGGAGACATCAGGTGCATATGGTTGACCAACAGATATGTGTTGAATATATTTAGAAGACCATTTAGTTGGATGAGTGGAAGGCAGTCAGTCATCGTATTTTCGACTACGGAAGCTAAATATGTGGCAGCTACTCCTGCATGTAAGGAGTTTATTTGGTTGCAGAGGTTGTGTTCAGATGTTGGGTTTGAACAATATGCCTTTAGGTTGGATTGTGATAGTTAGAGTGTAATCTTCCTTGAAAATAATATGACATATGATTCAAAGGTGAAACACATTGATGTTCAATACCATTTTGTGAGGGAGATGGAAGAGAACTAGAAGGTGTTACCGAGACAGGTAGACGTAATGAAACATGTTACAGACCCATTAACCAATTCGGTAAGCACAACAATGTTTTCTTGGTGTAAGGAAGCAACGAGATTTTCAACCCTACTGAAGTGAACTAAATTTATGTATAACTTGTTTATGCAAAGAAGAAAACAAGTGGGAGAATGTTGGGAATGATATATTCTTTACATGTGGATTTTCTAGAAAATTTGATAGTCGACTGGAGTCGCGACAGACAGTGGAAGTATGGTCGACCAACCGAATAACTAGATTAGTTGTTTGGTTGAAGGCAACTGAATGGTTGATAGGAATTTGATGGAACGATCAGAAGCTCAATTGGAAATTGACCAAAGTTGAACCAGTCAATTCGATTGTAACAGTACAACCTAAAGTGGTTAAGGAGTTATGGATTGTTAGTAATGAGCAGTTGGTTTTATTTCTTCTATAAATAAGATGTAATGGCTATGAATCATGATCATGGAATAATGTAATGAAGTGTGGTTTGTGGTCTAGGAATTCATGGTTGTATGCATTTGTTTTTTAGCATTTTATTAATAGATTATTGAAAGCTTATGTGTTTATTGGTTTTCCTCAAGGAGAGAGGTTTCCAGGGTAATTTATGCGTAATGTGTTAACTATGTTGTGAGTCATTTTCTTATGTTTAATTGTGTTTAACTATATAAATCAGTTTGTAAACTTGTTGTAATCAGTATTAGACTCAACATCATTTCATAATATTTCAAATAAAGAATGGAAGATTGCAACCTTAACAATGAGTTGCTCCCTTCCTCCTTTTTCTAGGTTCCCTCCTTCACTTGCTAACCCTTTCATTACCACAAGTCTTAAGAGAAAGAGTCTCTTACTATTCCTCTAGCATAAATTTTATCTTCAATCCCCCTCCTCTAATTCTTACCCCAAGTAGCTCTTTAATAGAGTTTGGCTTTGAGTGATTATGAGCAAAAGCACAATGTGGGATGGAATCCCAATTGAGTACTTTTATTAATTTCCTTTACACTATGTTTTTCCATAGTTTTTAAGAACTTCATGATAATTTGAGCTTTTTGCACTCAAAAGACATATTCCATGTAATTTTAACCACTTGAATCTTGTGGTATTTTGATTCTAATATCATCTTAGGAAACTTTAATCATTGTAGATGCCCCTAATCAGGATTTGTTAGGAACCACATTTACCTTTCTTCTGGGAAAGTAGCAGTTGGACTACGATATTTTATCTATTTTAGTGTTCCATCTTAGTATTCATGTTGTGGGAGCGCTAGGTACATGCTTTTGTCTTGCACATTCAAGGGTGTTAAATATTATGTTAAAAGATGTTTAATAATGTGTGAGGTCCAAATCAATGATGATGATTGTAAAGTCCCCGACCCTTTGACCGGTGAAGAGAATGCTACCAAATAAATAAAAACCCCCGGGAAAATAGCCCCATGAATATGAACATACATATAATGCTGATATAAAATTCTTAGTACACAAAACATGCTAAGATGCGTAAAACATACAAGAATGCATAGTTACTCAACATACAGCGGAAGCAAACATATACATTCCAGCATTAAACAAACATTCCAACATCAACATGTTCATCATTATAATTCATTAGACATTAAACAATAGATGTAAATGTAGAAGAAAAATAGACAAGGATACTTATCTTAAACAGGATTCGACCCGCAACCAGCTACGTCGCTGCAATGTTCCACCCAACCATAGGCCAGTCTGCTCATCAATCTCTCAGCAACATTGCCACCCCTGAGATGGGCATGATTCCTCAAGGAATAAGGGTAAAAGCAGGCTTACACATAGCCAAGGTACACAAATCGGGCTATCAAGGTGCTGGGAGAAGCTAAATGCTAAGCTGGTGAGCTCATGGAAGAGCTAAGGATGCCTACACCAAAGCTAACCTAACCTCTTAGACACCCACACACACCTGGCACCGAGAATCAGTATATTCTCTGCTTCACAGTCCCTCAGGCCCTGACTTCCCTTGCCAGTGCTCTTCCGGGGTTGTAGAGAAGAAAGTCAGCCATCTAACTCTGTCTGTGTGGCTCCCCAAACCTAGGTTTCTCAAGCATACCTAGCCTTCCATCCCACTCTACACAGTCTGAAGACCATCCGCTGCTTTCCTGCAGCCAAATATACACTTCATAGCTTGGACAGGGGAAGACGATACTTGAGTCATTCTTGTCCCTATCATGGCCAAAACGACTCCACAACAACCTACAGTAACCCAAATTGTACCAGCAACTTAGCCGTCAAATGTGGTGAAACAATAGTCCTCCTCAACAATGGAGCCACGACACCTTTACATAACCGAAAATGGAGAGGGTAAGCATGAACTCTTTACGTGAACAGGAGAGAAACATCTCACAAGGGGAAATTATAGTCACGGTTCATGGATGAGGCCATAGCAGGTGATCCACAAAGAAACCACAGTCCCCAGTTCAACAATGAAGAGTCTGGAAAATACATAGTCCAAGCTCACAGTGAAAACCACTGAAACATTCCACAGTCCGATAATGGAAAAAGGGAAAATCCATCCTCTGCGTGAACAGGAGGGAAAACGTATTCACAGGCCGACAATCCTCTGAGAAGAGAGAACGAACCCCCAACAAGAAAAATGCCCCCCTTCTTAACTCCGCTCTACGTGAGGAAGGAAATCCAAACCCCCTGCTCATCCTTGCATGAGAGTGAACCCAACATCCAAGAGAGTGGCGTAGTCGTGGTTCTCTTACCCACGTGAAGGTGGAGAAATGGCTGGTGTGGTGGGCATGTGGCAAAGATTGACAGTCCTGCCACCCACCACTTCCAGCAATAACTTCCCTAGCCAATCAACATAACACTAAAGAGGTGTTTGGATGAGACAAGGAAGGTGAGCAAATCAAACAGGGTGGTGACACATGGCTTTTCCCCAAAGGCTCCCATGGGTTAGACAATCCCCCCCTTAACCTTAGTAAATCATGCCCTTTTCATTTAACGTTGCACTGTCATAGCTGGCTGTAGGTTTATTATAATTGATGTGCATATTTACATGATACCAAACTCTAATGTGTTGGATAGCAAGATATACCATCGAAAATGATCCCAATTGCCGAAACATACACAACCAAATCGATGGTCATGATTTTTCCTTTAGCTCCACACCACGATTAATTACAAAATATACATCATGTATCTTTAAATGCAAATGTGGTCAAAACCGGGGTATTACAATGATGATGGTCTAAATACATTAAGTTTTATATGTTTTAGTGATCATGAATGGAAGGGAAATGAGGGGAACCATGGACACGAGAGTTGGAAAGCACCTGTAAGAAAAACAAGACAATGTCCCAAATATATAATATCTTCTTAAGGTGGGTATACACATGCTAAACAATAAACAAGTATGGCCACAGACAATACATAGTGGGTCCATGTCAAAATTACCTAAAAAATGTAAAATGCACTCTGATAAGTGCAAGATATCCAGGTGTGCATGTTACTTTAACACGGTAGTTTAATCTTGGGCAATTGAAATAGTGCATCAATTAGTGAAACAACTATTTTTCCCAAGGTTTTAATATATACTAATGATAGTACATGTTTATATCATTAGATGAATGAATTAATGTCAATAATAATAAAACACCATCTGATTACCGACCATTGATGTATAACATTAGCATATGTGAGGAGGCCCATCGATAATGATGATGGACACCAAGATATTGAGTACAATCTAAAAAGTGTGAATAAACATTTTGAAGTTGAACACTTGTATAATCAAACATTCAAGGGTCAGTGATGTATACCCATTTTCATTTGTGAAGAAACCTGCTTCTAATGACTACAAGATTCAAGGTACTCTAGGGTTCCCAAATCCTCTTCCTAGATGATGACTTGGAATCAATAGGAAGGGATGTTAAAGTATTGTAACTTCAGAAGATATTCCAGATGTATTGATTGTATTCATCCATCAAGAGATGGTTTTGGTCACGTAAGAGTCATTGAAAGAATCAATGTAAACCTGCGGATGTAAGTCGGGTCAATATTACCCAAGTATCAATATAATAAATGTAATTTTTGGTGTCTTTCTAGAGAAGTCATACATGTCAATTAGACAAGTCGGCCTTGTTAGGTCCTAGGTCAAGTAAACTGAAGAATATAAATAGGAAGGCGCTCCCCTTCATTTGTACACTCTCATTCAAGCAAGTTTGCAAGAGAGAGAAGAACAAGTGCGCCAAAAAGAAGAGAGAATCAGTTGTCTGGGTTTTACACTTCTTTGGTTGAGTTCTATACTGAGGAATTTTTGTAAGGTTTTCTCCATTGTGGTTTCCTTGAGGAAAATCTTTGTGTTCTTGTGTTTTTGTGCTTGTTGTTCTTTCATTGTTCCTACTAGTGAAAATTGTTTTAAGATATCATCTAAGCAATTAAAAAAAACTTAACATGGTATTAGAGCCACCGTGAAAGGACACATTGCACAAATAGGGTTTGTTACTCTAAAAAAATCCCTCGATAGATCAACCAAAAAAGAGGGGTCACTCAACTCTCCCCTGAATGGCGCATCTTTATGTGAAAACAAAACTGAACTCCAAGAAGTTTCAGTTTTGGACCAAACACTACTGTTAGGACAAACTAGGGATTCAGTTTTCTTGAGGCTCCATCATCAATATCACAAAAATAAAGATACAGTCTAGTTAGACATGGGAAGGAACATATTTTCCATCACTCATCCCTACCAATGACCCCAACTAAAAAATTAGGGTTTCAGCGTCAAACCCTAGGTCATCTAGAAGTTGTATTCATCAAGTAAGTACTACTCCTTCTTATTCTATTTGAAGTTCTTGTTCTATTGAAGATGAAAAAGAATACCAAGCTAGATGAAAATCTTGAAGGTGCTGAAAACTTTAGAGCATGGAAGTATCAGATCATGCTCATCCTACAATAAAATGATCTAGAAACATTTATAAAGGAGGAAGTGGAAGAACAAGAAGAAGCTAAAGCTAAGTCCAAATTTAAGAAGGACATGATCATAGATAAAATCATTATAGCTAAATCCATAAAAGATAACTTTATCCCTCCAGTATCCTCAAGGGAGACACTTAAATAAATGCTTGATGATCTATCCGATATATTTTAAGGAAGAAACATCAATAGAAAGATGACCTCGAGGAATCACCTCAAAAGTGTAAGAGCTCGAATGTCGGAAACCATGCAATCTAACTTTACAAGAGTAGCTCAAATCAAGTATCAGTTAGAAGCTATTAGTGACATGGTTGAAGAAGCATACATTGTAATGACCATCTTGAATGGTCTCCCAAGATATTAGGAATCCTTTATCCAAGGAATCTGTTCAAGAAGGAAACTAACCAAGTTTTCAAAGTTATGGGAAGAATGTGTTCAAGAATAAGAAATAATAGCAGCCAGAGAAGAAAAACTAAATGATAATGATGATAAATCCCTGATAGTTCATACCAAAGGAAATAACAAGAGAACGAGTCATGACCATCCTCCTAGAAAGAATCAAGGGTTTAAGAAGTCCAAGAAAGAATTCTCAAATTATGAATGCTTCACTTGTCACAAGTTGGGACACATTGCTATCAACTGTCCCATGAAAGCAGAAAGAGACAAAAAGATGAAAACATTTCAGGCCCATGCTACTGAAGACAATGATATAGAAGATGAAGAGAAAGATATGAAGGATGAAAAATCCAATGAAGAATATGTACTGATCTTTGCACTCACAGGTTCAGTCTCACCAAGAAATGACAACCAACTAGTATATAGTGGTGCTTCCAAGCACATGACAGGTTGCAAGGGCTCACTCTCATGTCTTGTACAAAAGCAATCCCCACACAAAGTAATGCTTGGATATGATCCCTAATATCCCATCAAAGGAATGGGAGAAGCATCCTATCAGTTGGACTCTAGGAAGTCCATGAAGATGAAGGATGTCCTATATGTCCCAGGACTAAATATTGGTCGCTGGGTAGACCCGCGTTTACTGTATTTAACCAACAACACCCCTAACTCACTGGCCCTTTCGGCGACAGACCGCAAGGCGGCTTGAAGTCTCACCCGAAGTGATGCTAATGGGTTGGCCAAAGACTCAAGTGTCTTCGACCAGGTTCTGTGGTAGCTTGGGTGTCTCATAGCTCTTCTAGCCTGCGAGATTTCTCTCTGCGCGATGCACACTTCCTCTTACTCACGATGATTCCAACCCTTACCGCATCGCCGCGCCTCGGACCACACGTAACTCCCTCCTATGCTAGATCCTCAACCACAGCACACCGCAGCTTCTCTGCGGGTGCGATATTGCCTCCCTACGATATCCTATTACTGCGGCTCCGTGTACTTAGTGCTACTTGCTCTGACTTACGGGGCTCAACGTACAAGGATTCTTACCTCTGCGACTTTTAATTATAAGAACTGAAACATAGGTAGACTTTTATACAAAGTTCTTAAGGATTTCAACTTGCAATTATTTCTATAGTGCTGTAAACTGAATAACGCATACATACAATAACTGTAAGCAAGGTTCATGAAATAACTGATACATGCAACAAATAAACACAACACATAAATCAATCACACAACACTCTATTTTAATGTGGTTCGCCTCCATGATGGAAGTTACGTCCACAGAACTGTGTTTCTATTATAGCTTAGGGGAAGGTAAACACAGTTCTGCTGCACTGCATATGCAGCTCAAGATCTTCTGGGTAACTCCGCACACAGCCTGGAGCCCTTCTCTCTTAGATCTCTTCTCTTCTATATATTGCACCTCTTACAATATACTCTTCCCTCTCTGTCGATCCCTGCGGATCGTTACATGCATGCTCAATGAGCCAGCTAATGGTTATAGTAAAATAACTACAGCTAATAGCAGAACCAGAGCTTGGCTCCTATACAACTGACCAACTATTGTCTAACCTTATACAATTGTCCAACCAACCAACCTTTTACAATACAAAAATACATCCCTTTATAGGCGGCCCAAAGGTCTCGCCATTACAACACTGTGGGCCTGTCCCAACAGTAACCCAAAACCCTAACTAGTGACAGTCGGCCTATCTATACTTAAGGTGGCCACTTTTCATCACACCATAGCTCTCTGCAGTCTTCCATGATTCCTGGCGCTGACCATGGGTACTATGCACCGCTTCCCTATTTCTGTCCTTCGCCTTCAATACCTAGGCCTCGTTGCTTCTTTTCCTTTATGAGGGTAGCTGAGCCCTCCTGTCTTCTGCCACTGCCTTCAATGTAGTGGGTGAGCTCTTTCTTCTCGGCCGCTCAGGTACCGTCGTCTCCTTTGACTTTTCTACCCCAACAGTCCTGGTTTCCGTCTCTGATCTGTAGCTGGAAACATGCTACGGCGTCGTAGCTCTACCTTATCTTCTCTCTGCCAAAACTGTCTATCCGCTAAACTGGAAGCTTCTTCTGTAGCTACAGGACTCTGCTCCAACAGTCCTCTAACACTTACTTGTGGTTCGTCCCCGAGCCACTACCAACAGGCTTCTCCTGCTGTAGCTTCTCCTTGGCTTCCTGCGAAGTCCTTTGAAACTTATCCCGAAGTCCTGCGAATTCGTTCTGCATCGCTGCGACACTCTCTTTTTAGTTTCTGTAACTTAGTCTGTTGGGCTCTCTTATCTTTCTTGCCTAGTAATGGTCTCTCTCTCGTCACTCCTGAGACCTTTTAAAGATCTCCAGGTCTTGAGAAGTCTTCCACAGATATCCTTTCCTTTTTATCTGGGTTAGAACTTTTATCACAAGGAAAATCTGTATCTTCCAGCCTTCTCAAACATTTCATTCAGTCTGGAGCCTACTTATGCGAAAGGTTTACAAACCAAGAATTCCATTCCAAGAACAAGCCTTTGTCTGCATCTTGAAGTTCTGCTTGTTCGGTTTGTTTTCCCTTTCACTTTTCTTCTCAGCAACTCGCTCCAGGTATTTACACTGCTTGGGTTCTGCATATTTTCATTCCTGAACTTTGGAACCTCTTGTTCTTCTCTTAGGTGATGAGATAGGTCATCTTCCTTCTCCCGTTGCTTTCTTTTTCTCATTTTTACTTTCTTCCTAGTGGGAGATTTCTTCTCATCATTCCGCCGCTCTGCTTTCTTATCTTCAGTGATCGGCTCGGCTTTCTTCTTCTCTTCAGTAGGGATTTTGATGACATCTTCTACATCCTGCGCTTACTCCCCATCCTTGGAAATTGTCTTACCTGTGATATTCCTAATTTCACAACTCTGGGCGGCGTCGTCATAGCGGACATACGGCCACCAGGGTCGAAACATCTCAGCATGTCTTCTAAAGGTTCCTCCTCGGACAGAACCCACTCAGTGTAAAACGCTGGCTGTGCAATGGCTGCAATTTCTAGAAATCACAGCACTTTGTAATGGGATTAGCTATGCACAGGGAAACTGATCGATGCACTCTATAACTCTCGGCTCTTGAATTCTTGCAAATGTAACCCTCCTGAATGAATAATTTCTGCTTTTAGAGCAAAGACGATAATCCTGGACGCAACAGTCATCTAGACTGAACCCGTCGGTCGTATTAATTGCTTGGACGAGACCACTCCCGTCATTCGATCCTCAATAAATGCTAAAATCCGATGAAATTTCCCTCAAAGTGTGTGTGTACAGGCACCGGTCTCATCGAAGATTTACCAAATCTGGAAAAAAATTGATTACACTGTTGCCAAATCCACGGTAAGATATATCGGTCATTTATTCATTAACTGCCTGTCAGAAGGAGACTTGAATAGCCCTTTGTTTCCTTGCGAAAGCGGGTACATGGCACAGAGAGACATCGCCTTGCTGCGATGCAACACCACATCCTCTGCTCAAAACAAACTTAACCGCTTTTTTTTTTTTTTAGTCACAAGCCACTGATGACTTGTGCAAAATGAATCGTACTTATGCGATTCCTCATACTTAGAATAATTGCCGGTGTAGACTAGTTCCCGGTGCGATGCCTCCTTTCAACTACACTGGACATATGCACCCGCGTAATCTGTCTAGGCTAGGGCAAAGAGGTGGAGTGGCTATCACTAAAGAGCTTGAGCCTACTACCATTAATCAATGTGGGAAGAAGCTCCCCATCCAGTTTGCTGAGCTGAACGGCACCTCCCTCTATAACTTGCTGTATCTGATGTGGCCCCAGCCAATGCGTCTTGAACTTCCCTGGAAACTTAATAAACTTACTATCGTAGAGGAGTACTAGGTATCCGATCTGAAAGGTCTTACTCTTAATGTGTTTGTCATGCCAAGCTTTTTCTCGTGCCTTCTGCACTTTCTGATGGAAGTCGGCGATGAATCTGTCTTCCTCTAAGGCAAGCAGCTGTGCTAGCCTTTCATCCACTGTGTCTGTATCAGCCATCCCAGTGATCTGAGCGATTCTTAAACTGGGAAGAATATACTCCATGGGAATAACAACCTCCTGTCCATACACCAAACTGAAAGGTGTATGTCCTGTAAGTTTCTTGCATGTGGTCCTATACGCCCATAATACAACGTTAACTCTGAGGTCCCAATCATTCCTTTGGCTATTGCAGATCTTTGTAAGAGAGTTTTCTAAAATCTTGTTAAATGCCTCCACCGTACCATTAGCCTGTGGGTGGTAGGGAGTGCTCTTAAGGTGCTGAATCTGAAATTATTCCGTCAAGGCCTCAATAGTGTGGTTTAAGAAGTGTGTACCTTGATCGCTCATCAAAACTACTGGGCATCCAAATCTACTGATGATGTTTTCAAAAGGAAACTGTGAGGCTGTAGCAGCATCACAATTTCTTATTGCTTTGGCCTCTGCCCACCTGGTGAGGTACTCTGTGCCAGTGATGATATATCTCGCACCAGTGTGTTTTCCTGGTGGGTTGATAGGACCCACAAAATCTATAGCCCACTTGTCAAATGCGCGCAGCGTAACCTGCGGCCACAATGACATTTCATCTCATCGTGAGGGTTTTCCTACCCTCTAGCAGATATCGTAGCATCTGCAAATTTCCTTAGTGTCCTTGTGCAATGTAGGCCACCATAATCCTACAGCTAGGATTTTCTGTGCAGTCGGATTTCCTGCGAAATGACCTCCTGCGGTTCCTGAATGTGCCTCTCTGATGATAGTGTCTTTTTCATGTGGCATCACACATCTGCGCAGGACTTCATCTGGAATTAACTTGTATAATTGTCCTGTGATCAGGGTGAAGCATGCCTCTTTAACAATTAACTGCTTATTTTGATGCTTAGTAAACTCATCAGGTGCTAATCCTGTAGTGAGAAAGTGAATGATATCAGCATAGTAGTTGTCTGTGATCTGGATAGAAAACAACTGCGCATCCGACAAATTTTCCTCTAGGTTACTCGGTCTTCTCCTGAGTCTATCCTCAACAGATGATCAGGTCCGACATTCAATCTTCTTGGTTTCACAATGATTTCAAAATCATACTCCTAAAAGAAGAGTAACCATCTGCAGATTCTCCCCCCTAACACTGGCTTATTGACCAGATACTTTAATGCGGAATGGTCAGTAAACATCTTGAACGAGGCACCCAATAGGTAGTTCCTGAATTTATGCAACGCGTACACCATAGCTAAGCCTTCTCTTTCTGTCGTGGTGTATTTCTTTTCTACTGTCGATAGCTTTCTGCTGGAGTATGCGATAGGATGATCAATATCCCCTTCTCCTGGTTGCGTTAAAACAACCCCTAGTGCGATGCCCGATGCATCCACATGTACATGAAACGGCTTAGTCCAGTCTGGAAATACTAAGATGGGTGCTGTAACCATATTCTCTTTAAGTGTGTCTAGACTCTGCTGGCATTCCTCATTCCATAGGAATTTTATATCTTTCTTTAACAAGTTCTCCATCGGTGCTGTGATCTTTGCGTATCCCTTGATGAATTTTCTGTAGTACCCGGTATGACGAAGTACTGTTCTCAATTGTTTGACTGAGTTGGGTGCTGGAAGATTTACGATGATGGCAATCTTTGCGGGATCTACCATCAAGCCTTGTCTGCAAACAATGTGACCCAACAAAATACCAAATGGCGCACAAAATATACATTTTTTCAAGTTCAAAGAAATCTGGTACTGCCTACATTTCTCTAACATCATTCTTAAATCTCCTATGTGCTTGTCAATTAATCCAAATACAGTCCAATCATAAAAATAAACTTCTAGGAATTTATGGATGTATTCTTTAAACACAGCAACTACTACTCTAGAAAAGATAGCTGGCGCATTCTTAAGACCAAAGGGCATTACCGTATACTGGAATGAGCCCCATTCTGTTACAAACGTGGTCTTATGTCGATCTTCTGGGTGGATTCTGATCTGGTGATAGCCTGAAAAGCCATCAGTGAAGGAGTAGACCTCATGTCCTCCGACGTTGTCTAGTACCTCATTAGTGAACGGTGTCGAAAATGGATCATGAAGCGATGCATCATTGAGTTTACGCAGATCGACATAGATCCTGATGTCTCCTTTAGTTTTCTTTTCTTGTACGACCATGGGACTAACCCATTCGCTCTCTTCTACGGGCTGAATGATACCTACTGCTAGCATCTTATCGATCTCATCCTTAACTTTTTATTTGTAGCACGGATTTAATCTATATGGACGCTGCTTGACTGGTCGAGAATCCTCCTTCAATGGTATCCTCATTACTCCCAGGTCTCTGACTATTCCCTTCATCTCTGTGAACTTGGTGGGAAATAGGTCCTGATAGTCATGTAGCAAGTCTGCAATCTATCCGACTGTTTCATTGTTCCAATAGTCTCCAATAGAGGCACACTTTGGTTCTGTGTCTGTGCCGATATTGATCTTTTTAATCTTGATGGGATCTGTTATTGCTGGAATTTCTAACTGTGGTCCCTCAACATCGCGAGTCCCTTCTGACTCCAGAATGTTGGTGTTGCTAGGATCCTCATCCTCATCCTCTGGTTCTGCTTCAAATTTATAGCACTCAAGCGCATCTTTTAACTGGATGGCCCACTCAAGCTGAGTCTGTACTGATAAGGTACAATCCTCAAATATCTTGATCTTTATTATATCTAGGGCCTGGTCAACACTTGGGTACTCAGATTCAAAAGCGAAGGTGAGTAGAAAGCTGTCTATCATAAGTGGCCATGTAGTTGTTCCCTTGCGCAGTTCAGTCTCTGTGTACCAATTCCTTGGAACTGTGTCCAAAGTGTGAATGAATCGGTGAACCCATTCATCCTTGGGAATGTCCAACCAATTTTGTTCACATGTCTGAATATGTGACATGGGGTCACTTTCTCCTGTATATTTCTGCTGGACATACTCTCTGTCGATAGAAAATCTGATCGCCATTAGTCTCTTAATATCATCACATGATGCGATATTCTCTTTATGTGCATACCACCATCTTGTAGGTGTGGCTCGTACTGTAAGGTCCATAGCTGCGATCCTCTGCTCGTGAGGAATTTGTTGTTCAAACTGCTTGAGAAAGTCCTGGATATCCGTTAGACCATGAAACGATGGAATCTCATTGATCTCTGTGCCAATCCATCGCAGTGACTTAGTCAAGTACGCGCATCTGCATGCTGAGACTTCGTGAAATCTGTTCTACCAGTTCTCTAGACCAACATCTGAATCTGATGCGCATGAGCTGTCTCATCACCAACTAATGTTCCCTTCTACAGTCGGATTGATGTAGTCGCTCTGGTTCGTAGTCATCTGATGGAGAATTTCTATGTTACGTGCCTCTTTCTTTGCTCGGATAGGTTCAATATATCTAGGACCCTGAAAAGGATCCAACGGTGCGATGACCCGGATCTGCACATCCTCAAAGGTCATTTGTCTTCTCTTTAGGTCGATAACAACCATGTTACCAATTGCCCAATCAATTCCTAGTAGTGTTGGATATGGTCTACTATCGCCAATGATTTCTATAACTTCAAAGTCCGCAAAGCTGTGAACTCCGTCAATGTCAACTGGCACCTGCGGTAATCGACCCAGGGGTGATACCCACTACTGATTAGCTAATCTCAGATGGATAGGCGATCTGATTAACTTAGAGCTACCCATCTGTTTCCATGTCTGCTTAGTCAGAACATTTACGTTTGATCCTAGATCTAGGATTACCTCATCCATTTCGAATTCTCCAACCTGTGCTGTGAGTTGCATCTCTCTTCCTGTTCTTGTATGTCCCGTAATATTATGAATAGCACGCTGTGTATTGCTCACGGAAGAAGATGGCTGACACTGATCTATGATGCGCTGAAGTTCTCCGATAGCTTGCTCATTTCTCACGAGTTTTAAACAACTCCGCAGGAAGGATTGTACACTTCCTGTCATCTCGTCCTCGTCGCATGTGCCCGATGTGGTAGCCTGCGATATATGTACAGGGCTAACGCCACAAGGTGTTTGCTACGGTACGCCTCTAGATGGCGATACCTGCGATCCTGATTGCATAGGGTCATCAAAGAAAGTCTTAGCTTCCTGAAATGTCTATTTATTCTTCTGCAGGTCAATTGGTGTTGCTTTGTTAGGAGCTCTGCGCACCCACTCCTGACCTGTGTTCTCTTCAATATCCTGCGATGTCCCACTGGTGGAAACACCACTACAAGTCATAATGTTGACTCTTGGTTCTGGCTCTTCCTGCTTAGCAGCAATAAGCTGGATGTTCTGGTGTACTGCTAGCTTAGGTTCCCTGATATTAGCTATCAAGGTAGGACATTCCTCTATAGTATGATCATAAGATTTACAATAATTACAAGTGGTGGTGGGACTCTGACAGTCCCGAGCATAATGTCCTACAACTCCACAGTTGCAGCAAGTAACTAGTCCGCGACCACGACCAAATCCTTCTCCACGGCCAAAGCCTCGTCCACGTCCTCGTCCTCTGAATCCTCCTCCACGGCCACCATAAGCCGGATCATGCTGTGGTCCTGTTGCTGGACCCTGTATTTCTGATTGGACTCTGTACATGTCTTTCTTACTCCCAACCATGAGATCATAGGCTCGGTAATCGTGTTCGTTATGGCCTACAGACTTGCAGAAGACGCAATATAATTTCTTAGGTGTCTGCACGTACTTCTGAAGTAGAGGGCACTGCTGAGGTAGATGTCCTCGTGTTTTGCATATTTCACACCATGACCCATGGGTCTGTGGTAAGGGGTTAGGATCCCTTGTTGCTAGATATTCTACAAAGACTAGACAATTATCTTTAGTATGGCCTTGTGCTTTACAAATTACGCACCATATGTCTTGCGCAACCTCTTTCCCTTTCTGAAGCTCATGCAACTGTAACGTGAGATTAGCCAACTGGTTTTGTAGATTTGTCATGCCTGTGCTGGTTTCCGCTAGAGGTGAAGCCTCTAGTTTCATCGCCATCTCCAATGCATCATCCTGCATCTGGAGTTTCTGCTGCATTAACGGTAGTCTGATGTGAGGGAGCAGCGCTGCAATAAACCATTCCTTATGCTGCTCTGGCGCAAACTCAAAGCTGACTTATTCTATAAGGGCTTTGAATTTCTAATCAAAGTCCCACACCAACTCTGCAGGTAACTATTTGATGTCCTTGATCTCTGTAATGCACTGTGACTCAGACTTAGGTTTCTTAAACTCTTTAATCATGGCGGTCTTGATCTGGACAAGTGTTCTGGGTACTGTGGTATAATTCATATACCATGTTAAGGCTCGATCTCTTAGTGTGGTGACCAAATGTACAAGTTTAATATTATCGTCATTGATGGTTTTAATGGTCCACATTGCTTCACAGAGAAACCAATGCTGTTCCGGGTCCTCTGCCCATGTACCCTTAAAGATAGGTAGCTTCATATCATCCCCCATTCTATTTCTACGTGGTGGATGTTGATTTGCTGTGTTACTACCACTCGGTGGTGTAGTTGGAGGCGATGTAGTGGTGGTAGGCACTGTCTGCGAGCTACTGGATGGAGTTCCTATGGGATTGTTCTGAGTCCTGGTCTGTTTCTGTGGGGTGTAAGGGTGGTAAGGGATACCCTCGTCTGTTCCTTCTGTGGTACTATGACTCTGTTGTCTAGTATTATCTGAACTGTCTTCAAATATGGGAGATCTGAAATCTACTTTGTATTTCTTTCCACTATGTGTACGTCCAATGTCATCAAAATCACTTTCAAACTCTTGTGACATTACTATCTCTACTTATTCATCTGAAACTAGATCCATTATTCCTTTTTCATATAATAGCATATTAATGGACAAGTTTAAAGATTTTAAGTACTTATCGTGATATCCTTTGAAGAAGTACCGTTCAGCCTCACTGAAGCTTTTTCTCTGGTCGACTGCAAACTCTGTGACGAAGCCTTCTAGCACACTCGCAAGCCAGAATTCTACTATCCTCGTAATGGGATTATCAAGGTTCTTCATGGTCTGAATCAACTCCGGTGTCTAGACAATGTTTCTTTTCTTCTTGAATATGTTCTTATCAGTCAACTTTGATAACCAGTCGTAAAGCTCGTTTCCAAAGGTTGCAAAAAATATCGCATGCAGGTCTGTAACGATATGTTTTTGTAACCAGGCCTCTGTAGTCAGTCTAGGACTCTTTTTTTCTCGTTCAGTAAACTCTTTCTGGTTAGACCAAACCCACTCATTGAGTTCGTCTCTAGTAGGATGCCAACAGAACATCAGTGCTCAGTTTGTTCAAAACCGGCAACGGAACCATTTGTTGGTTGTTGGGCAGACCCGAGTTTACTGTATTTAACCAAAAACACCCCTAGCTCACTGGCCCTTTCGGCGACAGACCGCAGGGCGGCCTGAAGTCTCACCCGAAGTGATTCTAATGGGTTGGCCAAAGACTTAAGTGTCTTCGACCAGGTTCTGTGGCAGCCTGGGTGTCGCGTAGCTCTTCAAGCCTGTGATATTTCTCTCTGCATGATGCACACTTCCTCTTACTCGTGATGACTCCAAACCTTACCGCATCGCTGCGCTTCGGACCACACGTAACTCCCTCCTACGCTAGATCCTCAACCGCAGCGCACCGCAGCTTCTCTGCAGGTGTGATATCGCCTCCCTGCGATATCCTATTACTGCGGCTCCATGTACTTAGTGCTACTTTCTCCGACTTACGGGGCTCAATGTACAAGGCTGCTTACCTCCGTGACTCTTAATTATAAGAACTGAAACATAGGTAGACTTTTAAACAAAGTTCTTAAGGATTTCAACTTGCAATTATTTCTATAGTGCTGTAAACTGAATAACGCATACATACAATAACTGTAAGCAAGGTTCATGAAATAACTGATACATGCAACAAATAAACACAACACATAAATCAATCACACAACACTCTATTTTAACGTGGTTCACCTCCAAGATGGAAGTTACGTCCACAGAACTATGTTTCTATTATAGCTCAGGGGAAGGTAAACACAGTTCTGCTGCACCGCATATGCAGCTTGAGATCTTCTGGGTAACTCCGCACACAACCTGGAGCCCTTCTCTCTTAGATCTCTTCTCTTCTATATATTGCACCTCTTACAATATACTCTTCCCTCTCTGTCGATCCCTGCGGATCGTTACATGCATGCTCAATGAGCCAGCTACTGGTTACAGTAAGATAACTACAGCTAATAGCAGAACCAGAACTTGGATCCTATATGACTAACCAACTATTGTCTAACCTTATACAATTGTCCAACCAACCAACCTTTTACAATACAAAAATACATCCCTTTATAGGCGGCCCTAAGGTCTCGCCATTACAACACTGTGGGCCTGTCCCAACAGTAACCCAAAACCCTAACTAGTGACATTCGGCCTATCTGTACTTAAGGTGGCCGCTTTCCGTCACACCACAGCTCTCTACGGTCTTCCATGCTTCCCGGTGCTGACCATGGGTGCTATGCACCGCTTCCGTATTTCTGTCCTCCATCTTCAATACCTTGGCCTCATTGCTTCTTTTCCTTTATGAGGGTAGCTGAGTCCTCCTGTCTTTTGCCGCTGCCTTCAATGTAGTGGGTGAGCTCTTTCTTCTTGGCCGCTCAGGTACCATCGTCTCCTTTGAATTTTCTGCCCCAACAGTCTTGGTTTCCGGCTCTGATCTGCAGCTAGAAACATGCTACGGCATCGTAGCTCTACCTTATCTTCTCTCCGCCAAAACTGTCTATCCGCTAAATTGGCAGCTTCTTCTGTAGCCGCGGGACTCTGCTCCAACACTAAACAAGAACATTCTTTCTATCTCATCTATATAAGAAAGGCTTCAGAGTTTCTTTTGTGGATGGAGAATTTCAAATGTGGAAAAAAGGAAAAACCATAGATGATGTAGTAGTAACTGGAGTTGAAGAAGGAGGACTCTACAGATTAAAGGGACATGTAGATTCATCACTAATGACTAGTACCATAATCCCATGTGATATATGGCACATAAGGATTTCTCATATTCACTACAAAGCATTGCCAATTGTGAGCAAGGTTGTGACTAGTCTACTAGAGATTTAGATAGATCATGAAGGAGTGTGCACAATGAAAGAATACTAAGAACCCTTATCCAAATAGTGACAATAAATAAAAATGGATCTTAGGTATTATCCACTCTGATATATGTGGGCCAATGAAAACCACTTCATTAAGCGGGTATGTATACTATGCTTCCTATATTGATGATTATTCTCGCAAGACTTGGATATACATATTGAAAAAGAAGGATGAAGTGTTTGAAATATTTAAAGAGTTTAATGCCATGGTAGAAAACCTCTCTGAAAACAAGATCAATATATTGAGGTCATATAATGGAGGATAGTTCACATCAATTGAATTCAATGAATACTGCAAAGAAGCTGGGATTAAGAGGGAGCTCACCATTCCCTATAATCCACAACAAAATGGTGTGGTAGAAAGAAATAATAGATCTATCATGGAAGTTGTGAAAGCTATGATACATGATAAATATCTACCAATGTACCTATGGGTAGAAGCAGCCATAACTGCAATATATGTACATAATAAAATCTCTCACAGTGCCCTTGGGAACAAGACTCCAGAAGATATTTTTTCCAGAGAAAAGCCTAAAGTAAGTCACCTAAAGATATTTGGTTGTCCAGTTTACATACACATCCCTAAGGAGAAAATATCAAAAATATATCCCTCAAGAAAGAAGGGATTGTTTGTAGGATATAGTGAGCAATCAAAGGCTTAACAGATCTATATCCTAGGATACCATCAAATTGAACTTATTAGAGATGTCACATTTAAGGAAGATACAACATTTAGAAATTCAAAGAAAGATAAGGAAGATGAAGAGGAGCATGAAACTCCCAAATCTGCAGAAAGTCCTAGACTAGTTAGGAACGAAGAAGAAGATCAAATTCCCGAGGATCATGATATGACAGAACCTCAGTTACCTGAAGAATTTCCCAGTGAAATGATTTCATGAAAGCGAAAGCCTGCCTAGGCTCATGAAGTAATCAAAGAAGCAAAAACACATGGTGCTCTAGAAGGAACCATCAGAGAAAGGAAGAAGCCAAAGCCATACTCTAGTTATGTGGCTTTGATGTGTGATCTAGTTAATAAAGAACCGACATGTTTTGAAGAAGCAATAAATAAAAGGAGTGGGTTGATGTAATGGTCGAGGAATACCAATCTATTATAAAGAATGATGTATGGGAAATAGTACCAAGACCAAAAGACAAGTCAGTGGTATCCTCGAAATGGATGTTCAAATATAAGCACTCAACAGATGGGAGTATATAGAAGTACAAGGAAATATTTGTAGCTCAAGGATTCTCTCAAAAAGAAGGAATCGACTATGAGGAGACCTTTGTAGCAGTGGCTAGGTACACCTTAATCAGAACCATCCTTGCCTTCGCATCAAACATGAAGTGGAAGTTACATCAGATGGATGTAAAGACAACCTTTCTAAATGGATTGATAGAAGAAGAAGTATATATCAAAAAAATGCAAGGGTTCGATACTAATGATCAGAAAAATCATTTATGTAGACTCAAGAAGGAATTGTATGGGTTAAAGAAAGCACCCAGATCATGGTATGGAAGCATCGATGGATTTCTAATGAGTCTAGGCTTCACCAAAAGTAAAGCAGAACCCAACCTATACTATAAAGTTGAGGATGGTGGGCTTATGATATTACTACTATATGTCGATGATCTATTCTTGATAGGTGAAGATAATCCCATCAACGAATATAAGAAGAAGGTTGCTGCATAATTTGAGATGAAATACCTTGGAATGATGCTTTCTAGGTCTTGAAGTATGGCAATGTCACATGCCCCAATTTGCAAAAAAAACAATTTTATGTTATTTGAGGAACATTGTGTTAAATTTTATGCTAAGTTGTAATTGATGACCTAGTGGGGTAAAGAATATTTAATGTAATTCAGAATATTTTATTTATAAATAAATAAATGATGAGACAACAGCTTAGGAAAGCTATTAAAAGAGTGTTTACTGGTTAATTGGTGGAGGAGACTAGGTGGAGAGCAAACTGACAAGTGGCAGCATCCTCAAACCACTTCCAACTGTTGCAGGTGGCAACTTCCCTATATTTGTGGTCATGATTCCCCAAGAAAGTGGAATCAGAGCAGGTGGCTCATAAAATGAAAATTGACCCACAAGACCTAGGCATCTCTATAAAATTTCCCATTGAAGAGAGCTGAGGCTGCTCATTCTAGAGAGCATCATTCAGGGTGAATGAATTTACTTAAGAGAAATTCAATGGAGGGGATTACTGAAGTGTGTTTGAGGGGTTAACTGCTGAGACTGAACTTGTTGCAGCTTCAAGGCTGAAGTTCGTACTGCTGAGAGCAGATTTTAATTACTGAGGTAATTGGACCAGTCAGGTGACAGAGGTCTTAAAGTTGTATTCTCCACCCAGTTCTTCGCCAAGAAGACCAAGAACAAGCTCGGGGGTCCTGAGGAAGCGTTGTATGAGTGCTCTCTAGGAGTTTGGTTGGGAGGAACAACCTCCTTAATCTATTGTCATCTTGTCATCAACAGTTTCTATTTTATTTGTTTACTGTTTTCAATGAAATATTTCTTAGTTTCTACTACAGGCATGTTAGTATTTTAGGGTTTATGAAGGAAGAATAACTGAGTAATGTTAGATTTGGTAAAATTATATATTAAGATAGAAATATAAATGAATATGTAAAAGATGGAACAAATGGAATTACGATTTCCAAACTGTATTTTTCCACACCTGACTCAGGTAGTACTCCAGTACAGCTGGGTTGTTTAGGTGAATGAGATGATTCTTTTACTTGAATGAGATCAATAACTAGATTTTACTTCATTTGCTTATGAATTTTACCGTATAGCAGTATTAAATATTGTCTGTATTTATTTACTTCAGCTAAACTAAACAAAAAAAATGGTATGTAAGAGAACAGTAATAATATTATTATAAAAGTAATTCCAGTATTAGTATTCTGACAAAATATAGATATTATGGTTTAACATTTAAACATAAGTAAAGTAAGTAGGCTAGCATCTAAAACCATGTAAAAAGGAATTTGTAAAACATGTTATAACTTTGAAATTCCATACATTGTGTGTCTTTGTCTAAGATCAAAGGATTCTTCTATAATCCTTTTGAAACTATAGAAAATACTAAAAGATAACCATATCCTAATTTTCAAGTATGCTGCATTAAAAACCTAATCATTTTCTTAACTAAGAATTAAAAACAAACTGTAAAAATTATTAAAGAATTATTAAACAAACAGAGCTAGCATCGAACTAATAACTTAGGTAATACTATCATCTATTTTCTTATTATCAAACAGAGCTAAGAGCTCTTTAAGTATAAATAAGGATATTATTAAACTGTAGGGTTGTTACAATGATTAACCCTTTAAAAGCCAAAACCAGAGTTAACCATCATCCTTAAAAACATAGTTATCTTCCCATAAATAGTGCATTAAAAATCATTATAATACAGGGTATTAATGAAAACATTACATGTACAAAATTTGGAAAAAAATAACCAATATTAAATTAACCATTCACAAATATAGAATCCTTATTTAAGGATAGGCTTATAGCCTTTAGAGTCGAAGGGTCGAATCTCATGCCTGCTAATAAAACCAAGTATGCACAAAATCTTTTATATTAAACCGTAACAAAATATATTACTGACAGGAGAATTAAAATCCAGCTCACATTACAACCCTAATTGTTTTCACAGTCTTCCATTACTAAGTTCACTGTAAAAACTGAAGTAACACTAGAAAGAGGTCAATAACCCTTTCTCAGCTCAGATCTAGGCTCTTTTTAAAATATAAACAAAAGCATTTACATTGCTTAGGCCGTAAGGCTAAAAATTCTTATAAAAAACAATATTTACATCATGGCTTCAAGAGCCTGTGTTACCCAACATGAAGTATCATGAGGGTTTTAAATAAAACATGGTCATATAAAGAAGCTATAAATCATAACCAACAGAGAATCGAAGCCGTGTATTAACCTACAAGAACCACTTCCAACAACCAAAACCACATGCAGGAAGAACCCTCGATGGGACCAGGGCTTACTAGATGGAAGCCCACGAAAAGAATGATGTATGGGATTGTTTTTCCACCCACAGTTTGAAGCTAGAGCAGGAACCTGCAAAACCAAACCAAAACATCATTTAAACTCTGTTTGCATAAATGGTAAAAAACCCTAGTATGGATAATCAAATGTAAAGAGAAATGGAGATAGGTAAAGTTTACTTGTGAATTGAAAGTCGAAATTGAGAAGAGATGGCCACACGAGATCGATGGTGCCAAACCGAAAGGCAAGAACCCTTTAAGTCAACTCTGTGACAAAGAAATAAAAAAAACTGACTCAAGTTCACAATGCATAAGCCATGGGTGAGCAGTTATAGGAGTAAGACAAATACAGGCTTCGGGCTACTTGGAGAAACCAACAACCACACTCGCAGTGTATTCTTCAACAAATAGGAGAAACCAAATGAAAATTTACGATACCCAATAGTCACATTACAACATTGCAGGAAAAATGCCCAACGATAAAGGAGGTTACAGGCCTCTCATGGCTGCGAGCTCACAGCTTGGCCAACAAGGAGAAGAACCCTCGGTCCAAAAATGCAAAGGAATAGGGTTTGCAGTGTTATAAGTCAACCAACGAATGGAGGAGACCCTATCCACGTGCCCTTCCAAAAATATCAACAAGTGTGGGTCGAAACCTTAAGTCAGCACTACACAAAACATTATAAAAATGTATCATTGCAAATACCATATAACATATGATTGCTAATGATAAGATTCATGCCATCGATTATAATATGCCATGGAAACTAATATAGTATAGGATTAAAACTTATAATAATTACTTGCCATCGTTTTGACTACATCATAGTAGTTGATAGGTAGTTAATACTACCTTAGGATATAAGTTAACTAAAATATTATAACTTAAATACTATTAGGTTATAAGTTATCATAGTTATTATAACTTGAAATAATAATTGTATTATGGTTATAATTTTAATACTATGAACACAACTTTGTTACTATTTGATCCAAGAAGATTTTCATGCTTGCAAACAAGTTGAACAAGTTTGGTATTGTTTTAGAACTAGTAAAATAAAATAGGGAATAGATATGACATAAAGTCATAAACTGGAAAAGCCTTAAACTTCTCAACACAGAATCTTGATGCTGATAAATGAGGGAGTCTTCAAGAAAAATGAAGACTAACATTATCTGGAGAATTTCTCATAAAGAGTCTAATCACTCATTGTTAACTTTAGAACCGAAAAACATAGGAACATGTTCATGCTTAAAGAGTAGGACACATAGAATATTGAAGTAAAAATAGCCATGAGATCACTAATCAGTCGAAGTAAATATGAACCAAAACCATGAGCTCTATGCTCACTATGGGAATTTATAAATGACCATGTACTATCACTACAACAAATCCTAGAAGTAGCATCCCATTTAGTGTCCCTTTTTAGTGTAATTTTTTTTACATTGAGAGGTCAAACTAGATGCTAAATGGGACGCGTCATGGACAAAACTTAAAGCATCTCAAAAAACGTCTTTTTTTGCTTCCTAAATAGCATCCTTTTTGACGTCTAAGATAGCATCTCTTTTTTTGCTTCCCGAATAGCGTCTAACTTTTCTTCCTAAACAACGTCAAGGTTTGCTTCCAGAATAGCGTCCAACTTTGCTTCCTAAACAATGTTGAGGTTTGCTTCCTAAATAATGTCCTACTTTGCTTCCTAGCGAGTGTCCACTTTTGCTTCTTAAATAACACCCCCGTTAGCACTATATTTGGATCCTTAATAGCACCATGTTAGCATGCAAATTAGCATCCAATATTGCATCCATTTTTTCTACCACTTTAGCATCCTATTTTGCACCATGTTTTACTTCCAAATATGTGTCAATTTTCGCTTCCAAATTTGCACCAACTTTTGCTTCCTTTTTTGCATCGTGTTTTGCTACCAAAATGACGCCAAATATTTCTTCTATTGTTGCACCATATTTTGCTTCCTATGTAGCGCCATGTTTTGCATCCAAAGTAACGTCTTATTTTTCTACCATATCAACACCATGTTTGGCTTCATCACTAGCGCCATGTGTTGCATCCTTTTTAATGCCTAGTTTCGCGTCTCTCATGTTTCGGTCACTAATTTAGTCATTTTTAGTATATAACCGATATTATAATATCATTAGGGCATGGAGGAATTGAAACACCAACCTCCTGCTTGTAAGGCAGGCGCTCTTCCATTGAGCTAGAACCCTTTAAGAATTTGGGAACCTAACTTACAGAGTCCTCTATAATGGTAAAAAGGATCAATACACAACTTTGAGTATCTAATGGTCGACCAAGGCAATAGATAAAGAGGATTTTGTAATACCAGAAATGACACTCGTCAACATCAACAGTGTTGCATGTATCAGAAGATGACAATGTAATAGTACCAATTTGATTACCTAAAATCATGTATCTTGGGCATTCTGGTTATATCAGGACATGATAAGCGATGTGATAAGAAATACACATCAGTGCATGCACATTACCAAAGAAAACAACAATGTTCCACCAGTCTAGCTAGCAGCCAAATTATTACAGCCTTGTTACAAACATGTAATATCTTGCACCTTATTCTAGTAGTCAGACAATTATACTATTGGTCCTAGTTGCATGTGACTACACACGAGATAAGTTATAAATTATGTACCAACATAGTTGCCTGCATAAGATCAGTTCTAACAAAGTGGGGAAACAAGAGTGAAAACAAATAGAGTGTGCCTTGAAACATTTTTTTATATCATTGCAATGAATTGTGAATTGTCGATTCAAGCATTTAAAAGCATGAGAATTGAGAATTAACTGCAGAAATGCATCTAGGAGATAGCATGAGTGCTATAAGGAAACTTAATTCCAATGTCTTTAAAGATCTATCAAGGCACAACAAGAATAGACCACTCACTAAATATGTTGGGGGGTGAGGAATGAAGGTATCATGGAAGGAATTTTTAGTGGAAACAACATACACTGAGAATCTACAATATCTCCCTGAACATAAAAAATGGCGAGTAGAAAAGAGTAATGTGGCTCAACTACATCGAGTGGATAATGGTACTCATTATGATGAAGGGATCAAAGGGATCAAAAAGAAAGTTTAGAGAAAAGACTAGTACCATTTCTAAAATACTGACCATTCCAAGAACTCCCTATGAACAGTTTGTTGGTGTCTGTTTCTTATCATTTTCTGGGAACTTTTCCAGGTTGTATCCTTCAAGATATGGGCCATTCCCATAAAACAAATGCAATAAAAATCATTTTAGCCTATAGAGCGTATTTTATGCCCTTGTTTGGATATAAATGAAACGAGCGTAAAGTTTAAGAAAAACCAACAAGAAGCTTAGGTTAGCCTGACCTAATATATTGCTAGTAATCAAATACTTAACATAAGTCAACTATGAAAATTCATCTAGTTATCAGTGAGAAGCTCAAGTTACTAGGATATAGATAGATATATGTATAGATATGAGAACAAATTGGATACAATATGGTTGGATATGCATATATAAAAATACATGTAAAATATGTGAGAATTTATAATTCTTGAAATATAACTAAATTCCTATATTAATATTAAACCATTGTATATAAAAAATACATAAAAATAAGTCTTGTCACTTTATATATTATATATCATAGAATATCATCACTCATTCAAAATATCATGTAATAAATTCATTATCTTCATATGAGTATTGAAGTTCCACATTGTTAATATCTTCTAGTGAGAAGAGATGTACAATGAGGTAGATCCATATGCATATACTCCACTAGTAGAAGCTTATGTTACCATTTATAGTTTTACCAAATTAAGCTGAGTGCAATCAAAGACATGCAACTCGGGTAATTTTGGTTCGACACCCCGATCCTAGTAGACCCATTCCTATAATTTACTATCTTATGTAATAAAAGGTGGAGGTTGGAATCAAGTTATGAACAAATACAAACTCCTTGGCCTACTTTGATTCTTTTCCAGTGCATTGCATGAATGAAGCAATAAATATTCCACTTCCTGTCAATTGATAACGAAACGATGACCTGTGAAAATAAGGCTAATAGCTAATGTCTCAAGACCACCCCATTCAATCAGCTTCATGATTTTTCCATCTGTAGTATCCACATCCAAATACATGCCCTAAGTTTTAAAGATAAAGAGTGCAGAAATTTCTAGCAGACCTCCATGGTAACTCTAGGATTTTAAAGCATGCTCATCAAGGCTTTCTTGTCTCCAACTACAATTTACTTCTTGTCTTTGTTTGATACTTTTCTTCCTAGAAATAAAAGCATATTAGCATGATTGAACCTAGAATTCAATGTAGATGTCAAAAGATGCAGATGCAACAAATTTACGATCTCCTTCTATATTTCAGTAACTATTTCCCACTTATCATGATAGAATCTTTCCTCTAGGTCTGCTCTTTTGCATTAATAGTATCCATCATCTTCTCCAACAGGCTATCTATATGCCATGATCCCTCACACACCTTTCCAACTAATGTGCATCTATGTCAATGTAACAAATGATGGAGTCGAGACTCCAGGCAACACAAGCATCAAAGATCACCAAGTTGACCAAGAGAAATTTCTCCTCCACAGGGCGTTTTAAGACAATGGGAGGGAAGGTATCCCAATTCTCAACAACTTCATCAAATTTAGAGAGGCTGGGGGGGGGGGGGGGGGGGGGGGAAGAGATATTTTTGAGCTACCATAGGAAAATGATGGATAAAAATGGTTCAAATAAAACTCATGAAGTTTGTAGTAGCCCACCAGTTATCATGAAGAATCAATCTATTCATAGTTTAAGTTCTATCAGTTTGAGACGACCTCTACACAACACAAACATTATTGATTACCATGCTAGATAAAGGTCAAGTTCACCTCTGCCATCCAATTCAAGACAATGTAGAAATAAAACTGAGTTCTGATAAACCTTGAAAAATTTCAACCTATCAAAAACTAAAAAGTAAAATAACAGATTTATACAAAATCAAAATATGTACATACCTTTATGAGCTGCAATTTCACAAATTGCCAATCAATTGCCTGGAAAATCTATTGGATTTTGAAAAATACCCAGATCTAATTTGTGACGATCTATTCTAATCCAGTCAATCTTCCCCATCTTACTCAACAAAGGTTGAGAGCAAGTACCACACAGAACCAGGAAATATATTTGTTATGTGTAGCTTCCACAATGGTACAATCAAGGAAATATATTTGTTATATTCAGCCATTGAACCTGCTAGGCACTTATAGCAGTCAACAACAACCTCAACATAGTCAACAGCAGTAACAGGTTTCCCATTTATTTGGTCAACAATAAATCTCAGTGTAAACGTGGGCATGGTTAAGGCTTGATGACAGTGGTCATCTTGCAAAGTGTTCATCTATTGGATTCTTTTGGTATTCCCTAATGGAAAATTCAAATTGATGTAATAATCCATTCCTTATATGCTCATGTACAAACTCAGTCATCTCATACTAAGAAATATTTCCATTGCTGGGGTTTTTATTCCTTGACAAGGTTTTCCTCAGGGTAAAACTTTGTGTACTTGTGAGTGATTATTTCTTCTTGTTTACAGTTCATCTACTGCTGCTATAATCTTAGCTTTATACTCTTGAAGTTTGCAATTTTTGAAAAATTTGTTACTACTAACAAATTCAAATCCATGTTAAAAATTTAACATTAGTACTTTATGGAACATATTAGGTGATTATCTATGGTAGTTCTGAGGCCTATAGAATCTGATCAAGATGTTGATCCATGATAAAATATTTGGCAATGAAATCACCAAGAGGAGATGGGATAGTTAGTTCTGGAATGATATTTCAGTTCCTTGGAGATGACCTTGTGGTTGTTGTTACAATTTAGAATGCTACGAAATGTTGGGTTTTTTCCTTAACTTTATCTTGAAGGGAGTGACTTTGGGTGATAACATGTTGGCATCGTTTCTAGGGATAAAGTCCACTTCTCAAAATATTTTTAAGACTATGGTTCATGACATGTTGTGATAGTGCTATATTTGAAGATCTAGTTCTCACATGGTGACTCCATGAAAGGATGAATCCATTGTTCCTTGCAGATTTCTTTGAAGACATTTGGTGGGTGTAGAAGTGAGAACATCCATCTTATTTGAAGGCATCTGAAGCTCATCTTAAAGCTGATCTTAGCAAATTCACATGAGGTATTTTTCAGATTTAATTGCATCCCTATATTTTGCAACGAGTTGTATGAAGCCAAGGGATTTTAGTATAGCATATACTCCTTTGGATTTTCCAAACATTCATGGATATCCCAATCAAATTCCTTCCATTTTTGGGAAGAATCCTCTTAAAGAATTTATGGTGATCCTTCCAACACTCACAATCCATCCAAGCATGTTTCATTAGTGGGGGATTATTTTCAGTTTTAGGTATTGATCATGAGAATGTTACTATGAAGGTGTCTGTTAGATATTTAGAAGTGCTAAGTAATGGTTCCATTATTTGGGAAAGGGTTGAATTTCATCTTATGCAATTTTTACTAAACCATTTCTTAAGTATTTGAATCCTTCCTATGAAGAGGAGCAAGAAAATGAAAGCATTAAGACCTTGGCATGAAGAAGAAATAGATAAGGAATCTTCAGAATTTCCTCGTGGTCATCTTCAACTATTGATATGTGATAATGAGGAAGATTTGGGGTAGCATTGTTCTTCCTCTTCTTGGATGAATTTGGAGCAGCAATTGCAGGGTCATTTCTAGACATGCTCTTCACTCTCTAATGTTGGTTTTTCTAATGATTTGGGGATTTTTTATGATGTTATTAAAGAATAAATTCTAATGTAAGCAAAGGAGGTATATGTGATGAATATTCCATTGGAAAGCATCATAGGGATTCTTTCTTTTCAAATTATGAAAAACTTGTTAGGACTCTTCTGACCTTGTTCGCACTTATGTGTAGGAATGATGCGTACTCCTTACATAACTAGCTTCTCTTACTATGTTACGTTCATAGATAAATCTACTAAAAAATGTTGGATATATTTCATGAAGCACAAGAGTGAAGTCTTTGAAAAGTATTGTGAATTCAAATCTGTCGAAAAGAAAACAGGACATGGCATACAATCAAAATCATGAGAAGTGATAATGGTAGAAGTCAAAAGCTGATATTGACTATTGACTATGATGATACCTTTGCTCATGTTTCTCTATATACTACCATTATATGTGTACTTTCCTTTGTTGCTTATTTTAATTGAAGTCTTCATCAAATGGACATGAAGGAATCCTTCTTGAATGGACGTGAAGGTAGCCTTCTTGAATGGTGTTCTATAGGAATAAGTCTATATATGAAAACCATAGGGGTTTGGAGTCGTTTCCAAAGAGGATATTGTGTGCAAGTTGTTGAAAGCCCTTTATGGTTTTAAGGAGGCTCCTCATGTAAGGTATACTCTGATTGATGAGTGACTCCATAAAAAAGGGGTGCAGATGTCATCACAGATGCTAATTTATATTTTCTATGTGATGGCGGTAGCATTGTGATGGTGGTAGCATTGTGATAGTTGGTTTGCATGTAGATGATCTCGTTGTGACAAGAAATGATGATGAATTAATTCACTGGTGGAAGAATGAATTATGTCAAGAATTTGAAATGAAAAATTTGGGTCATCTTCACTATTGTCTCATTTTGGATGTGTGTCAATATAAAGATCAACTTATTTTGACTCAAGCCAAGTGTGTTGCGAATATTTTGAAAAATTTCAAAATGGAGGGTTGAAAACCTATTTCTATGCTCATGGATCCTTGTGTTAAGTTGAGAGTTGATGACCCAAGGAAAGATGTGGATGCCACATTGTATCACAAATTGATTGGTAGACTTATTTACTTGTGTAATACTTATCCTAACTTGTGTGCTATGAAGTAAATGTGCTAAGTCAATTTATGGTAAAGCCAAAGGAGGTCCATTGGTAGGCTAGTAAGCGAATTCTCCGGTATTTGAGTGGCACTGTTTCTTATGGTATCGTTTATAAAAGATGAAGAGATGTATATTTGCATGGCTATGTGGATGCTGATTGGGTAGGTGATGTGAACTATAGAAATTCTACCACATGTTATTGCTTCTAATTAGGTTCTGGCATGGTTGTTTGGAGCAGCAAGAAACAAGCTTGTGTTGCTTTGTCATCCATAGAGGCTGAACATATTGCTGCTACTGCTGGGAGTTGTGAAGCAGTATGGTTTAATAAATTGCTTCTTAGGAATGATGAAAAAGAGTTAATTGATTATCTATTGTGATAATCAGTTATGTGTAAAGATGGAAAAAAAAACTGGAGAGGTTGTAAGTACTGGAAGGAGCTAGTGTTTCCTTCCTGGATAAGGTTTATAAGAGAAGACTCCCTTAGGTATTAAAATAAAGTGGAATGAGAAATACTCTAGAGATCTATATCAAGGAATGTATGGATTTACTTTAGGGAAAAGTATCTGATCTTAGTGGTATGCAATACGATGAAAAAAGATTATCACTATTAAGAGCTACTTTGCTAAAGAGTCTCATTCCACAATATATGGACTAGGAGAGAAAGCAAGTGGAGATGGTGATAAATGTGACATAACAAGTGGAATCTCTAGAGGTTTACAGTGAAGCAACTGAGTGGGAAATGAAAGCCTTCATTGATGGATCGAGATAAGGCAAAAATAGAATGGGTTCAGGGTAGGCAATAAATTGCGATGGATGGACACAACCTCTAGCTTCTTCGCTTTAGCTCAGGGAGGGGAAAGGGACTAAGCTTCTTCACTGTAGCTCAGGGAGGGGAGAGGGACTAAGCTTCTTATCTTTATAGTTATTCACTGAGAAGATTTGTGAATTTGTTACGGCAATGTAGATCGATCCATAGTGCCTTCCCTTCTACCTGCCAGGATACTATTATATAAATAGCTAACTATTTTTGACCTGGTAAGACCAGTATTTTATTCCCTGTTTATTAATTAGGATCACGCAACAGACAAGTGAGTGATTGTTCAGGTAGTGCCAGTATGGGAAGTGAGGTTGATCGATGCTTGATTGTGATTCATTGATGATAGCCCACACCTTACAAGAATTATTGATGTTCCCACTACCAACAAGCAACATCTGACGAATCCACATACACAACACACAACTGTCAGTGCTCTCCCCTTTGGCTAGTAAACCAGAAGATACGTCTGCCTCTAGATCTACAGTGATGGGTGGGTGTGAGCAGATCATTGGGTGGTCACAGCACTAAAAGCGGAGACTAGGATTAGCCTGCACGAAGCTGTTAACATCAATACATTCGCCACTAAATGTGGAAATACATTAAAATAAAAGCCAAAATAATCATCCACTCACTAATGAAAAGAGTAGAATGTAGCCCATCTAAGTAGCCAAGGAGAGTATCCTAAAATTTCATTCTTACTATCGATATTCCGCGCCACCCTTAATTTTCCTTGAGAAGGTATGAGAGACTCGATCAACAAGAAGGATATTTACATATTGTTGGCTCCATCTTTATAAAAAGGCACCCAGATAAGATCCCCATATAAAACTAAAGCTTTAGGTATAAAGAAGCTCCGAAGAATAATGGTTTTTCATAAGGCGGGATATTCAGGAGTCAAATTCGGGTTGGTTAGCATGAAACCACTTCGTTCCTCGTCTGAATTACTCCCGGCACAAATAAGACTGCTAACGTGCCTTGTCTAATGATGTCTGCTATGATTTCCAACAAAATGGGTAAGGGTAAGTATTAATTAAACCTTGCTAACTTTCCAGGTATGTATGTCTCTGATCTCAACCTGGTCTAAACTGTCATTCAATAGCTTGGTTCTAACTGGATGGGTACGGGTCTGTATGGCCTTGACATTCTTTATGGATTGGATGTATTAAACCTTATTCCGAACACGTTCTACAAACTGTAATTGTTCTAAATAAGAGCCAGCCATAAAAAGGAATGGTGAGAAAAAACATAAAAAGGTAAAGTGAGGGATGAAGTGAAAGGCCAATAGAGTTAATTTCTGTATTCTCACCAATAAAAGCAATATCAACAGCCAGTACAACAGCCTTATTGGTTCCCAATGGGTAATTTCTATATGGTTTTGTTGCCGGGTCGTCATGCTTCTAATCGGTAAGTTGATTGGAGGATGGGTATAAATTATCTCCTCTCAGGATGATTTGCTTCATAACAAAACCTTGCAGCCAAATGCTATGCAATTTATTGTAAAAAGTTAAAAACACATTATATATATTAGAATGTGAGTGTAATCCTATAGTCTTTTCATATTCTGTTGTGCCCAGTCAATCCAAGAAAATCAATTCCAGGGAGGATAGGTAAATCCCATGGCCAACAAGAGACCATTGACCATTGGGTAGTAAAGAATGGAAGGGGATACCGTGCATCTTGCCGAAGACACCAGTTTGGTCTTTTTATATAGTATCCACATCCATATGTAAGAATCCACATCCATAGCAGCTAGGCACAGAGCTCAAGAGTAGACAACTCGAGACTTACAAATAGAATACGCAGTGCAGCAACAGAATGCGGCACTTGCTATCAGTGTTCAGAAAAAGGCAGACGAGGAAAGAGAGCAAGATCTTTCTCAAGTTTTGCAAAGCATTGCATTGGAACTGCCCCAATGTAACATTGAGTTCGCCTTACCAGTTCCGCAGAAGCTAAGAAGAGTAGCAGATAGAGCAAAGGCTCTGGAAGAAACCATGACTAGGATGGACGTAGAAGTGGCCAAGATGAAGGCAGACCACGAGGTGTAGATCGCTGAGATTGAGGCTCGCATACGAGACACCTCCCGGGCAGACCAGAAAGCGTGAGTAGAATCCCTTCAACTCACTTCTACGCAGATGCAATCTCGCATCGACGAAGCATGGTTAGTACTAACCGATGCGACGAACAAATGGGCCGAGTTAGATGAGCCGCCGGAGAAAGTAGAAATCCAGCAAAGTATTCAGCAGATAGAGAATACTGCTGCGGCAATGAAAGAAGAAATTAAGGGCTTGGCAGCTCTTCAAAAGATGAGGAAAACAAAGGAGATGAACTGTTTGCAGCAGGAAGCACAACAATTAAGAACCAAGGAGATGTACATTAATGACCTGCTTCAACCGTATCAAGAGCAAATCACAGAGATAGCTGATACGGTTGAACAGAAAATGAAGGAGTTCACTACCACCAGAGAGAAAACTGACGCCATAGAAGACGCCAGTATTAGTCAAGCTTTGATTGAATCGGCACAAGAGCATGTCGAAGTGATGCAGAAGGAAGTCACAGGACTTCGTGACAGGTTGCAGAGGGCTTCACAGAAAGCCAAGGAAAAGCTACAGCAGGAGAAGCCCGCTGGAGGTGGCTTGAGGGCGAGCCACAAGTAAGTGTTAGGGGACTATTGGAGCAGGGTCCCGCAGCTACAGAAGAAGCTGCTAGTTTTGGCGAAATAAGTTAAGACAAATCTACGACGCCATAGCATGTTTCCAGCTGGAGAACAGATCCAGAAACCATGACTTTTAAGATAGAAAAGTCAAGAAAGGCAACGGTACCTGAGCGGCCGAGAAGAGAGAGCTCAACCACTGCATTGAAGGCAGCGGTGGAAGACAGGAGGGCTCACAGACCCTCATAAAGAAGAAGGAGCAACGAGGCTAAAGCATTGAAGGCGAAGGACATAAAAGCAAAGCGGTGCATAGTACCCATGATCAGTGCCGGGAAGCATGGAAGACTGCAGAGAGCTGTGGTGTGACGGAAAGCGGATATCCCAAGTACAGATATGGCCGATTGTCACTAGTTAGGGTTTTGGGTTACTGTTGGGACAGGCCCACAGTGTTGTAATGGCAAGACCTTTGGGCTGCCTATAAAAGAATATATTTTTTATTGTAAAAGGGTTGGAGAGTTAGCTAGTCATTTTGTTAGTTAGTTAGTTGGTTCGTTAGTTGTTAGTAGTGTTTTGCAGATTATTAGACTGTTGTAAAAGCCTAGCTTTGGTTCTGTTATTAGCGGTCGCAATATTACGGTAACCAGTAGCTGGCTTATAGAATATGCATGTAACGATCCGCAGGGATCGACAGAGAGGGAAGAGTATATTGTAGGAGAGCAATATAGAAGAGAAAAGAGATCTAAGAGAGAAGATCTTAAGCTACATATGCGGTGCAACAGAACTGTGTTTTACCTTCCCCTGAGCTATAATAAAAACACAGTTCTGTGGACGTAACTTCCATCCTGGAGGTGAACCACGTTAAAATCAAGTGTTATGCGATTGGCTTATGTGTTATGTTTACTTATGCATTTCTTAGTCAGTTCATGGACTTTGTTTACAGTTTAATGAATGAATGTGTTAATCAATTCACAACAATATAGAAGGGTAAACATAAGTTAAAGTCTTTGGCATGCTGTATATGGTTCATTTATGCTTTGCGTAAAACAGTCTCTATTGCAGTATTGAATAGCCTTGTATGTTAAGTCTTGCACGTCGACACGAGCAACGCTAAGTGCGCTAAACCGCGGAGGTAGGATATCACAGAGAGGTGATACCGCACTGACAGAGGAGCTGCGGTGCGCGATACCGCAGGTTAAGGACTTAGCGTTGGGCAGGAACTGCGTGTCGCACAGTGCGTGGCGATGCGATAAGGCCGGAGATATTGCGAGTCTGGGAAGGTGCGCACCGCAGGAAAGGATCGTACGATGGTATAAAGGAATATCTCGCGGCTAGAAGAGATGCGAGGCGAGGAGATCGCACGACGCAAGCAGGAGATTGCGCGACGCACAGAAGGAGACCTCGCAGCTAGGAGAGCTGTGAGCCACTAGTTGGATTGCCACAGAACCTGGTCCAAGACGCTTGAGTCCTTGGCCAACCCATTAGAGTCACTTTGGGTGAGACTTCAGGCTGCTTTGCGGTCTGTCGCCGAAAGTGCCAGTGATCTAGGGGTGTTTTTGGTTGATTATAGTTAACCCGGGTCTGCCCATAGCAGCCAACAAATGGTTCCGTTGCCGGTTTTGAACAACTGAGTGCTAATGTTCTGTTGGCATCCCACCAGAGAAGAGTTTCACCAGTGGCTAGACTCAAACCTAAGGGAGTTTTCCTAGAAAGAAAATCAAAGCCCTAAACTGAGCACAGAGGACTGGTTACAAAAGCATATCACTTCAGATATACACGCCATATTTTTTGCAACCTATGGAAACGAGATTTTCGACTGGTTATCCAAGTTGATAGATAGGAACATATTCAAGAAGAAAAGAAACATTGTCTGGACACCGGAGTTGATTCAGACCGTGCAGAACCTCGACAATCCCATTACGAGAGCAGTAGACTTCTGGCTTGCGGGTGTGCTAGGCGGCTTTGTTACAGAATTTGCTGTTGACCAGAGAAAAAGCTTCAGCGAGGCTGAGCGGTACTTATTCAAAGGATATCGTGGTAAGTACCTAAAGTCTCTAAACTTGTCCATTAAGATGCTGCTACATGAAAAAAGAGTAATGGACATGATTTCAGATGATTAAGTAAAGATAGTAATGTCACAAGAGTTTGAAAGTGATTTTGATGACATTGGACGCACACGCAGTGGCAAGAAATATAAAGTAGCTTTTGGCTCTCCTGTATTTGGAGATAGTTCAGACAATATTAGGCAACCGAGTCCTAGTACCACAGAAGAACCAGAGGGGGGTATCCCCTACCAGCCCTATACCCCACAGAAACAGACTGGGACTCAGAGTAATCCTGTAGGTACTCCATCCAGTAGCTCACAGACAGTACCTACTGCCGCTACATCACCTTCACCTACACCGCTGAATGGTAGTAATCCAGTCAATCAGAACCCACCGTAGAGAAATAGAATGGGAGATGATATGAAGCTACCTACCTTTAAGGGTACAGGAGCAGAGGACCCGGAACAACATTGGTTTCTATGTGAAGCCATGTGGACCATTAAAACAATCAACGACGATAACCTTAAACTTGTACAGTTGGTCACTACACTTAGAGATCGAGCTTTAACATGGTACATAAAGTATACTACAGTACCCAAGACACTTGCCCAGGTCAAGAATGCCATGATTAAAGAGTTCAAGAAACCTAAGTCTGAATCTCAGTGCATTACAGAGCTCAAGGATATTAAGCAGCTACCATTAGAATCAGTATGGGACTTTGACCAGAAATTCAAAGCTCTTATAGACCAAGAAAGTTTTGAGTTTGCGCCGGAGCAGCATAAGGAATGGTTTATTGCAGCGCTGCTCCCTCACATTAGAGTGCCACTAATGCAGCAAAAAATCCAGACATAGGATGACGCGTTGGAGATGGTGATGAAGCTAGAAGCCTCACCTTTAGCAGAAACCAGTGCAGGCATGACAACCCTACAGAACCAGTTGGCCAACCTCACGTTACAGATACACGAACTTAATAAGGAAAAGAGGTTATGCAAGACATATGGTGCTTACGATGTAGAGCACAGGGTCATACCAAAGACAAATGTCCAGTCTTTGCAGAATATTTAGCGTCAGGGGATCCTAACCCCTTACCACGAACGCAAGGGCCATGGTGTCAAATATGCAAAACACAAGGACACCCAACTCAGAAATGCCCTTTGCTTCAGAAGTATGTACAAAAACCTAAGAACCTATACTGTGTCTTCTGCAGCTCTGTCGGACATGATGAACAGCATTGCCGAGCCTATGATCTCATGTTAGATAGAAAACATGACGTATACAGAGTCCAGTCAGAAACACAGGGTCCAGCAGCAGGACCACAGCCTGATCTGACTTATGGCGGCCGGGGAGGAGGATTCAGAGGACGAGGCCGTGGAGGAGGCTTTGCAAGAGGAGAAGGATTCGGCAGAGGAGAGGGTTTTGGGTGTGGTCGCGGACCAATCACTTGTTATAACTGCGCAGTTGTAGGAAACTATGCTAGGGACTGTCAGAGCCCCACTACTACTTGTAATTACTGCAAATCTTATGATCATACCATAGAGGAGTGTCCTACCTTGATAGCTAAAATCAAATATCCTAAGCCAGCAGTACACCAGAACAGCCAGCTTATTGTTGCTGAGCAAGTAGAACCAGAACCAAGAGTCAATATTGTGACTCGTAGCGATGCTTCCACCAGTGGGACATCGCAGGAGACCGAAAAGAACACAAGCCAGGAGTGGGTGTGTAGAGATCCTGGTAAAGCAACAACACTCGACCTACAGAAGAATAAAGAGACATTTCATGAAGCCAAGGATTCCTTCGATGAACCTACACAATCAGGATCGCAGGTACCGCCGTCTAGGGGCGTACCGCAACAAGCACCTTGTGGCGATAGCCCAAAACAGATACCACAGGCTACCACATCGGGAAGATGCGACGAGGATGAATCAACAGGAAGTATACAATCCTTCCTGCGCAGTTGCTTGAAGCTCTTGAGAAATGAAAAAGCTATCGGTGAGCTACATCGCATCATAGATCAGTGTCAGCAACCTTCTCTCTCGGGCAGTGCACACCGCGCTGTTCATAATATTACAGGACATACAAGGACCGGAAGAGAGATGAAGCTCACAGCACAGATTGGAGAGTTCGAAATGGACGAAGTCATCTTAGATCTGGGATCAGAGGTGAACGTTCTAACTAAGCAGACATGGGAATAGATGGGTAGCCCTCAGTTAGTCAGATCCCCTATCCACCTGAGATTAGCTAACCAACAGCGAGTATCACCATTGGGTCGACTGCCACAGGTGCCAGTTGACATTGACGGAGTTCGTACTTTTGCAGACTTCGAGGTTATAGAAATCATTGGTGAAAGTCGACCGTATCCAGCACTATTAAGTATCGATTGAGCGATTGGTAGCAAGGCTGTCATTGACCTAAAGAGAAGACAAATGACCTTTGAGGATGAGCAGATCCGGGTCATCGCACTGCTGGATCCTCACCAAGGTCCTAGATACATCGAACCTATCCGAGCAGACGAGGAGGAACATAACATGGATAGTCTCTACCAGATGACTGCGAACCAGAACGACTACATCAATCCAACCGCAGAAGGGAACATTAGTTGGCAATGCGATAGCTCATGCGCATCGGATTCCGATATTGGTCTAGAGAATTGGCAGAATGGACTTTACGAAGTCTCAGTGCATAGATGTGCGTTAATGAGTAAGTCACTGCGATGGATTGGTGCAGAGATCACTGAGATTCCATCATATCATGGTCTGACAGATATTCAGGAATTCCTTGAGTAGTTTGAGCAACAGATTCCTTACGAGCAGAGGAACGTAGCTATGGACCTTGCAGTACGAGCCACACCTGCAAGATGGTGGTATGCGCATAAAGAAAATATTGCATCATGGGATGATATTAAAAGATTGATGGCGATCAGATTTTCAGTCGACAAAGAGTATGTCCCGCAGAAGTACACAGGAGAAACTGACCCCAGGGCACACATTCAGATATGTGAACAGAACTGGTCGGACATTCTCGGGGATGAATGGGTTCACAGATTCATTCACACATTGGACACAGTTCCAAGGAACTGGTACACAGAGACCGAGTTGCGCAAGGGGACGACCACATGGTCACTTATGACAGACAGTTTCCTACTTACCTTCACATTTGAATCAGAACATCCAAGTGTTGCTCAGGCCCTAGACATAATCAAGATCAAGATATTCAAGGACTGTACCATCTCAGTGCAGGCTCAACCTGAGTGGGCCATCCAGTTGCAAGACGCGCTTGAGTGCTATAACTTCGTAGCAAAGCCAGACAACGAAGATAAGGATGAGGATGAGGATCCTCACAACACCAACATTCCGGAGTCAGAAGGGACTCGCGATGTTGGGGGACCACAGTTAGGGATTCCAGCAATCACCGAACCTATCAAGATTAAAAAGATCAATATTGGCACAGACGCAGAACCTAAGTTTGCCTCTATTGGCGACTATTGGAACGATGAAACAGTCGGACAGATTGCCGATTTGTTACATGACTATCAGGACCTATTTCCCACCAAGTTCACAGAGATGAAGGGAATAGTTGGAGACCTGGAATTATGAGGATACCATTGAAGGAGTATGCTAGACCAGTTAAGCAGCGCCCATATAGATTGAATCCGCGCTACAAAGAAAAAGTAAAGGACGAAATCGATAAGATGCTAGCAGCAGGCATCATTGAGGCGGTAGAAGAAAGCGAATGGGTTAGCCCCATGGTCGTACAACAAAATAAAACAAAAGGATACATCAGGATCTGTGTCGATCTGCGCAAGCTCAACGATGCATCGCTTCACGATCCATTTCCGACACCATTCACTGATGAGGTATTAGACAACGTGGGAGGACAGGAGGTCTACTCCTTCACTGATGGGTTTTCAGGCTACCATCAGATCAGAATACATCCAGAAGATCGGTCCAAGACCACCTTTGCAACAGAATGGGGCTCGTTCCAGTATACGGTAATGCCCTTTGGTCTTAAGAATGCACTAGCTATATTTTCTAGAGTAGTCGTTGCTGTATTTAAAGAATACATTCATAAATTCTTAGAAGTATATTTTGATGATTGGACTGTATTTGGACTAATTGACAAGCATATAGGAGACTTAAGACTAATGTTAGAGAAATGTAGGCAGTACCATATTTCTCTAAACTTGAAGAAATGTATATTTTGTGCACCATTTGGTATTTTGTTGGGTCACATTTTTTGCAGACAAGGCTTGATGGTAGCCCCGCGAAGATCGCTATCATTGTAAATCTTCCAGCACCCAACTCATTCAAGCAACTGAGGACAGTACTTGGTCATACCGGGTACTACAAAAATTTCATCAAGGGCTACGCAAAGATTACAGCACCAATGGAGAAATTGCTCAAGAAAGATGTAAAATTCCTATGGAACGAGGAATGTCAGCAGAGTCTAGACATGCTTAAAGAGAAGATGGTTACAACACCCATCTTAGTATTTCCCGATTGGACTAAGCCATTTCATGTACATGTGGATGCGTCTGGCATCGCATTAGGGGTTGTTTTAACACAACCAGGAGAAGGGGACATTGACCACCCTATCGCATATTCCAGCAGAAAGCTCTCGACAACAGAAAAGAACTACACCACAACTGAAAGAGAAGGCCTAGGTATGGTGTATGCGCTGCAGAAGTTCAGGCACTACCTGTTGGGTGCCTCGTTCAAGATGTTTACTGACCATTTCGCGTTAAAGTATTTGGTCAATAAGCCAGTGTTAGGGGGGAGAATCTGCAGATGGTTACTCCTCTTTCAGGAGTATGATTTTGAAATCATTGTGAAACCAGGAATACTGAATGCAGGACTTGATCATTTGTCGCGGATAGACTCAGGAGAAGAGCCAAGTAACCTAGATGACAATCTACTGGATGCGTCGTTGTTCTCTATCCAGATCGTAGATGAGTACTATGCCGATATTATTCAATTTTTCACTACGGGAGTAGCACCTGATGAGTTTACTAAGCAGCAAAAGAAGTAGTTGGTTGTTAAAGCAGCAAACTTCACCCTTATCGCAGGACACCTATACAAGTTAGGTCCGGATGAAGTTCTGCGCAGATGTGTGATGCCGCATGAAGAAGAGGCTATTATCAGAGAGGCACATTTAGGAACCGCAGGAGGTCATTTCGTAGGAAAGCCGACTGCGCAGAAAATCCTGGAGGCAGGATTATGGTGGCCTACATTGCATAAAGACACCAAGGACTTTTGCAGATGCTGCGATATCTACCAAAGGGTAGGAAAACCCTCGCGACGTGACAAAATGCCGCTACGACCACAGGTCACGTTGCGCGCATTTGACAAATGGGCTATAGGTTTTGTGGGTCCTATCAACCCACCAGGAAAGCGCACTGGTGCGAGATATATTATCACGGGAATAGAGTACCTGACCAGATGGGCAGAGGCCAAAGCGGTAAGAAATTGTGATGCTGCTACAGCCGCACAGTTCCTTTTTGAAAACATCATCAGTAGATTTGGATGCCTAGTAATTTTGATGAGTGATCAAGGCACACATTTATTGAACAACACTATTGAGGCATTGACAGAAGAATTCCAGATTCAGCACCATAAGAGCACTCCCTACCACCCACAGGCTAATGGTACAGTGGAGGCCTTTAATAAGATTTTAGAAAATGCTCTTACTAAGATCTGCAATAGCCAGAGGAATGATTGGGACCTCAGAGTTAACATTGTATTATGGGCGTACAAGACCACATGCAAGAAACTTATGGGACACACACCTTTCAGCCTGGTGTATGGACAGGAGGCTATTATGCCTATGGAGTATATTCTTCCCATTTTAAGAATCACTCAGATTACCGGGATGACTGATACAGACACAGTTGAGGAAAGGCTAGCACAGCTGCTTGCCTTAGAAGAAGACAGATTAATCGTCGGATTCCATCAGAAAGTGCAGAAGGCATGAGAAAAAGCTTGGCATGATAGACACATTAAGAATACGACTTTCTAGATCGGAGACCTAGTGCTCCTCTATGACAACAAATTCCTTAAGTTTCCAGGGAAGTTCAAGACACATTAGCTGGGGCCATATCAGATACGGCAAGTTACAGAGGGAGGTGCTGTTCAGCTCAACCAGCTGAATGGGGAGCTTTTTCCCACATGGATTAATGGCAGTAGGCTTAATCCCTATAGTGATAGCCACCCTTCCTCTCAGCCCTAGCTTAACCAGTCTATGGTGGTGCAGATGTCCAGTGTAGTTGAAAGGAGGCATCGCACCGGGAACTAGTCTACACCGGCAGGTATTATTTTAAGTATGAGGAATCGCATCAGGGCGGTTCAATTAAAAAAAAAAAAAGGTAATATTGTTTTATGCAGGTGATGTGGAGTCACATCGCAGCAGTGTGATGTTTCCCCATGCCACGTACTCAGTTTTCCAACCGACAGAGGGCCAGTCAAGTCACCCTCTCACAAGCAGTTAATGAGGTAATGACCGGTACATCTTACCATAGATTTGGCAGCAGTATAATCAATTTTTCCAGATTTAGCAAATCTCCGACGAGACCGGCGCCTGTACACACACGTTTCGAGGGAAATTCGATCAGATTTCCGCATTTATTAGGGATCGGATGGCGGCTGTGGTCTTTTCCAGGCATTAATGACGACCGACGGGTTCAATCTAGATGACCGTTGCATCTGGGATTATGGTATTGGGCATAAAGGCAGAAAGTGTTCAAGAGGGACGGTTACATTTGCAGAAAAACCGAGAGCTATAGAGTAAGTTGTTAAGAGTTCTGTGTCCAGAGCTAAGTGGTTACAGAGTGCTGTGATTTTTAGAAGTTGTAGCCAGTGCACATCCACCATTTTGTACTGAGTGGGTTATGTCCGAAGATGAACCGATAGCAAACATTTTGAGAAGATTTCAACATCATGGCCTTGCAGGAGCTATGACGACGCCACCAAAGAGTGCTCTGCCAAGTTCGTCACAGACCAGACAGCAACCAAAAACGAGGAGCCAATATCAGGTCAATGATGAATCCAGTTGAGAGCATGAGGAAGAAGTTCACAGCGGAACAGACTACATGATACCATGAGTTGAAGGCGCACCAGAACCAAGAATTTCTAAGAACGCTAAGTATACTGTTCCCATACCACCCATTGATTCTCGAGTAAAGGAAAATGGAGATCTAGTAGGATATGCTGCTGTTGTTAAATTTGTAGATTATAACTTGGGAGATGGTAAGACATATCCTCAGTTCAAGATGGACAACTATCTGAAGATTGAGAAGAACATAAGGACAGGGAGAGATGAATGTGTTCCCCTGCCACATGTCCAGATTCTTGACTGGTCAGGACTGCTCAATTTGCTGAGATTACCTCATTTTGGACGGGGTGCAGAGGTTAACGCCGTGGTGCACATTTTACTCTCTTGCATACACAGAGGGTACCTCTGGCTAGGCAACAAGGTAGACCTGAACATTGATTTGATACATCATATCACTGGCCTGTCCAAGACAGGTAGACATCCTGATATACAGACAGCAGGAAAAACCAAGGACTCCAAGTTACCACAAGCCCTATTAACTAAGTATCAGCTACAGAGAGGAGGACGGGCTTATGACATTTCAAGCATACCAAATGAGACACTTAGATTCATCGCCAGTCTGCTTGCAGGCAGACTGCTAACCAAGGTTCGACCAAAGGAAGTTACAAGATCTGTAATTCACCTTGCCATACAGGTCACAGAGGGGGAACGGTTCAATTGGTCTCTATTCTTATTAAATATCCTGCAAGCAGATTGCTTGGCAGCTCAGGATGAAGCCAACCGCCCTTTCCATTTCTCATGGTTGCTTATACTTTGTGCATTTGTCGGATGGAAGGAGCCGCCCCATACCCAGTTTCCGTAGATAGCAGGTGGCGCGCCCAGAGGAGTGCGCTATGCCAGCTTATGGGAGACCAACCGCCCAGCCAAGAAAAAGATCAATACGATGGTATTCCAGGACTACTATAAGCTATTGATGAAGGTCATTCAAGAGACACCACGGCTCAGCACGGAGACTTTGGACATATATGATAGCCGGCTTAATTTTATGGCAGACAACCATTTAATCTATCTGCGACCGAAAAGGACTAAGCGGGATGATTGGGATACTGGCACGTTTAGGATGACAGCCCGGGACGTCGAAGGAGTCATAAGAGACTTCGACAACCAATGGAAGCAGGAATATGAAGATACCGCACCACTATCATCAAACAGTGCAGAGACAGAACACCAGGACAAGGACAAAGATAACGCAGACACCCAGATGCAATCTTCAATAGAAGAACCACTACCAGGGGAAAAGAGGAAACCTTCACAGTAAGGGACACCAACGACACAGCATAAGAAAAAACAGAAAACGTCAAATCCAACTCTGAAGACCGCATTGACAGACGATGACTATGAACTCATCGCAACAAGGACATGTGACACATTGAAGGACTCACTTGACGCGATGAAGGAGTCGTAGGAAAAGAGCCAGAGCGCAGTTGAAAAACAACTTCTAGACTTAAAAATGATTACAGAGAAGACTTCCATGAGTTACATTCCACCTGTAAATCCGACCACCGGGGAAACCTCGACACCGCCGATGTCCCACCAGGAAATCTTAGCCAAAGATCGCCTCAATACTGTGTTAATTCCACCAGGGAGTATCCGATTCCCTCCCATAATGAAGGACCCACCAACTCAGTTTAGAAAACCCATCGAGGTTAATCTTGCAGAGTTTCATATTGAGCAGTTGTAGATGATCTAGCAGCAGCTAGGCGCAGAGCTCAAGAGTAGAGAGCTCGAGACTTACAAACAGAATACGCAGCTGCAGCAACAGAATGCAGCACTTGCTATCAGTGTTCAGAAAAAGGCAGACGAAGTACGAACATATGAGGAAAGAGAGCAAGATCTTTCTCAAGTTTTGCAGAGCATTGCATTGGAACTGCCCCAATGTAACATTGAGTTCGCCTTACCAGTTTCGCAGAAGCTAAGAAGAGTAGCAGACAGAGAAAAGGCTCAGGAAGAAACCGTGACTAGGATGGACGTAGAAGTGGCCAATATGAAGGCAGACCATGAGGTGCAGATCGCTGAGCTTGAGGCTCGCATACGAGACACCTCCCAGGAAGACCAGAAAGCGCGAGTAAAAGCCCTTCAACTCGCTTCTGCGCAAATGCAATCTCGCATTGACGAAGCACGGTTAGTACTAACCGATGCGACGGACACATGGGCCGAGTTAGATGAGCTGCCGGAGAAAGTAGAAATCCAGCAAAGTATTCAGCAGATAGAGAATACTGCTGCGGCAATTAAAGAAGAAATTAAGGGCTTGGCAACTCTTCAAAAGATGAGGAAAACAAAGGAGATGAACTTTTTGCAGCAGGAAGCACAACAATTAAGAACCAAGGAGATGTACATTAATGACCTGCTTCAACCGTATCAAGAGCAAATCGCAGAGATAGTTGATACGATTGAACAAAAAATGAAGGAGTTCACTACCGCCAGAGAGAAAACTGACGCCACAGAAGATGCCAGTATTAGTCAAGCTTTGCTTGAATCGGCACAAGAGCATGTTGAAGTGATGCAGAAGGAAGTCACAGGACTTCGTGACAGGTTGCAGAGGGCTTCACAGGAAGCCAAGGAAAAGCTACAGCAGGAGAAGCCCACTGGAGGTGGCTCGAGGGCGAGACACAAGTAAGTGTTAGGGGACTATTGGAGCAGGGTCCCGCAGCTACAGAAGAAGCTGCTAGTTTTGGTGGAAAGAAGTTAAGACAGAGCTACGACGCCGTAGCACGTTTCTAGCTGGAGAACAGAGCCAGAAACCATGAATTTTAAGATAGAAAAGTCAAGAAAGGAAACGGTACCTGAGCGGCCGAGAAGAAAGAGCTCAACCACTGCATTGAAGGCAGTGACGGAAGACAGGATGGCTCAGCGACCCTCATAAAGAAGAAGGAGCAACGAGGCTGAAGCATTGAAGGCGAAGGACAGAAAAGTGAAGCGGTGCATAGTACCCATGATCAGTGCTGGGAAGCATGGAAGACTGCAGAGAGCTGTGGTGTGACGGAAAGTGGCTACCTCAAGTATAGATATGGCCGACTGTCACTAGTTAGGGTTTTGGGTTACTGTTGGGACAGGCCCACAGTGTTGTAATGGCAAGACCTTCGGGCTGCCTATAAAAGAATATATTTTGTATTGTAAAAGGGTTGGAGAGTTAGCTAGTCATTTTGTTAGTTAGTTAGTTGGTTCGTTAAGTTGTTAGTAGTGTTTTGCAGATTATTAGACTGTTGTAAAAGCCTAGCTCTGGTTCTGTTATTAGCGGTCGCAATCTTACGGTAACCAGTAGCTGGCTTATAGAATATGTATGTAACGATCCGCAGGGATCGACAGAGAGGGAAGAGTATATTGTAGGAGAGCAATATAGAAGAGAAAAGAGATCTAAGAGAGAAGATCTTAAGCTACATATGCGGTGCAACAGAACTTTGTTTTACCTTCCCCTGAGCTATAATAAAAACACAGTTCTGTGGATGTAACTTCCATCCTGGAGGTGAACCACGTTAAAATCAAGTGTTATGCGATTGGCTTATGTGTTATGTTTACTTATGCATTTCTCAGTCAGTTCATGGACTTTGTTTACAGTTTAATGAATGAATGTGTTAATCAATTCACAACAATATAGAAGGGTAAACATAAGTTAAAGTCTTTGGCATGCTGTATATGGTTCATTTATGCTTTGCATAAAACAGTCTCTATTGCAGTATTGAATAGCCTTGTATGTTAAGTCTTGCACGTCGACACGAGCAACGCTAAGTGCACTAAACTGCGGAGGTAGGATATCACAGAGAGGTGATACCACACCGGTAGAGGAGCTGCGGTGTGCGATACCACAGGTTAAGGACTTAGCGTTGGGCAGAAAATGCATGTCGCACAGTGCACAGTGATGCGATAAGGCTGGAGATATCGCGAGTCTGGGAAAGTGCGCGCCGCAGGAAAGGATCGTGCGACGGTATAAAGGAATATATCGCGGTTAGAAGAGCTGCGAGGTGAGGAGATCGCGCGACGCAAGCAGGAGATCGCGCGACGCACAGAAGGAGACCTCGCAGCTAGGAGAGTTGCGAGCCACTAGTAGGATTGCCATAGAACCTGGTCCAAGACGCTTGAGTCCTTGGCCAACCCATTAGAGTCACTTCGGGTGAGACTTCAGGCCGCTTTGCGGGCTGGCGCCGAAAGGGCCAGTGATCTAGGGGTGTTGTTGGTTGATTATAGTTAACCTGGGTCTGCCCATAGCAGCCAAAAGTATCAGATACTATATAGAGTTAAGCATGAATTCGAGCATAGGTAAATGATCAAGAAGATCTGCAATTTGTGCTAGATGAAACCGGAGACTCAAACAACTTTGAGAAAAATTAAAACACTGAATCTTAACATATAAAATTGGTATTGTAAAGCATTATTTTAGATAGTTTTGGAAGTTATTTTATTCCAAAATGTTTCCCTCTGCAACAATACACTTGTAACAGAGGTAACTATCTATAATGAAACAATGGGGAAGTTTTCTTTTGTAGTTTGCGTAATGTCTGTTGATTCTTGAAGCATACGCTTTTATTTCTGTGAAATAAACTTAAGCATATTGATACTAATGATTCGAGTAAAAAACATATTCACTTGGGAACAAAAATACATGTAAAATTAAAATATTGTCAACTCACCTGAATGTGAACTTCAAGTGGTACTAGCCTTACACTTGGTTTGAAGTTGAAAAGACCAACATCATCAATACCCAGCCATTCAGCTAAATCACTATATAAAAGTTACACTATAAATAAGATGAGTGTATTCAAAAAGAGGACAGAACTTATAATATCTCCTAGAATGGTCACATAGATACTAAAATCAAGTCATAATCTAAAATGGTTCCCACTCTGCTACAATTTTTATGTATGCATGCAATTTTATAGAAGATAAGTGTTGATTCAAAAAATATGCAAAGTTTACATATCTGGAGCATCCATCTCTCACTTCTCCAAAAGAGAAAATCAACTATCAATGTTAAGGTTTTCATTGTGTTTCCCAAACACATGCAGAATAGAGCATCCAATGCTCACTTCTCCAAAAGAGAAAACCAACTATCAATGGTAAGGTTTTCATTGTGTTGCCCAAACACATGCATAACATAAAAGTAGAAATTTCCACTACCAGCTAATAATAAACCATCGGGGTATCTAATCTCCTAATGACAAGTTTTGGTCATGTTTCAATAGCAAGGGTTTCAAATGTCATGGTTTAGAGCAACAAAATTTTAACCAATGGTTTGTAGATTTATGCTTAATATCTATTCTTGTTGGAATAACCATATTGGAATCAAACCAAAACTATCAAATACCAAGTCATGTAGTGTACTATCCTGTGATACAATACTATACTGATGCAAAAGACAAAGCAGGAATAGTTCCCGAAATCTATTACATAAATTGTCATTTATTAAAGACTCAAAATATTGAAAAATACAGGTATTATAAATAAACGTTACCGAGCATTAGCTAAAGCAGTTGACAAACCAACAAAGCGGATGGGGCATGCTATTTGTGAAGAATAAATATCATTTGAGAAACAATAACCTACAATGAGATTGTCCCAAAGTGTTGATCTCCCAATAAAATTGGCATACATGTTTGCAAGGGCACTCCCTACAAATACATCTATTTATTGTAGAATCAACATTCCCCACAAAGACATCAATTTGTCGTAGATCCTAAAATGAGTGAAATCCCTCATATTCTTAGCAGTAGATCCTAAAATGAGTGAAATAAGGAATACCCATTCCTCTGCCTGTGTTCACTGTTCAGCATGCCCATATCTCTGTGTTCGATGAGCTCTCCAGTAATAGGTAGTCAGTCTGTAAAATAAGGGATCTGAACTAACACGCTTAGGTAAATCCATTCCATGCAGGAAGGGGAAGTGTGAAACATAGTAGGGTTCAAATTTTAGTTGTTGTGGAGGGAATGCTTTTTTAATTTTTTGAAATTATTTAGCTTTAATATATATATATATATA
>LPNX010304273.1:0-65703 GCA_001517045.1 Pseudotsuga menziesii
AAAAACAACAACCAATGTTGGAGAAGATGATATCATTTGTAATGTAGCAAGAAAATCTTATTTTATATTTTTAAATTGTAACGAATATAAATATATCAAACAAAAGTTTCATGCAACTTAGTCACTGCTTTGAAAACGTGCACAACAATTTAAATAATGAATATGATTAAATTTAGAAAATAATATTTTTTTTGTTGGCAAGTGGAAGAACCACCTTGACTAGAAGGTTTGTCATTGGCTAAGCTAAGTTACCACGAACCAAGGGCATCTAAGCCGTCAAAATCACCCGAGGATTGCACCTAGCCTGGACCACACCAACCCTTAACATGGTTGGATTTTTTGGTATCTGTTGGATTTGAACCAACGACCTTTCTTCTTAGGGGACATCTTAACCATACTCGGCCACCGATTGTTCTACATCTCACGAATACAAAATAATTATTATATACTTTAATTAAAATTTTAGTTAAAAAAAAAACTAACTTTTACACACACACACACACACACACACACATATATAAACATGTGACTAAGATTTAAATAAGCAATAATATAACTACATCAATATATTAATTTTTTATATTCATAGATTTATATATAATATTAAGTATATTAATAATATTATCGTTTAACTTTAAAATAAAAAAATTTAACATAAAAGTTACGAGTGAATCATTATTAAAATACTATATAATAAAATTAATAATTTACTTAAAACATCATTAATCATTTTAATAAGACAAAGTACACTTATTAACTCAAAGCATTGAGGAATACTATATACAAGAGCTGTATGTAACTTAGCCCCTCTCTTAGTTATATCTAAGTAAAATAAAATAAATTATTCATTTATTTTTTCTTTTATTTCAAAAAATTAAAACATAAAAAGAAAAAGATTTTTAATGCATGCAATCTTTTGTTAACAAAAGTTATATATAGTAGACTCAAATTAAGAGGCTAAAATTGAAGGATGACTCAAATGTCTCACTAGCGCAAAGCAACCACAAAGGTAGAAAAATAATGCACAATATGTGTATTTTGATATGCACTTTGAAGATCATTGTTGGAACATAGCACAATGCCCTAAAGCTGATCTTATTTTTTTTTCCTCAGAAAAATTCGTAATTTCATTTCAAAGTGGAACAAAATTACATCTGCACATGTAAGAGAATCGCTAGGATCCCTACATTGTCACATATTTACTGTCTCATATTGTCAAAAAATTACAAAACTGTCCCAGACTGTAATATCTATAAATCAGCTAGATACATCACAGAAAATATGGGATAACCCAAATCAATGACGAGTTGAGTCTCACCAAACAGAGTAACCATCGCCAGCCAAACGCTGATATAATCGGACACTTCAGAATCCCGTGGCCGCAAGAAGCCACTGCACACTCAGACTTTCGTTTAAGCATTCGCTCAAATCGGATCTGATGTTATTTATCCCTGTTATATCACAATTTACCGTGATACAAGAATATCAGTGGGCAACCCAAATCAATGACAGGTCACACGCAAGCCTTAACAAATTAAAACTCGCAGACTTCCGTTTAAGCATTCGCTCAATTCGGATCTGATGATATTTGGCCCAGTTACATCACAATTGATTTCCGTTATACATAGATACCAGAAAATATGACAGGTCACAAAAGTCTGAGCCAAAACTCAATTCTGATGCAAAACTGCTTCATGAAACGGCCGATGATAATGGCTGTATGAACCCTCTAGTGAGTGAACAGTTATCCTCCAGATGCCAAAGTCTAATTGCCACTGCGTTGCTTCCTTGGATAGCTGATCAGCCACCCCATTCCGTTCCCTATAAACATGTGTAAAAGAAATATGATTAAACTGTTGTTTTATGCCTAACACCTCCTCCAGAATAGGTAAAAGTATCATCACATGGCACTGTACAGTCTCTTTTGCCCATTCAATTACTAGCATAGAGTCACCAAAGACCTGTAATGATAAACAACCCTGTTCTAAAGCAAATAAAAGCAGAAGCCTGAGTGTCATTAATTCAGCATAGTTGTTTGTTCCCCTTCCTAAACCAGCCGAGAAATGAAAATAATGAGACTCAGATTTGAAAAGTACTCCACCCCCACCACAAATTAATTGCCGAGCTTGAGAGGCTCCATCAAAGAAGCCCCAAGGGATAGCTTTGTCAATCTGTTCCTCCCGCATAGGCCTATGCTTTAGAGGCTTCTCAGGTTCCCTGAAATGTTGTATAATTGCAACTATTTGAGCCACAACAGATTCCATCGGGTTTCGACAATCTTGAAATATAATCATGTTGCGTGTGATCCAAATCCCGCAAGCAAAGATACAAGGAACAGCTCAGAGAGAGTTTTGGCCCGACCACCAACGATGAAAAGCTTGGAGAACAGTATCTCCCTGCCACCCCCCGCTGAAACCCATCTGCTTACCCACCTCAGACCATATAGTTTGAGAATAACTACATTGAACAAAGAGATGATGAATTGTTTCCTCAGCCTTCCGACACAGCGCACAATAGCCAGGACCTTCAAGAAATCTCTTTTGCAAGATGTCCCATGTCGGAGCCTTATTTTCCAAAATAGCCCAGAAGAGTAATTTGGCCTTACCCGGACATTTTAGCTTCCACAGCTGTTTCCACCACCAAACCAATTCTCGGTTATAAGCCATCACATTGAGCTGGATATAACCATGTTTAGGAGTATAACACCCTGAAGGATGATAGTCCCAAACCAATTCATCATCCTGGTTATTCAATCTGATATTTGAAACCCTTAACTGCCTAATAAATCCCCCCCAGGCCTCCTGCAGATCATCATGAATCTCAAGTCCCTGAGCACTGATCCAACCTTGATGCCATAAAGAAGAATTCTCCTGATCCTCAATATCAGCAATAAAAAGACACCCTCGTGCTTCCAAGTGTAACCTCAGCTCCTCAGGAAGGACACGTTCCCCCCCACAGCCTACCCAAGGATCAATCCCAATACGAACCATTCGCCCATTACCAATTCTCCACACCAAACCAGAGCCAACCAAATCAAAATGCTTTACCATCGCTTTCCAGACCACTGAGCAATTTGTCCGGGATTTGTCCACCATCCTAATCCACTCAATGAGAGTCAAAGGAGCAATATATTTATGATACACCACTCGAGTCCAGAGACTCTGTGTATGAATAAGTCTCCATGAGACTTTTGCTCCTAATGCCTTTGCAAAAAGGAAAATGTTTTTTAACCCCCACCCTCCCAAAGCTTTTGGAATAGCAATTTTCTCCCACCTCACCCACACCAGAGCCCTATCATCACTCTTACCTCTCCACAGAAAAGCAAAACACAGCCTGTGAATCTATTCTAGAATCCCCTTAGGCAGCCATGCAAGAGACATCCAGTAGACGGGTACCGCTTCCAAAACAGATTTTACCAGCACCAGTCTCCCAGCCCAAGAGAGCCATTTTTTACTACAGCTTTGAAGTCTTTTTTCCAATTTTGTCAATAACCAGTGCCAATCTGCCTTCAGGTAAGAGTTCGGTTTTAAAAAAAATCCCAGATACTTTATCCCAGCATCCAAGTCCATCATTCTAAAAGGTAAACAAAGAGCAATTCTGTGTGTCTCCTGCTCAGATAAATTCGAGCATGATATAGTGGATTTTTCAATATTTACAACCATGCCCGCAACATCTAGTACAAGAGTTAGTCCTTCAGACACCTTATCAATATCCTGTCTCGACCCATTAGTGAAAATCATAATATCGTCAACAAAAAGAAGGTGCAAAATATACAAAACCTGGGAAATGGCAATGCCACGAAAAGTCCCTTCTACTTTTGAAGCCAAAATAAAACGACTGAGACCTTCAGCTACAAGAAGAAACAAAAGGGGAGAAAGAGGACACCCTTGTCGAAGACCCCGACCCGCATGGAAAAAAGGGCTAGCAGCTCCATTAATGAGTACTGCAAAACTCACCGTATTGATGCAAGCCATAATCCATCTGACAAATTCATAACAGAAGCCCAGGTGTGTAAGCAACATCCTAAGGTAAAGCCAACTGACCCGATCGTAAGCCTTTGAGAGATCAATCTTGATCACAGCTCCGTTCTGTTTCTGAACTTTCAAAGTATGTAGGCCTTCCTGAGCAACTCCAATGGCCTCATGTATTTGGTGTCCCTCCAGGAACCCAAATCGGTCACTAGAAATATGTTGGGACAATACAAATTTGAGTCTCTTTGCAATTACCTTAGAGATGATCTTATATATACAATTGCAAAGTGAGATGGGCCTGAAATCCTCAAAACTTGCAGGTTTATCCTTTTTTGGAATAAGAGCTATAAAAGTAGAATTGAGCGGACCATGGATAGACCCAGCCTTATGAGATTCCTCAACAACTGACAAAAGCTCCTTATCGAATAAATCAAAGAAACCCAGGAAGAATTCAACAGGCCATCCATCAGGCCCCAGACTTTTATCTTTTTGAAAAGAGTGAACCACCAGAGACAGCTCCTCCACCGAAACTTCCCCCATCAACATCCTGTTTTCCTCCTCATCCACAAAGCGAGGAAAGAGCTGTGCTACCCGAATGACCTCAGCAATAGAAGCTCCAGGTTGTGTAGTGAATAAATCCCCAAAATATCTCACACCCATATCAGCTAGCCCATCGAAACTGGACACCTGTTCCCCTTCTGCCGAAGACAACTCCCAAATAGAATTGGAAAATTTTCTCCCCTTAGCATATGCTTGAAATTTTTTTGTATTCTCATCTCCACACTGAAGCCAGATTGCTCTGCTCTTCAACCTCCACAATTCTTCTCGCTCATAGAGAATCACATTGCGCTTCTTTTCCAAAGTAAGGAGTTCATCCTTAGTCTGATCATCCAAAAACCCCATCCCCGGACTGTGAAGCAACCTGTCAATATCCAACTCACAGTCCCTCAATGTCTTATCATCATTCACCCGCTTAGCATGAGCCCAAGAAATAGTAGCCTCCTTTATGCGTTTCAGATTTTGGTAAAAATGTACCCCCGCATGCACCAAAGAGTTTTGTGGACGTGGAGTCCACATCTCCTTAACCAAAATTTGAAAAGCCTCATCCTTCAACCAGCAGGAGTTGAATTTGAATGGACTTGGGGGCTTCCTTCGACGACCTCGTAATTCCAAAAAAATGGGACAATGATCAGAAATCCCTCCTGTCCCCACCCACTGCCGAACAAGATCCACGCCAAGAGCCAACGATTCAGCCACCAAGAACCTATCCAATCTCTTAGCTACCCTTTGTTCCCCTGCTCTCTTATTTCTCCAGGTAGGGACAATATTTGGCGGAAGTATGTCCAGAAGATCCTTCCTCGCAAAAGCTTGAATGAAAAAGTTGGCCAATATATCCGGAGCAGCTCTAGGCCCCCAGACCTCAGAGACTCCCAGTGAAAGATTAAAGTCTCCCCCCAATATAACATCATTGTCTTCAAAAAGGTCCAAATTGAACAAAGAGTCCCAAAAGCTAGCTCTATTCAAATATGGCCCATAGATGTTAAGAATCGTGAGAGTCTTCCCAATCTCGGCATCCCACACTTCCAACCCCACACCAGAAGATATTCCCCAAGAACAGTCACACCTACAACTATGAACCTTCCACCCCGAGGCCAGTCATCCAGAGTGTCCCCTTGCATCCACAGCCACAAAATTCCAACCAGGAAGCAAAGTTTCTAATACCCTAACAGCCTCCTCACTACACCCCAAAGTTTCATGTAGCAGAATAACATCCGGCTGATTTAACTCCACCAGCCTTCGAAGAGACGATTTTTTGAGGGGGCTCGCCAACCCCCGACAATTAAAGGACATAACTTTCATTTGGGAGACCCCGCCTGGGCCTTCACTGCTCTAAGTGCCCATTCAATTGAAGATTGTGTCCCCATCCCTAAATCCACCTTTGCCCGGTCTTGTGCTTTGGACAAAAGAGATTTTCTGCCACGGCCTTTTCCCACCACACGCATGGACAACTCAGGAAGACCTTTCCCCCCCGACCATCTACTGATATCTCCCTATTTCTAAGGGCATATATGATATTTCTTCCCTCAGAGCTGGTAGAGATATTTGTAGAAACAATGGAAGGGGAGAAAACACTATCAGTCGACGGCAACAGACAAGGAACAACTGGACAGAGAAAAGCCTGGCTAGCCAAGGGATGCGAAGAAGAATCCCCTCGAATATTCGCCTGCACTGAAGTCTTCCTGGAGCCATCCTGTATTGGACAAACCAAAGCACTAACCCCTGCCTCCAGTCTGTCAGCTAATGATCCCCCAGGAGCCTTCAAGCCTTTGTCCACCTCGTGCAAAGTCTTGACTGATGAAGAAAAGATTTCTTTGGAAGCAGCCTGTACCACTGGTTCAGTGTCCATCGCCCAACCATCTAATGACCCAATTTTCCTTGCCCCCATAGAAACAGTAACCCCCACCTCCTTAGTAGCATCTATCCCATCTATATCTTCTTTAATCAGTGATTTGCTGGCCCTAAAGGGAAGTGGACAATAGGCCACCAAATGTCCATATGAATGATAGCGGTGACACCTAAACGACACACCCACATAGTCAAGAATTTGCACAAAGTCCCCATCCTTAGACTGTACATTTATCTCAGTAGAGAGTCCCAGGCGCAGATCAATCTTTACCATGATTTTGGCCACCGTATACTTACCAGTCTCCAGAAAGGATAAATCAGCACATACATATTCACCCAGAAAATTCCCAATTTCAGCATATCGATTCTCATTCCATAAGTGCATGGGAAAACCTGGAAGTTTTACCCACAGAGGCTCCTTGTTAATCTTTTCTGTTTTTTAATCAAAAAAAGGTGTCCAGCTTTTCAATAGGAATCCCATTCATAGACCACTACCTCCCCAGGACAGCATCAACCTCCCCTTTGCTGTGCAGGATGAAAGAAAACCACCCTTTTGTCAATACCTGAACTTCAGGAGCTGTATCTAGCAAATGTTTCCACTGCTCAGCCGCCCACCTCCGGAGAAAACCATGGCCAAATCGTTTGCCATGGACATGCCCAACCACTGCTGTCAAGGACAAATCCTCTGCCTCTTCCATCAAAACATCAACCCCCAGCACCAGCTTGTCCCCATGCTTCCTATCTTTAACAGCCTTTGGAACTTTTTGAGATCCCTCCTTCGCTGACCCACCATGCTCCACCGCCTGACCACTGGAAGAAAAGGCCGCTGGATCCCTACCTCCAGTACCCAGAGCAATGTCAGGCCCCCTACCAGCTTCCGACACTACCAAATCCCCCACCGAGAAAGAACCCAAATCTCCCTCCAAACCCTGTTGCTTAATTCCACCTCCAAGAAAAGGGGAAAAACCCTCTACTGGGAGCTCCGAAGAAGTTGCAGGAAAGTTTGTAAAAAACCCAATCTGAGGGGAAAGTGTACGCCCTAGAAGACCAACGAGATCGGGCCTATCTACACCCAAACCCTTAGATGTCTTGTAGAGATCTAAATCCGCCCCTGCCAACCCCACAATATCCACAGGCCTAGAATAAGTCCCTAGCCCCCTCCCTGACAGCAGAGATCCAGAACCCGACCCCTGCCAACCCAAAGCACCGGAAAAACCACCTGTAACGAATATATCTCTTTCATTGACCCCATCCGATGTGTAATCCACCTCCTCCTCCATACCTCCCCACCGAACCACCCCAAACCTTTGTCAGCCAATCAAGAAACGCTGATAAAATAATCAGACTCAAGAGCCTCCGGATCTTCTTGCTCCAATACAACCAACGATGCAAACTAAAGATAAAAAACAAATCAGAAACGAGAGCCTTCAGAGCTGAAGTAGTTTTGTTGCAACGTGAATCAAGCTTTAAAGAATCCAGAAACAGGGAACAGGGCATGCATTTCAGGAGAAACAAGCCACCAATGAGTTGAATTAGCAAGCAAGGACCAAGAAGAAATGAGAAACACCCATCCAGATCTTAACCTCCAACAGCAAAAGCCTGATCCACCGTTCCTTCACTAAACAGCCAGGGTGAAAACTCCATCTGCTATCAAGATCTCAAACGAGAACCAGGGATGCAAATTTTGAAGGTTTTTGATTTTCCAGGATGCATTGATTATGTTTCTGACCACTCTAGCCTTCAAAATCTCCAATGAGAACAGGTCCTAGGTTGCAGAGTCACAAAAATCCTGGATCAAATCACCATAGTCCCGAGCGAGGTAGGGACGCGATCAATCCTGCAATTGTTTTTTTTGAAAGCTTTCTTGGAGCGAAAAAACCCTCACTTCCTCATATCTTCTTTAACCCATTTAAACCTAAATTGCAGAAACCTTCAATAGTTTTATTACATTTTGATGATGGCTTGGAGATTGATCTTGATTCCTGCATAAGATCCTTAGAAACTTCGACGTTTGACAACCAACCGCAGTAATTTTCTGGAAAGTTTCGTCTTGAGCAGGGATGAATTTCTCCCAAGATGTTGCGAAAATTAGGGAATTGCCCTAAGATAGGTTCCCTAAAGCTGATCTTATGTTCAAGCATATATACTAATACAAAAATGAAGAATAATTCCAATGAACTAATAAAAAAATTGCATGGTAACTACTAGAAAGAAAATCAGTACAAAGAAATACAATCTACCAGTCATAAAAACATCATTGGAACACTAGCTACATAGCATAATACCGTGAGGCCTATCTTATTTTCATGGCTATGATCTGCAAGGGGGGCATGGTTTAAAGGGGAAGTTTCTAAGTTCATGATCCAAGCTAAACTATAGAAAAAATCTCGTATAAGTTTCATCATGCTTCTTGATTTTTGAAAATTCATATCAATTAGCAACAATATATTGAATGATTGAAGTAGAGGCATATTTAACTTTAAATTTTGGCAAAATTAGACTTAACTATTATATATAAAAATACAATGAATCAAAATTATTGAGACATGCTCAAAGTCCATCTATATATGTCAAATTATGAAATATATATGTTGGAAGAATATGGTCTCCAACCTTCTTCAAAAATATCTAAACTTATTTGATAAATATAAATGTATTTCTTAACAGGCTAATTCCATTAGAAGGGAAGATTCAAAAAATATAGGAGTCATTATGTTAGTGAAAAATAATAGCATGATCTTTATAAGGGTTTAAATATAAGTGGCATTGTTTCTTCACATCTAACATTTTGTAAACATATACCATATCATCTTATCTATATTATATTTATTCCTTATACATCAAAATTATTGAGACATACTCAAAGCTCATATATACATGTCAAATTATGAATTACACATATTGGAAGAATATGATCTCCAACCTTCTTCAAAAAAATCCAAACCTATGTGATAAATATAACCATATTGCTTAACAAGCTAGTCCAGTTTAGAAGGGGTGATTCAAAAATTTAGCATTGATTTTATTAGCGAAAAAATAACAACATGATCTTTATAAAGATTTACATATACACCGTGTTCTTTCTTTACATTTAACATGTTGTGAACTGTTGCAGCTGCAACTGTTTTCCCAAATTTTTGAAATTTTGGACCCTCCTTTTATTTTATCTTGCCTGGGAGTGTGTGGATTCATGAACTCTGTTTTGTTCTTCCCTTTGTGACAGTCTGGATTGAAGTGAGGTCAATTGCTTTCATGCTTTTCGGAAAACTGCTTCCTGTCGCCAAACGCGTTAACGGTGGAGTTTTGAAAATGATGTCTTTTTGGTCTGAATGATTTCCTTCATCGCTATCGGAAGTCTGTTTACATTCAAGTCGGAGCTTGTTTCTCTTTGCTGTCACTGTTTCGGGGGTTAAACGAACTATTTTCACCACTCCCCAGCCTAAATCTTTTGAACACTTAATACTTTGTTTTTCGATAAATTTTCGCTGTCTGAAGTTTTCGGATAGTAAAACGGGGCCGTAGTTCTCTACGCAGTCGCCATTGCAGAAGCTAAACGCTGAATGTTCCGACGGTTAGCTCTTTTCTTTTCCGATGCCGAGGTTTTTGACTTTGCGATATTTTGCTTTTCGCTCTTGGAATGGTTTATAACTTTAATCGGAAGCCATAGTCCTTATGTCGTCCACCATTGCGGCTCCTCAGCAGACTAACCATCCGACGTATAACTGTTCCACTTGCTGATGAATAGTTGTTTATTTCGTCGATCACGCGGTTTTATTGTTTCAACTTTTCTGCTTTGCGATGATTTTTCAGAGTGTGTTGACTTTGATCGGAGGCCGTAGCCTAATTGTGTTCCGCCGTTGCGGCTTTGGAGCGGACTAACTATCCGCCATATAACTGCTCCGATCGCCGATGGTTTTATGATTACCAAGACCCGTAGTTGGTTTGACATACGCCGTTGTGGCTCCTCAATGAACTAATCGCCCGACGCTGCTGTTCCGTTCGCAGATGGTTTGTCCTGACTTTCGTCGATGTTTTCTTTTTGCTGCGGAATCCATTGTCCATCCACCTTCCGCCATTGCGGCTACGTATTGATCTATCTTGCCAACGCTTTATGATTAGTCTTTCCGATCCCCGATGCCTGGACGGCAGTTGCTGTTGTTTTATGTTTCCATGCAGGGATCAAATTTGAAGGGTAGGGTCCCATTTCACTTTGAAGGGATCAAATTTGAAGGGTAGGGTCCCATTTCACTTTGAAGGGATCAAATTTGAAGGGTAGGGTCCCATTTCACTTTGAAGGGATCAAATTTGAAGGGTAGGGTCCCATTTCACTTTGAAGGGATCAAATTTGAAGGGTAGGGTCCCATTTCACTTTGAAGGGATATGAGATAGTAAACCCTTCAATGTTGACATGTAAAAATAAATCATTCTTTTCATTTGAAAATGTAATAGAATATCCAAATTTTATTATTGTTTTTATGAATTCACTAATATAAATTGACAATATTTGTATTGTTCAGGTCTATAAACTTTTATAAAATTTAATAATCAATGTTATATTAATATGTGCTAGTTAAATAGCGCAAGAACCCATATAAAATAAATTTAAAAAACAACTAGGAAAAGCATCTTGGGAGAATAAAACATTTGGTTATTGAGAAGTTTAGGATTGAGAGATGAAGGGGATTTGGAGAATCACCGAGAGTAATTTGAAAGCTAAAAAGTGTTGGAAGTGTATGATATTGAAGATGAGATGGGGAGAAGGATATGTAGCCAAGATTGATGTTGGGGTGGGAGGGTAGCCTAAAAAAAATAACAAAGTGCAGATTTGGGTGGGCCTGGAGCCTCGGGAACCAAATAACTAAACAGGTGAGATGAATTTGAGTTTGTTGGGTGGATCTAATGGCCAAGAGAATTATCAAAATAGACTAATGTTGGGGTGAAGGGAAATCCTCAAGGAACCCAAAACGTTAGAATTTCTTAGGTGGGCATTGGGCCAATAGATCTTGGAGGAGTAAGTCTAGACCCCATTGGTTTGATACCATATCATAAGAAACAATTTCACTATCAATAGAAAGAAAATAACAAAAGACAAAATTTGTTGAATTCACTTGAATAAATTAGAAAATGTGATAGATTAGAGGAAATAACTGTAGTTGATCCATGAAGCCGAACCATTAAAATAGATTAGAATGGAAAGCATAATTCCATAGATTTGGTAGGACCACTCTTGTATTCTTACAATGAGTCCATAATCTAACTAGTTATCCCTCATAAACTAATAAACTATTGTAAAATAATAACATTAAGTTAGTCCATGCAACACAAGGATGGATTGAGATGACTATCTTAACTAAATCACTAAACAATATAATGTTTTATATCTTGAACTATGGCCCCTAAGGAAGGATCAATCATATTCACTAGGGCACATTTGCTTGGATATTAGTGTGTTGGGATAAGGAACCATGTTTTCTATCATGACTATTCATAATGTATTTATTGTATCATTACTTGAGATGTGTGTACCTTAGTGAAGGACACTAGGGAGTTCCATACCAAACTCCTAATTATCATAGGAACTAGGCAAGAAGTTGTAACATCTGCAAAGCAAAATAATTCACTAGGTCAAAGATCACTGGTAACAATACTAAGAGGATGATTATGCATGGGAATTAGAGTATAAAATTAAAGGAAATTATCCTTATTTATTTGTAGACAATTCAACTCGAGGGACAATATTTTTGAGGGAAAGAGTTGTAACACCCTATTTTGTAGCTTTCTTACTTTAGTCACCTAACTATAGATTGTTGACTTATTTGATATTGCATACATCACGAGACATTATTATAACTATAGATACCAAGATAATATTTTGAGGATGATGTTAGCTTCATTGGATTATGCACTTCTAGTGATCATAAGACATGTGATTGCTTGTAATGTATTACATATTCATTTGAGTTGGAAAATGTATATGATGATTTTTTACTAACTACAGTAGTTGGAAGTGATTCAAAATTTACATGGACTTAGTGTGGTAAACCATGCATATGATGATTTATCACTTCCAACTACTTTTTATGCAGGATTACTCAAGAGTTAGTGTAGAAGAGGAGAGACTAAAATAAAGGTTGAGAATGAAGAACCTTTATCGGTGATGGAAGATGAGATTGGGAAAAGTCCCATTTAGAAAGAGATTGGTTCTCTTGTTGTGTTAATGTGAACATAGCGATAACCATTAGGAGAATTGGTTTTTTTTATTGCATTGTTCTTTGGCATATTTATTTTGTGAAGGGAACTGTTTGTTGACTATCCTACAAAGTTTAAAACTACTCACAACTTTTTTGAGTGCGTAATATGAAGTTGGGGATGTATGTAGCCTCATGGAGTTCTAAAGCTTATTTGTGTCTAGAATTGTTTTGAGAAGATCTCCAACGAAGTGCTATGTTCCAAAAGCCTAAACAGATCAAGTTTGAGATCCCTTACAATAATAGAAAAAAATGTAAAAGATGTTTTTTGTCTAGTGCCAACGTGTCTGCCTTAAGCTAGTGTACCTATAACATTGTACACCCTTGAGATATTTGAAATTGTTGATCCTTATGATGAATTGACCATTACCATAGCGAATGGTTCAAATAAATAAGACAAAAGTAAAAAAATTCCATGACATTAAATCGTAGTTGTTTTAAAATGAAATTTTATGTGAGCTATTATAATATTGTAATTTAACTTTCCAACTAAAAACATAATTTTTTTCCCATCTAGATTTCCTAATTTTGTGGCATCATTCTTAGCATCTCATCTAGAGATGCTAAGATGGCTTTTTTCATAATATTCTCATCTCTAGTGTAGATTTTAATGAGCGGACTTGATTTTTCATCTTTTAATTCCACCTCTTTTGAGTCTTCCACTTCTATTAGATGGCACGAATTCTTAGCACATTTCAATCAAGTGGGTCTTTGATTCTACATTTTGAGTTTTATTTTGGTGGGATTCTAGGATTTTCTTTGGATGGGAGGTTTCCAAGTGACCATACTCAAAGTATGATCTACATCTAAAGTCGAGCTGCTCATAACCTAATAGTTTCTTCTCCTTTCAAGCTACCTTTAGGTTAGCCATTTGTGAAGTATACTTCTACACACAACCTTGTATATTGTGATTATATGCTTATGGCATGTTCATGTGGAGCATAATGAATATTCTCTAAGCATTTTTTATGGAGATTAGTGACTAATGTCCCTAAAACTTGAGACTCATGATATTAGGACAACTACCAATCCACCTTGGGGGTAGAAGTCTAAGATTCAGAGGGGTAAAAAAAAGACTAGTAATTCATACCTAAGCTTTTCTGACCCATAAACCATGGCAAAATTAAATGGATAGTGTTATCTACATATTCAGTATATTTGAATTCTATAATAAAGAATCCTAAAGAAAAAAGATAAATGCATGCCTCGATGCTAAGAAGCGGTAAATCCAAACCTAAGTAATTCACCTAAGGGATTTTTTTTGTCTTCTTTTGTCGAATTTATTCTATCTCCTTGATTGAGCTAGTGGTGGGCATGAATGCAGTCTTTCTGTCTGCAACGAAGATTACATCCTCATTCAAGCCAATCCCTCTTCTAGAAGAAATGTATTTTCAATACCTCTATAACATAAAGATCATTCCAAAAGGTGCACCTCTCATAAGGGTCATATTTAATATACAAGGGACTAAACCAAATATGACACTTGGGGTTCAAATCCTAATGATCATACATATTGATAGAAGAGCCATGTGATGGGATGATAAAGTCAACCCTACATTTCCCTCTACAAACTCATACACATTTCATTCAGGTCTTATTTACCATAATAAAGACAACAAGAAATGGAGGTCCAAAGTGTTCCTGAATATCGATGAAACTTTAAAAAGCACTCTTATTTTGATGAAAGTGACTTACAATAATTCCAATAGGTTGAATTCTAGTAACTATTAGACTCATAAGTCCCCAACCAGGGCAACCTATAAGCATTGAATAATATTATTCGATCAAAAACTTGATGTCCAAGGGATATGACTAGACATGAAGCTATCTTTTCGATGATGAAGCTATATTTTCGATCGTGGAGTGGTTTATCGATCCAACGAACAGAGGCATAATGCATCACAAGTTTCAAAAAAATTGGATGTGGGAAGTTAAAACCCTTATATTCATTGCACTAGAAGGAAATTCAACTAGCAACACATCTAACTATGTTCTCCACATACAAATTGCTACACATGTTTGAAAATACACAATGAAAAATACTGCAAAATACCTGTAAATTCATAGAAACCCAATCATATAAGAGGCCTGCTGGCTGAATCATGAATGCAAACGTTGAAAAAGATGTTTGTAAGGAGCTCGTTGGACAAATTGCAGAAGATGTTTTTAAGGACTCAATAATGCAACTTTGAGCTTTGCAATCTCTAGAGGCACATTAGACCTGGATTTCAAGAGGTTTGTTATGGTTTAAAATATGATATGCAATGCTGGATTTTGCATAAACATAAGGAACTGGAAATACAAGAGTGGCTTTCTCTGAACTTATTTTAAAACTGATAAAGCATATTTTGGGAAATAATTCATAAATGAACAACAGAGAAAGAGAAAGTAGAACTCATCATTAATTGAATCTGCCTCTTAAATTTCTCTAATTAATAAATCATGCAAATTGCATTATGTCTATAATGATTTTTTAATGGTATTACTATAATTGAAAAACATGTTTGAAACAACAAATACAAATTGCTTGGAGTTGGCAATGGGCATACCTACATATAGTTATTGTTGTTTGTCTGGAACTCTCCATTTGCCGAAAACCCAACTCTCCATTATCCAAACACCCAGGACATAAATGACAACTTGTCAAAAACCCAACTCTCCATTATCCAAACACCCAGGACATAAATGACAACTTGTCAAAAACCCAACTCTCCATTTGTGAAAACCCGGGACATAAATGACAAGACACAGAAACTTGCTAACAACACAGTGCTGAGCCAGAATGATTCAATGGAGTAAACACGCATATATGTATTGTCCTGCTGTTGCATTCACCATTTCCAACCTCCAAAATATACTCAATCTAGTAATTATTATGGCGGATTCGTGCGTTGGTACCAGTCATGGATTTAAATATGCAAATTTCATAAATTTGTCCTGCAAGCTGCGTGGGTAGAGATTATTGCTTTCACTCAAGAGTCAAGACTCAATAGTTAGGTGGTTTCCACAGCACTAGGCAGTGGGCAGTGGTGTAGGTCGAAGGCTCTAGCCTCCATTCCATTTTGCATTTTGCATCAATGCACTTGTTGGGCCGACTCCGCTGTCACATTGCCATCAATGATGGCACAAAAAATTCAATGGATTGTTGCTATTGCTTAGGTTCTTTGTCCCTCACCTGGAATACTCACAGTCAGTGTTAATAGGAAAAAACATAAATAAAGGTAACATCCTCCCTCCTTACCGCGCCACTCTCCACCAACCCTTCTCTCCCCTTCTGCTCACCGATCTCCAACGCTCTCACACTTGATCAATAATAGCTGTTGGGAGCAATTGATCAATCTCTCTCAACCATAAGAGGATCCTTAACCATGAGCACCCTTTCTTATTTGGCCTAACTCTCCCCTTCCTAGATACAGGAGCCAAGGTCGAGATAAAAATACACAAAAAATCTTTGAGAAATTTATCTCTAGCCGCGTGTGACAAGAAAGACAGTTAATGGGCCTATGGTAATGGCACCTACCATAGTTAGCAGCACGTTACACATATACACAATGTGCATTATGGATTCCAGTCTGGACTGAGGTTTGGTGATCACATTAAATACGTTCACACTGTAACTGAAACTGAGATGACACCTTGTCACCTACTCACCGACCCCACAAGGCAGGTGCCACCGCTAGATGGGACCAAGGTCCAACTCTCCATCTCCCACGGATAGTGGTCTTCGACAACCAATGATAACCCACGACATGCAGAATTTGGAGTTGCCCTTCCGTTGAAAATTTGCAGAGATCAACTTAATTTCATTATTGACGGGTTTTGCATGAAACTAAATTTTTTTAGCGGAGTAAAATTCATCCTACCCTTCTATGACGGGTAAAAGGGCCTTTGACGGGCATTGAAGGCTTCAAATTTGAAGTCTGTTTCCATGGCTTTACTGCTTAAACCTTTGCTTTTTGATTATTTGTTTTCTCTATCGGAGCATTTTTTAATGTTTGATCGGAGGTTTAGTCTCTTGTGTCACCGACACGGCGGTTGCGTTGAGCTCATCATCATCGGCGTTTAGTCATGGAAACTTCCGATCACTGCATTTTTCATTTGAAAGTGGAAGCCACAGTCTGATTGTCTTCTGCAACGGTAGCTCCGGAACGAACTAACCATCTGCCATAATAAATTTTCTTTTCGTCGATGTTTTTATGTTGACCGCGGAACTCGCAGTCTAATGGTCTTCCATCGTTGCGACTGTGAATAGGACTATTCTTCCGAAGTCCTTAGTTTTTCCCCTCGCCGATTTGTTTTATTTGCCGCAGAGCCCGTAGTCTTTCCATCTTCCGCCATTGCGGCTGCGTAATGTGCTAACCATCCAAATTATAGAGTTTCCAACGCTGATAAACCTAATGATCTCGCGGAACTCGTTGTCTATTTGAAGCCTGCCATTGCGGCTGTGAATAAAACTATCCTGCCGATGCTTTAATGGTTCAGACCACTGATAAGGGTTTTTCCCGCCGTTTTGTGGGGCGGCGGTGGTTTCTGATTCTTATTAGGGTTTTTTGTGATGAGAACACAACGCAGGGTCGCATGTTTGATGCTTAGTCTCATTAATAGTGTGGTTTACATTTTATTGAATGCTGTCCATATTAATGTTGAGTTTTTTCGTTTAACTGCAGACAGACTTAGAAGATTTTCAGATTTGGTTTGATGATTGTTGCTGTGAAGAAGACGTCTCTAAAAGAAAAGTCAGAAGCAAAGATGTTGCTCACAGACAAAAGATAGTGAAAGGTTGAGATCAACAGGTTATTGAACGGGATTGATAGCAGCAGAGGCCCAGGCTTGGAATGGCTCATCAGTTACCCAGCCGGTCCCTTTTTACAAAGTGCTTGTAAATCTTAATCTAAAATGTAACGTATTGTATGAATCATGAGCACTCACAAAGGACAAAATTGTGAGATTAAACTGTTGGGGGAGCCCAAAGGTCACTCGGGGGGGCAACCCAAAAGTTTTGTTGTTTGTATAAATATAGGAGAATTAGAGGGAATGAAGGACTTTTTCCCAGTAAGATTTGTGAGGACATATTGTAAGAAGAACTATTTCCTTTTGCAATAGATAATTACAATTTGCCTGTTGGAGAAAGCTTGGTGGAATGTTCAAATGTTGTGCTATGGATTTGTTGAAGAGGAACTATTTCATTTTCAGCTTTGTGTCCATTAATTGTGAGATCGTTTTAACTCTGTGAACCTATGTTCTTTTATGAATGTTCTCTGGTTTATTTTATGAAAATTTCCACTATGAGTAATGAATGTTGTTCATAAACAATTGACTATCTGGTTGTTCAAATATCTTTAAATGTTCATGTGTTTTGAAAGAAGTATCAACTATCTATGATTTTTCATGATGCATGTACAAAATACATTACTCATTAATGAATGATAATTTTGCTCCCTAGGGATAGGTTAGGTGTGATTTAGATGCGAGAGAGTTTAAGACGAGAGGTAAGAACCTGCGCATCACATTGCGACCGCTCCTCGTCTTATACATCAATCTGCATTTTAGATAGGCACTTGCATATCATACTTAAAACTAAAAACACAAAAATATACACGGTGGATCGGGCCGCAACCGGTAAAACCTTTTATTTTTGTTACTTGACCTACGGTAGCCGGACCGCAAACCGGACGGATTCCCCATACTAAACAGTAATGGTCTAGCTCGGAACGTTTACTGGGGAGAATCCCTTACTGTTGTTGCCTGCGAATTTCTAGGCCTCAACATGAACATATGCCATATCAACTTCTTTATATAATATTCCTTCCATCTTGTTCTTAAAGTATATTTTATTTCTTGAGCCTTAATAAACTTTTTGATCAAAATTTACTTCTTAATTTTTTAAAATAATAATTTTTGAACATTCCATCGAACATGGCTAAGATTGTGCTTCTAATGTTTACACGTATTTTTTAACATTGCTTGGTAGTAACAAGAATCCATGAGAACAAAGTAATTAGATTATGATCTTGATTAGCAAGGTTTTGTGACCATAATGTACATTTATATTGTAATAATGATAAGGGATTCATTTTTCCAAAAGGCATGCCCTTTCCCATAACTTGGATCAAGTTAAGAGCTAGGTGGGTTAGTTCATGTGGTTGAAAGCCCTCAATTGAAAGTAAGAGCTCATGTAGTCGAGTCCTCGCCATATTGCCTCTATGAAAAGCCTCACTAGATGTCCCTACCATATTAAGTTGACAAAACTGCAATCAATAAAGATTATATAATGAAAATATATATTTAAAAATTTATATTAAGTTATCAAAATTGCAATTAATAAAGATTATGTAATAAAAAAGTATATTTAAAAATTTTAAACTACATAAGGACGAACAATAATCAAGAAAGTTTTATTTAGCTTGATTCTTCATGTATCACATTAATCTTTGAAGAAGAAAAAAAAGATTTTGTTCACTCATTCACCTTTTTTATTATAAAATATATTTGTAACCACTTACTTAGAAGTAATAATGAATTCAGTATTTTACTAATCACAATAAGTTTTTTTCTTTAATTTGTCACTCGGTATTTTTAACCTTTGAATACATACTAAAACCTCGATAATAATTCCAATTAAGTGGGAAAATAGTTTCTTCTATTAGGTGTACTTCTATGTACAAACTTGTAAGCAAAACAAAACTATTAAACGTAACTAATTAAATTGTAAAATAAAATATTCAATAGCATTGTATAGTCAAGAGCGAGTATGTATAACTGTTATAAACAAACTTGTAAGCAAAACAAAACTATTAAATGTAACTAATTAAATTATAAAATAAAATATTCAATAGCATTGTATAGTCAAGAGCGAGTATGTATAACTGTTATAAAATATTTATGGCTTATTTACTTTGACTCTACATTTATTCAATAAAAGTACCAAATAGAAAAATATTTTGTTCACTTATGCACCCTATTTTTTTGGTTTACATCATATATTTTAGTAGCCTACTTGAATCACAATAATTATTAATGTTCTAATTACCAATCACATAAGTTGATTTTTTAATTTCTAATTAATGTAGTTAACTTCAAAATAAATACCGATGTAGTTTTTTTAACAAAAATAATAAATAGATTTATATTAAAAAGGAGAGTACAAACATCCCTAGGGCTCAAAAAGAAGGAAACTAGTAAAGTCTATGCAAAAAAAGACCGTATAGTTCAAGTCTGAAAAGAGCACAACAAATCTTTCCAAAAACTATCATATTTCCCCTAACGGTGTATATTCTTATATACTGGTTGCATAGTAATAGACAAAAATACATAAAGATTAAAGATAGAGATAGAGGTAATCATTCTTGCACTAGGTTTTCTTCCTCGGATGGTTGAACTGTAAACACTTCATCCATATGAGAGGCATTGGTCTGCTCATGAGAAGGCCCGTTATTCCCTTTGCCAAGCATGTTGATTTCAACATGCATTTCTTCTATAATTTCTTTGAGATGGACATAGTGAGCTTTGTTCCTTTCATTGACATTCATCCTCTACTCCTGGTGTGCACATTTCAACTCAATAATATCACTGCACACCTCCTCAAGCTTGCATCTTGTCACCCTTTCCATTTCCTGCAACTTACAGTGATTATCCTCAACCTCTCACACTTGCACTCGATAACCACTTTCCAAATCATCCAAATGGGTGTCCATGCAATAAATGGCCAATGTTATTCTTCTATCCTCATCCAAAGATGCCTTCGACACCTCATTCACACATCTCAACATCTTCTTGAAATCCACTATAGCATTGTTTAAATCCCAAACGCCATTGTGAATGTCTTCCATTCTTTCCTCCTTTGCGTGCGAAAAATCTACAGAGAGCTTCTCCATGGCTTTGATATCGTTATCACACAAAGGATTTCCAAGAACAACAGACTGAGGCCTACTTCTTATATTCATGCAACCACCAAGAAAATGAGAGCTATATAACTCAGCAAGACCCAAATCGTATGGACAACCCTCCATCCCAAAGCTCAGAGTAAATTCGAAATGAAACTTGTTAGGAGAAAGTACTAGAAGGACGCATGAGTTAATACCCATGCTATGTTGATAAGAGGTCACACCCATCCACCACCATAGCAATCCACTTGTCCCAACCGTCTTAATTGCCACCACCAAAAGGTCAGCTCATTCTTGTTGCACCAATTAATAAAGAAATAACCCCATTACTGCCCATGGGAGGGGAGGAGAGGCCATTTAAAGCTACCTTTGGAAACAATTTACCCATTTAACTATAGGAAAGGATGGATTTCCTACCAAGAGATCTCCTTGTCCAAGGTTGACGCCAATGTTGGATTTATTATCAGTAAGGGTGTTGTTATGTCGTTTTATACGATGGAACTAGACTTTGGAAATGCCCTTGATGAAGGATAAAATCCTCTTCTAAACTTTCCATATCTCCTTCCTTTTCCTAGAAAAGATGTTTTACATGAATTGAATGACGATCCATGAGTCCTCAAATGCCTAGAAGGCACTGATATGTAGGTCATACATGAGTTCAATACCTTACATTAAGGTTGCCCACTCAGCTTGATTATTCGTCCTTCGTCCCAATCCCTCGGCAAAGGAAGCTACCCGTTTTCCTCCAGGATAACAAAAAAATTACCCTCCTGCACCTACCTCTCCGGGGTTTCCTTTCAAGGTGCCATCAAAGAAAAGAAAGGAATGCATTTGATTCACCCATCATCTTTGGAATTCTTTCAGAGGCATATCGATTTCCTAGCTAGGTATTTTGAAAATCCTCATGGATTGAAGGGAGTTGACCCCCAAGAAATGTGCAGCCCACTGCAGTTTAGAAGGGGAGAATTTATTAAAAGGCTTAATTTCCCATCCTTGCGCCAAGAGAAACTCTTTCATTTGGAGCTTAGATCTAATGGTTTCTCTTTCAGGAGAGGCTTGCCTATCTTCAAAAATTTCTTTATTTCTAGAAAGCATAATTTGCCAGAGGACATATTTTGAGGCGACTGGCCATAATCTTGCCAGAGAGCTTTTACCAGCGAGAGAAATTGGATAATTTCAAGAACATCCTTGATCAAAACCTTCAAATTGAGTAGACATCCTAATATTAATGCTAAAATCCACTAAAATTTCTTCCCATACTTTTCTAGCAAGAATAAATACCAAATCCTCGTGAATAGTCCATTTCTCAAAATAATGAAGATAATATTTGGTTGTAAATCACCAAACAAAGAAAAGCCATATCTTGTTGAGCTCTACTTTCAAATTTTGTTGCAGAAGAAACCGCATTGGAATGGGGTGTGATGTACTTCTATGAGCAAACTTGCAAGAGAAACACAACTATATTTCACAACTAATTCAATAAATATGAATGCATAGTAAAAATTCCACTAAGAAAAGTGTACACCCTGAATAAGCCAAAAACTTCACATCTCAAATCTCTCGGACGCATAATGGCCATGGCATCTCTTGTCCATCTAACATCACTATGATTAAATAAAAAGTGAGAAGCCATGAGTTGGGCACCTCCATATGTGAGAATAAATGGTATCATTTCAAAATAACTTTAAAGAAAAGAGGATCCATATCTAGACTCGATGTCTTGATTGCACATTTCACACCTAGACGCCAAATCAACACAATTATCTCTGTTAACATGGGAACATAACCTAGAATTTTTACAGAAAACTAAATAGCCCCTTGATTTGTATCCCGCAATGGACACTTGCCACTTGAATAGTATAGCTCCAGTTAATTTCTCAAGTGTGGCATCCACATTACTTATGAAGTTGTTTGGTAGATCCTTGACAATCTTGTGTGATTCAAGAAGTGATTTCCATGGCTGTATGTGAAAAAAAATGGAACAAAATTAATCATGTTATAAAGAACTTGCACAAATAACACCATTTTTAAGATTTTGCTATGTAATGCAGAACTAATAGCTACCGATTTAGATTAAGACACTAAACATAAAAAAACATTACCTCATGCTTTATTGTGAACCAATCAACAAGCAAAACTCGATCAAAAGGCAACACTTAATTACTTATGGATGCCACCCCTCATTGGGCATAAGCTAAGGTAATAACCGATTAGTGATGCAAATAACCATGCTAATACCAACATTGTTGATAAACATGACTAGCAATTTGAAATGCACACGTGCAAGCATAAATTGACTCCAATTTCACTTGGTCATCAATATCTAATGCCTCCATCGTGAAACTCACCCATCTGCCGCTTCTTTCACCCCACACGTGGTTGAGAATTGAGAGCTCTCATGCTTGTCCTATACCAACAACAGTTCTAGATTATATATAGACTATTTTAAATTCCTCCGCAACTTGGCTCTTACATTACCATGAACCAATCCATAGTTGGAGATAATTTAATTCCACATGGTCCATTTTGCTTCCCATGAGCATCAACATATTTGGCATAAGCTAGTGTTTTTTCTCTTCCTAATTGTTAAAGGATAATTATCATCATTAAATTTCGTAGAGTACCAAATACTTATGAAAAGACTACAACAATGCCATTTTTTTAATTAACCCTCAAAATAGACATAAACACATAATAACAAATAACAAATCAATGGTAAGTAAAGTTTGTAAGCAAAATAAAAGTATTTTATTTTTCACTAATTCAATTAACAATAAAATTAGTCAAAAACAATATGCTTCAATAAAAATGTAACACACATTTAAAAAAAATTATATTAAACAACAAATAATTTAATTTTTTTTGCATAGGCTTAACCATTTACATAATTATTTATGTCACCCAATAAATTAATAAAATAGAGCAAAGCATATGATCTAAAATGAAAAATACCTATATTTAATAAGATAACTTTAAATCATTGTTACTCCTCTCGACTCGTTATAAATGTCACTCAAATCTAACTTTATAACCAAATTTTATTATTTTTCTTTGCATTTTACAGTTGTTTAGCACTTAATTCAAGATCTTACAAGATAAACCTAAGTCAATGTTTTTATAAGCAATTAGTAACTTTAACTCAAAACAATGTTTTATTAACGAGCTTTTACTCTCTACTTCCTTTTGAGTGACCTCATAGGTGGCGACTAATTCATTAAGTGTACCGTTTTTTCTTTTTTGCTTTTGGGAGAGCTAACTCTAGCCTAGAAAAATTACAATATATTTTATAGGGAAAGACAAGATTGTTATTATTTAACTTTCATTCAAAAGGGTGATTGGCCCCTTTCTTTTGGGGATTATTGGCCAATTGCTCTCTGCAACTTATTGTACAAACTTATCACGAAGATCATCGTTGGTAGGATGAAGGAGGTACTGGGGAAGTCCATCTCGGCATAGCAATTTGGCTTTCTCCTTGGGAGGCAGATTACAGATCGGATGCGGCGGGGATTGTTCAAGAGGCCATGCACTCTATAAAACCTATGAATCTGTCTGCTATGATTTTAAAATTAGCCTTGAAAAGGCATACGATAAGGTGGACCGCTCCTTTTTGAATCTGATCCTGGTTCAGATTGGGCTTCCATTGAAGGTTACGCAATGGATTATGTCATGTGTTAATTCAGCTTTTTTTGTCGTTCTCATTAATGGCTCTCCTTGGGCGTCTTTTAAGGGGTTGCGTGGCTTAAGGCATGGATGCCCCCTCTCGCCTTATATTTTTCTTTTGGTTATAGAAGGTCTGAGTCGCCTACCTATCAATTCCAAGTCTACTTGTTCAATGAAGGGTGTTAAGATTTTTGGGTCCTTATATCTCACTCACACACTTTTTGTTGATGATGTGATGCTTTTTGGGGATGGTAGTTTGGCTGAATGGATTGTTCTCAAGGAGTTGTCAGAGCTTTCTTCCAGGGCTTCTGGTATGACCTTCAGTCTCAACAAGTCATGTTTTCGGCATTGGAGTTTGGAGGATCCTTTGCTGACTGAAATCATGAATCCTTTCTAGATTTGCGGTGACTATTTGGAGGTTGGTATCACTTATCTGGGTTTTTTCTTAAAATCGAACTCTTGCCTTCGCATGGATTGGTTGTGGTTGATCCGTAAAGTTTAAAAGGAGATTGAGCAGGTGGTCTTCAAAGTGGCTCTCTTTGGGTGGTAGAAAGACATTGATTCTATTTGTCTTACAGGCAATCCCAGTCTATTGGTTTTCTCTCTTTCGGGTTCCCTGTAGTATTCTGGTTATTCTACGTCGTCTCTTTTTTCGCTTTCTTTGGAGCGGGATGAGTGAGTCTTCAAAAATTCACTTGGCCGATTGGGAATCATTGTTGTTGCCGTCCTCCTGGGGTGGTTGGGGTTTTAAAAACTTCAAACTTTTCAATATCTCTCTCTGTGCCAAATCTTTATGGCGTGGCATTACAAGGACTGGTCTTTGGGGCGAGATTATTTGTTCCAAATATATGAAAAAGGTTATCATTTTCTTCCTGGATGCATGCTGGTGAGTTTTGGTTCAATAATCCCTCAATTATCTAGAGTAGTCTTGTTTCGACATTACCAGTTATTATTCGTAATCTCAAATGGTTGGTTGGATGCAGGAACAATATTTAAATTGGTAGTGATCCAATAGTGGGAATTGATCATTGGCATCTCTCTGATGCCTTGTTACTTTCGCTGCATGAAAATAATATTTTCGTTTTGCGCCAGGCCTGTGTTAGTGATCTATATGTTTCAACAAAGTGGATTTCAGCATTGGAGTTGGGTTTGACTGATGTTTATGTAGTTGAATGGGATACTTTTGTGGCGGAGCTGAGATCGTCTGGGATTTTGTTGACAGACGTCCCAAATGTTATGCTTTGGGCTGGCGATAAGAAATCCGATATGGTTAAGGCTAGTATTGTTTATGAGTCCTTTATTTCTCACCANTGGTATTTTGTTGACAGACGTCCCAAATGTTATGCTTTGGGCTGGCGATAAGAAATCCGATATGGTTAAGGCTAGTATTGTTTATGAGTCCTTTATTTCTCACCAGTCTCATATAGATCCTGTGTGGTGGTTCACCGAGATCTAGAAGGCCAAGGTTCCACAAAAAGTGAAATGCTTTGCTTGGCTCGCACTTAAATTAAAGGTATTATCGTGGGACTTGATGCAACGTAGAGGCTTCCAGGGGCCTGGTAGATGTTTTGTGTGCAAAGGGGATGGTGAATCGGTGGACCACCTCTTATGTATCTGTCCTCTCTTTCGATCTCTGTGGTCGAGCATTTGTATGGGTTTGGGTATTGTTTGGAATTGGAATCAAAACACCTGTGCCGAGTTCCTCTATAGGGTGGCAGATTATTCAGTGGTTCCTTTTGAGGTGGCATTGCTGCTTATCTAGGATTTCTGGTTGGCAAGGAACAAATTGATTTTTCAGCATTGTCTTCCTAAATTCAGTGCTATGATTGTAAAGTTCTGTGCTCTGGGATGTACAGGGAAATTGATGCGTCCTAGGGGAAAATTACAGTCCATCTCATTTCTTGCTCAATCTGTGGACATGTCTGTTGGTTCTTTTGATGCAGCAGCATTGTAGGGGAATTGTGGCGCTAGAATGTTCGTCAAATTGCTGGGGAATACCTCCTTTCACCTGCTTATGGGGGCTGGTGGGGGTACAAACAATAGGGTCGAATTGTTGGCTCTTTGGGGCCTTCTTATATTTGTCAAACATCGTGGGATTCTCCTACACTGGATTATGGGAGACTCGAACATAATTGTGGATTGGGCGCTCAAATTTCAATCTCTTCAATCAATTGCACTTCACCATTGGACTAAGAGAGTTCGATTGTTGTTAGATGAGAGTCCGTCTCTATCCATTCTTCATGTGTATAGGGAATTTAACACTCAAGTAGATCTTCTGTCAAAACAAGCTGTAGGTCTTGATCCGGGGCAGATCCACTGGAAGGAATTTTCTTATGAGTCTTTGATTATGGAGGGAGTTTTGTCTTGTTAGGATTATTAATCCTCCCTTGTCCAATTTGGTCATATGTCTAAATCAGGAGTCCATCCAGTCTATTTTTAGTCACTAGCACCATTGGGTCCACTTGGCTTAATTGGGGCACATGATCCAGTTACTAAAGTGTGGGGAACACTAATTGAGGCCTACTGCCACTAATTGCACTTGCATGAATCAGTTTAGGAGCCTCCTAGATAAATCCCTACAATTTAGGAGCCACTGGGAGTGCTGACACCAACCTTCAACAGTTGAGTTCAGTTAGTGACTAGTCAAGCTAAGTTAGGAGTTAGTTACATTCAGTTAGCGCTAGGTTTGCATGGCTGCATGCAGGAGAGGAACATTTCTCACCTACCACAGTCAGTTAGGCCTAGTTAACACTGAATTAGACACTTGAGTTGTGTTTTAGAACTCCGATGAACTTTGATAATGATTTAGACAAGGTCAGATAACCATTGAGTCCTCCGATAATGATTTAGACAAGGTCTTAGTTAACTACAATCAAGTAGAGTCTAATGAATTCAAATTTCCTCATGTGGATTTGAATTGTATGTGGTTATTTAGCCATTGTATTACATTGTAATTAATCATCTAATTAATTTTTTTATTAATGAAAGCATTCACAATTGCAAGCCATTTTTTCATTGTTTCATTCTTCAATTGCTGAGTAAATTGTGTGATCTATCTTGTGAGTTGTGTGTTTGTCCACATATCTATGTGCTCGATTTAATATGGTATCAGAGCCTTGGTGGACAAGGCACTTCTCCTCCTCAAATCTCTAGCTGGATCATTTTTTTGAGCAATTTGCTCCCTTCCTACTTTGCACCAGAAGCAGAAGGTTTACCATTTAATACCCTAAGTTAAGGAATTGTTGATCAAGCTTGCTTAATCAATTATGCTGGGTGTGATGAAAAACTGAAATGTGCAGGTAGTCAACCTTATTTTATCGTTTTGATTTTGTGATTTACATGTTATCAGTTCTTCTCCCTGCATTCGCTACAAGCAACTCATTCTCCTCGTTGCATTCGCTACAACAGCTAAATCTTCTTCATTGCATTCAAAATGGCCTCTCTAATAGAGCCTCTCACTCCTTTCAATTACCACTAGTGGAAGGAGGACATGGAGATGCAGCTTCGCTCCAAACAGCTTTTCAGGCTCACAATGGATACAGAGGCAGAACCAGTTCTTAATCGTGACAAAGAAAAATATTTCAACATGCTTGATGCAGCATATGGATGCTTGTGCCTCTCAATCTCTCAAGATCTTCTTTTCCACATCAAAATATTGAAGACTCCCAAGGAAGTATGGGATAAGCTTGCTTCCTTGTTTGATAAGCAGGATGATCTGAGGGTCTATTAGCTCGAGAATTAGTTGATCTCCCTTCATCTATCCAATTTCAAAACACTAAATGACTTCTTTAGAAAATTCAAGAGCTTGGTGTTCGAATTGAAGCTGTGCAATGTTGAAAAGGAGGATGATCAACTTATTCTTACCATCCTCTCAAAAATTGGTGTAGACTATTAAGTCTTTGTGTCAACCTTTCATTCAGTGAAGCTCACTACTCCAAATTGGAAGATGCCCACTCTTAACAACTTCATTGAATCTCTCACTCATGAGCATGACAAGTTGATCCAAATGGGGATCATTCGATCTTCCAAAGATCAAGCACTGGTTGCAAGAGGAGGTAAGGTAGAGAATGATAAAGGGAAGCAAAGAGCTGAGTCTCCTATGAAGAAAGAGCAGTCAAATGAGCCTTCAGTTTCAAAGAGAAGCAAGCAGAATGGTAAAGAGAAGACCCTTTGTTCCTACTATGGAAGGGGCTTTCATCCAGATAGATCCTGCATGAGAAGACAAATTGATGAAATGACTCTTCTTCTGAAGAAACACAACATTATTTCACTTGCTAGCGCAAGGAAGGTTGACCACACAGAAGACACTGAAGATTACTTCGAAACAGGTCATGCACTGAAGGCTAGATATTCGACAACACATACCTTCCTCATTGATTATGGAGCTTCCAATCATATGGTTGCATCCAGAGAATCATTCTCTTCTTTACAGTATTTTGATGGTCCTAGTATTCAGTTGGGAAATAACAGTAAAGTTCAAACCCAAGGGAAGGGCTCTATCAAGCTTGAACATGGAATATTCAAAGATGTTCTCTATGTTCCCTCCCTAGCTTCAAACTTGTTATCTGTATACCAGATGACTCATACTGGCTCTCCAAAGTGAGTGATATTTGGTCCTGACTCAGTGGAGATCACAGATATCTCTACTAGAAACATCATAGCGAAGGGTGTTGCAAATCATTCCTCCAAGGAATATGAGTTCTCACACTTCATGCCATTTTCAGAACCAGTGCACTCTCACCAGCCACTTGCAAGGGAAGGTAAAATCATTTCATCTAATTCTTTTGTTGCTTCCACTAGTATTGTAGATCTAGCCGTATCAGTTTATGAGATCGAGATTCAGGGTGATTCAGATCTAGATCCAGTCCCTACTTCCAAACTGGAAGCTAGGAAGATGACTGGAAACCCACCCGACACTCAGAAAGGAAAGACCTTTCCATTATGTCATGCAACCTAACCTCCTTCAGCGAGATGCAATAAACTCCCTGCAAGATGCTACATGGCAAGGGATCATTCTCACTACATTAAGAATAATAGAGATGATCATACACCTCTTCATCCAGTAAGAGACAAAGGTTACAGTCCTCCTTCCTTCCATCATCATTTTGGGAGAAGATGGAGAAGTCTACATGTCAGGCCCCAGGATACCTGTGCACTGAACACCATGCATGCTGCTCCGCTACATCACAGAGATTGCAACAACACATTTTCAAGTTTTTCAAACTTAAATCCTGATTCTATTTGCTTAGTTAGAGGGGGGGCTTTTTTCCCATGTGTTTTTTTCCCCAGCTCCTCGTATTGAGCAGTTACTTTAATTTACTTGATGTAATGGGCGACTTATGGTCTTAGTTATCAGGGCCCACAGATTGTCCAAGTTAGCATTCAGGGGGGGTGTTAGGATTATTAATCCTCCCTTGTCCAATTTAATCATATGTCTAAATCAAGAGTCATGTCTAAATCGGGAGTCCATCTAGTCTATTTTTAGTCACTAGCACTATTGGGTCCACTTGGCTTAATTAGGACACATGTTCCAGTTACTAAAGTGCGGGGAACACTAATTGAGGCCTACTGCCACTGATTGCACATACATGCATCAATTTAGGAGCCTCCTAGATCAATCCCTACAATTTAGGAGCCACTAGGAGTGCCGACACCAACCTTCAGCAATTAAGTTTAGTTAGTGACTAGTCAAGCTAAGTTAGGAGTCAGTCACATCCAGTTCTAGTCCTCTACATTCAGTTAGCGCTAGGTTTGCATGGCTGCATGCAGGAGAGGTGCATTTCTCACCTACCACAGTCAGTTAGACCTAGTTAACACTGAATTAGACACTTGAGTTGTGTTTTAGAATTCCGATGAACTCTGATAATGATTTAGACAAGGTCAGTTAACCATTGAGTCATCCGATAATGATTTAGACAAGGTCTTAGTTACCTACAGTCAAGTAGAGTCTAATCAATTCGAATTTCCTCACGTGGATTCGAATTGCATGTGGCTATTTAGCCATTGTATTACATTGTAATTAATCATCTAATTACTTTTTTATTAATGAAAGCATTCACAGTTGCAAGCCATTTTTGCACCGTTTCATTCTTCAATTGCTGAGTAAATTGTGTGATCTATCTTGTGAGTTGTGTGTTTGTCCACATATTTATGTGCTCAATTTAATATGTCTTGCCACTAATAGTTTTTTGTTGATGGCACACAGCCGGCTGGAGTGATGCTGCTCTTTGCGGACTTGTTATGATCGCTTTTTGGTTTTCTTGGACGGTGTCTATGGTTTTGTTATTACTGTTACCTGGCGGTTTTCTGACTGGGATGTTGGATTATGGACTATATCCGATCTTTTGGATTTTTTTTGTTTTATGCTTTAGCTATTGTTAAAGCTCGCTCTACTAGATTGTATGTTTAAACTTGTATGTCTTTGGACTGATACTGGAATATTGGGCAATTTCTTTTTGCTCTTTTCCGGTGTTCACTTGATACAACCCTATTTTAATATATGGTTGTCTTTTTTCGATGAAAAAAAAAACGTAATCTACCTTTTTTTTCTTATTTCTTTTTCTTTTGGGAGAGCTAACTCTAGCCTAGAAAAATTACAATAAATTTTATATTGAAAGATAAGATTGTTATTATTTACATAATCTATTTACATTAAGGTAATTGTCATAGATCAATTTTGAAATTTGTTTATATATATATATATCAGAAACTAGAAACATGATATTATATTAAAAGAAGAAAATACAAATGTTTTCATAGCCTAAAAACTGGGAGAGTTAAAAGTTTGACCATCAAAACATTCAAACCTAGGTCTGAAAACTGTTCAGAATTAAAAAGAGCATTACAAAGTTTTTCAAAAAACAAACTGTCCTCTTTTACATGATAAAGCCTGACATATTGGTCGCATAAGAGAATGCATAAAAATATAAGCAAGAAAACAGAAGGAAAGAGGAATCATGTCTGCACTAGAGTCCCATTCTCTATAGGATAAACCGTGGAAACTTCATCCATTGGAGACACCTCAGTCTACTCATGAGAAGGTCCATTGTCTTCTTTCCCCAACGAACTGATATCAACTTGCATTACTTCTAGAATTTCCTTAAGATGCACATATCGAGCTTCATTTTGTTCATTCATGAGCATCCTCTGGTCCTGGTGGACCCTCCTTAATTCCATAATGGCATTTCTCATCTCAACCAACTTCCCTCCCGTGACCTGTTCTACCTCCGACAATCTGCAACGAATATCTTTTACCTCTCCCACTTGCACACGATAACCACTTTCAAGTCATCTAATTGAGTGCCCATGCATGTTTCTTCATATCTTGAACCCCATTCATAATTTCCTCCAACCTATCCTCCTCCGACTAGGGTTTGACATAGAGCTTATCCATGGCTCTAATGTTTCTTACACACAATGGATTACGACAAGCATAGGGAGGTTTCGGTTTGCTCTCGGTTGCAGAAGAGGCACCTCCCACAGTGTGCAAACTTTTAAACTCAACAACGACCAAGTCAAACGAATGACCCACCATCCCAAAGCCCCGACATATATCATAGGGAAACTTGCGAAAAGAAAGATTTGAAATCACGTGAAAGGAAGCATCCAGACTGGAGGTAATAAATAGCGTCCTCGACCTCTTCCACCTTAAACCATCTGCCCCATGCACATTTAATACCACTGCTGTATAGTGCTGCCAGTCCCATCACTCTATCATCCAAGCAAACGCCATTAAATATTACCCCTAGCTGAATAGCGAAGACCATAAACATGTTATACAACCTGACAAGAATTTTATACTCAAAACAAGAACTCTATCCATAAAAACTCCTATCTTTGTGAAAAAAACACCTCCAAATAAAAAAGTGGTGCTACCACTAGCACCACTTTTTTTGGGGGGGGGGCTAAAAATGTGGACATGGATGAAATCAATCCTTATTATTATTTACAATAACTTTAAAATCAAGCCCCAAATTGAAAATTGATGCTACCGATAGCACACTATTTCAAAAACTGGTATAATTATATCATTTTATCATAATTTAAAATTGTATTTATTAAACCTCTCAGTAACACTATATAAAAAATTGCACTATATTAAACAAAAATTATTCAAAAAATTATTAGACCACTTTTTCCATATAAAATAAAATAAAAATTATTATAATAATAGAATATTAAAAACAATAAAAAACAATTGAAAAAAAAATTATATAATAACAAAATATAAAAAAAATGAAAAACAAAATTTATTATAACAAACTATTAAAAAACAAATGAAAATGCGTTAATGTAATAACAAAATATTAAAAAAAACTTATTACAACAAAATATTAAAAACAATAAAAACATAAAGGAAAACAAATTAATGTAATAATAAACTATTGAAAAATCTCGAACAATCTATCAAGAAAATCTATGAAGATGAAAGGTGTCATGTTTGTAACAGGACTAAAGAAGAATCTTCTCTCCATATCTGCATTGGATGCAAAAGGTACGAGGGTTGCATTTGTAGATGGCCAAGTTCTTATGTGGCCAAAGGCAAAGACCATAGATAATGTAGTAGTGATTGGAGAGCAATTGGGAGGCTTATAGAAATTAAAGGGCCAACCATAACAAGCTTTGGTCCATGACTCAGTAGAGCAAAGTGAACTTTGGAATAGAAGACTTGCACATGTGCACTATAGAGCACTACCACTTGCAAGCAAAGATGTTGAAGGTCTTCCAAAAATCTAAGCAAAGCATGAAGGCGTTTGCAAGGATGTGCGAAGGGAAAGAACACAAAGAAGACATTTCCAAGTAGCGAGAGCAAGGCAAAAGGAATATGGGAAATCATCTACTCCGATGTATGCGGTCCGATGTCATCCAGCTCATTGAGTGGGTATGTATATCATGTTTCTTTCATTGATTATTTTTCTAGTAAGACATGGATACATTTCTTGAATACCAAGGATGAAGTATTCAATAAGTTCAAGGAATTCAAAGCCTTGATCGAGAACCACACAGAGAATAAAATCAAGATCTTTTGATCAGACAATGGTGGATAATTCACATCATAAGACTTCAAGAAATTATGTAGAGATTCAGGGATTAAGACGGAGTTTACCACTCCATATAATCCACAACATAATAGAGTTGCCGAAAGGAAGAATAGAACAATTATGGAAGCAATAAAGACAATGCTTCATGATTAGGATATTCCTATGCATCTATGGGCAGAAGCTGCTAGGGAAACTGTGTATGTACATAATCGTACTCCGCATAGAGTACTTGAAAACAAGACACCAAAAGAAGCCTTCTCCGGCAATAAACCAGAAGTCAGCCATCTCAAAATATTTGGTTTCCCGGTGTACATACACATTTCAAAAGAGAAGAGGACAAAGTTAGATCCTTCAAGAAAGAAGGGTATATTTGTGGGATATAGTGAAAGCTTGAAGGCTTACAAAATATATTTCCTAGGATTCAAGAAGATCGACATCAGTAGGGATGTAACATTCAACGAAGACTCAACATATCACAAATCTAGAAAGATACCCGTCGAAGACATTGAAGAAACATAAGCACCCAGGATCTGGGATACAACAATGAATGAAGTAAATCCAAAAGATTATGGAGAACACGAAATAGAAGACCCACAAGAACCTGTAGATCCACCATGTGAGAATAATTCTTATAAGAGGAAACTAGCATGGGTACAAGACACAATTCAATATGCAGAGAGATATGGTGCTCCTGAGCGAATGCACAAAGAAATAAAGAGACCTAGACCATTCTCCAGTTATGTAGCCTTGATGTGTGACTTCATTGACAAAGAGCCTTCCAACTATGAGGAAGCACTTGAGAAGATAGAATGTAAGGATGCCATGATTGAAGAATATCAGTTGATCATGAAGAATGATGTCTAGGATGTGGTCCTGACACCAGTAGGGAAGTCTGTTGTGACTTCCAAGTGGATCTATAAGATCAAGCATGCTGCAGATGGCAGTATAGAGAAACACAAGGTGAGATTTGTGGCATGTGGCTTCTCCTAGAAGGAAGGGATAGATTATGAAGAAAAATTTGCACCTGTAGCTAGATACACTTCCATCAGATCAGTACTTGCTCTGGCTGCAATGATGAAATGGAAGATACACCAGATGGATGCCAAGACAACGTTCTTGAATGGTGTAGTGGAAGAGGAAGTGTATGTGGAGTAGGAACTTGGATTTGAGACACATGACATGGAGACTCATGTGTGAAAATTTAAGAATGCCTTGTACGGTCTGAAACATGAACCCAAGATGTGGTACGATAGGATTGGCAACTTCCTGACTAGTTTTGGATGTGCCAAGAGTAAAGCAGATTCCAACCTTTACTACAAGGTTGAGGAAGGGAACCCAGTGATACTTCTACTGTATGTAGATGACCTGTTTGTGATAGGTGAGGATGGGTTGATTGCTGACACGAAGATGAAACTTACTGTCGAGTTCGAGATGAAGGACTTGGGTATGATGCACTACTTTCTAAGCATGGAGGTGTGGTAGAGTGCGGATGGAATTTTCCTTGGACAAGGGAAGTATGCAATGGAGATCCTGAAGATGTTTGGGATGATGGACTGGAAGGACATGGCCACACCTATGGAATCAAACCTTAAGTTATTAAGTGATGCTTCATTAGAGTTAGTTGATGCCACGGTGTATCGTTAGATGAATGGATCCTTGATGTACCTGAAGAATATGGGACCAGATATTTGCTTTGATGCGATCACATTGATCCAGTTCCTGATCGATCCAAGAAATGTTCACTCAATTGCTGCAAAGCATATTCTGAGGTACCTGAAGGGTACAATTGATTATGGGATCAAGTATGATGTGAATCAGAAGATTAACCTGGAGGGTTATGTGGAGTCATATTGGGAAGAGCACTCCAGGGTGCTGCTTCAATATAGGATTAGGTGTGATCTCTTGGTTTAGCAAGAAGCAATCCTATGTGGCACTAAGTACAGTCGAAGTAGAGTATGTCATAGCTTGTTCGACTAGTTGTGAGGAAGTATGGCCGAGGAATCTACTGTATGATTTGTTTGATCTCCAGTTGGATGCTACTTGTATATATTGCGACAACAAGAGTTGTGTGAAGTTGTCTGAGAACCTGGTGTTCCATGACAAGTCGAAGCACATCGATATCAAGTATCACTATATCAGGGATATGGTGCAAAGAGGAGCAGTGAAGCTCTAGTATGTTGCGATGGACGAGATGATAGTCGATGTATTGACCAAGCCGCTAGCCAGAGTGAAGTTTGAATACTTCACAGATAAGATTGGTGTACCTCAGATCGAGGTTCCTTCCAAGGGGAAGTAATGAGTCCAGAAGATGCATATACACATGGGATTTTTCGACATGGTGGTAGGTTGGTCCTCCCATGGTCGTTGATGTAATTGTCGGGATTTTACGACATGGTGGTAGGTTGGTCCTCCCATGGTCGCTGATATAATTGCTCCGACATGGTGGTAGCTTAGTCCTCCCATGGTCGTTGATGTAATTGCTGATCCTTTCATGGATGGTGGTAGGTTTGTCCTCCCATGTCGATGGATGTAAGTGTTGTGTTATGTGTATCTAGGTTGTGATCTGTGTAACGATGAGATGATCTGAAGATGATGAGGTAACACTAGGATCCTATAGGTTTTGTAAGAGGCATGTAATAAGTCCTGATATGTACCTGCTTGATGGCTTGCTCGTAGAGATGATAAAGACCTACATGGAGGCTAGGCCTACATCTAGCATGAAAAAGGGTTGGCTCTGTAGAAATTCCTATGACGAGTAGAGAGATAGCACCATTTGTTCGAGGTGATGAGAAAAACAACAACATTGACGATGATGATCCAATGACGAAGACTTGTGCTGATGAACTGTGGCAAGAGAATACCTTCCTAGTTACGAGGGAGTGTTAATGTAATTGTAACTTCAGAAGATATTCACATGTATATTTCATATTGTATTTCATTGTACCCCTATGGATATGTTTGTTCCTCTAATAAAGAGATTCATTAATTTAATTAAGTCATGTAAAGTCATTGAGGTTAACCCTCCATTGTATGTCGGGGCATTAGACCCCTCAGTTAAGTTATATTAGGGTTATTAGACTCTCCTAGAGAAGTCGACTCTGTAGGGGAAATGTCAAGTGGAAAATGTATAAATAGAGAGTGTGACTCTCTATTTTAATACACACACTCACTCATCAATAGCGCATGAGACAAAGAATACTAGCCCGCACAAGTGAGAGAGAGGGAGCAACTATCGAAGATCATCTTTATACTTTTGGGTTTTACTTTTGCTACTGGTGCTCATTCTATCTTCGAGGAAGTTGCAGGGTTTTCTCCTTTATGGTTTCCTCGAGGAAAATCTTTGTGTCTCTTGTCTCTTGTGATTATTGTTGTGCATGTTATTCTCTCAGATAAGATCCTAGATCATATTGATTAAATTGCAAAAAAACTAACAATCGTTCCTACAAGTCAAATGCAGTTGTATGATTAGAAACATTTCATAACATATTCATAATGACAAATCCTTATGCATAAATATATGTGCTATATAATTATGCAACTATTTCATCTAATACAACATTCATCCATATCCCGTATACATACGACAACTTTCTAGATTCCTTCCATCTCTACCAAGACATTATGCCAACAAAGAGGTTTCATTTTCGATAAGTAGCAAAGGAATGCTGTACAACACCATACACCACTTACCCATCATATGCATATTGGCAGTAATTTTTTCATGAATGTAAAACACTCTAACATGCATAATACACTTCCTAAATCATATGTACACACCTGAACAACTAGATAGATAGGAAATGACAATTCAAATACTTATCTTTGTTTTTTTGGTCGACTCCATCTTGATCTATGTCTTCTTGAATTACTGGAGTCTCTACCAATGTGTTCAACTTCATCGTCCAATTTTGAGGACTTCTAATTGCCAAGAATCATGTCAAAATTCTCGAACTTTGAGATCTACCATAGTCACTCCCTCCGAGGTAGACCACCATCCTCCCTCTGCATCTTTTACTCTCTGCATTAGGACATTGGAGTGACATGTAGCCTCCTCTGTTACTAACTTTCTTTGTATCCTTCTATGTCACTTGTCAAGGTCACTAGATATCAAGATACTTATTCTCAAACTTTGTTGCAAGTTTTCTAATGCACCCATCTATGAGATTCTCATCCTTTGTAGGCTTATATTTTCAACGTTGTAGTAAAGTTTGGGATCTCCATCACTCTAGTTGATCCTCAAGCTCCTTGTGTAACTCTATGTGCTATCCCTTGGGTGCCTACTGATCTTGTACAAATCCTTTTATGCATATGTGTTTCTTTGTAGAGAGTCTCAAACCCTTTTGGTTGCTCGATTTGGTCTTTTACTTTGATTACACCAACTGTCTAGTGTAATATCCACCACTAAAGAGGTGTGTCTAGCCTCTAGAGAAGTGTCTTGCCATAATATACTCTTTCTTTCTGATAGAAACCATGAACCTTGCTTTATATCTTTTTGATACTTCAGTTTGCTGTATACTTGATCTTGTAGATATTCTTGGAAGAATTTTACAAAACTTCCCTCCATGTCTCGAACTCATATCCAAACATCATTCTGTATGATCGGCTAGTACTTCTTGATCAAATCATCCTTCCATTCTTCCTTCTTGGAACATTCTTTCACAAAGTGTTCTTTCTCATCACAAATGAACACCTTAGTTGTGAGATGTCCTTCTATTCTTCACGTGAATGTTCTTCCTTATTGTTCTTTCTCTTATTGGCATGAGTTTTTACGACTTGATTGTCACAATTTTTCATCTCTTCTTCTCTTTCCATCAATCAACCTCATTCTTACATGCATTCCTCCATAGGTGATCTTCCTTCTAGAAAAAATCCCATGACTGAACTTGGAATACCATTCAAAGTTGTAATCTATGCTTCTGCTTCTTTGACATTGTCTCCATGTCATGCTTCTTCAAGCATGAGAAGCTTCTGTAGTTCCATGCTTAGAATTTCTCGACTCTTTCAAGCTTGTCCTTAAGCTTGGTAGAATTTGTCATCATGATAAAAATGAGAACCTCAAATGGAAATAGAGAGGATAGATCTTACCAGTGAGATTGCTTCAACTTGATGCTTGTTTGAAGGCTCTTCTGGAAGACTGCTTCTTGTGGACCTAGGGTTTGAAAGATGAACCCTAATTTTTCAACTTGGGTATCTTTCATATCTGATTGGATAGAAAGATGTGCCTCCTAAAGGTGAGCTGAGCAACATAGTTATTTTCCTAAACTTGTGGACAGAATTGCAAAATATCTTATGCCTTAGTTTTTCTTGGCAGTAGTGTTAGGACAAAAATTGAAAGTCAACCAAATGAGAAACTTCTTACATAGAAATATGTGCCCTGCTAGGGTGATTTTGATGGTCCTCCTTCTTCAACTGATTGGTGGAGGGAAGTGCCCAGAACAGAAAGCCCTAGCTTTTTTCTCCAATTTCTTCTGCATAATGGATGGATCTTGTATTTGCTATAGCTCTGAATTTTCTGCTCCTCAAGGTATGAAACTTTTTCCTGGATTATCCTAGTATATCTTATTTCCAACCCCATAGGTTAGAGAAGAATTGTATTATCCAAGTGGAACTTATGCAAAATTTCCCAAGGTAACTTTTTTTCCAGGATTTTTCAGCATAGCAAATTTGTACGGACTAACACATGTCACTGTTTCCCCCTCGGGGTTTGAAACATTTACCACAAAAACTATAGTCCATGTCCTATCTGATACCTCTTGCAAAATTTCATCTAGACCTTCCTATCCCAAGATGTAGCAGTTCTCCCTACGTCTCTTGTTTAAGGCTGTTTTCTAGGAGAGGTTGGAAGCTTGAGTTGGAGGAATCATATCTCCTATATTATGGTGAATCCGAGGCTGAAAATTTCACACAAGGTACGATAGGATTTCAAATTCCTCTTGTAAAAGTTTCAGATCTTGATCCTTCGACGCAAACTTTAGTTATAGCAAAAGTACCAACATGAGTAGTTTTGTGTTCTATGGTTTTTCAGGCATGAAATCCTAACCTCCAGTAGCCTTAGATATAGTAGTGTTTCGGCTGCACAAAGACTTCTTTCAGGGTGGATATGATACCATTTTATATTTTTAATGGTTATACAAGATATAAATCATTTAGCATCATAACGTCATAACCATAAGAAAAATATCACTGAAAGAAAGACAAGTACAACAACATAAGAGAACACAAAGATTTTCCTCGGGGAAACCACAAGGGAAAAAACCCAGAAAAACGTCCTTAGTATGAAATTCGACTAAGTACAATGTAAAACCTCAAGAAAAAGAATAGCTGCTCCTCTTCTTCCACAATATACTCTCTTTCTCTCTCTGTTGTGCTATACACGAGTGAGTGTGTGTGTTCAAATGAGGAGCACACCTCCTCTATTTGTACTCTACCTTCCACTTGAATTTTTCCCTAATAGGTCAGCCCCAACAAACTTACTAGGCTGACTTCACCTAAGAAGACACAAAACAATATAATAATATATTATGGAGGGTTCTATTGACCCGACTTACAATGAAGGTTTTACCTCATGACTCTATGAGACCAAATACAATAATAGCTTCCCAACGGAGGAATAAAACACCTCCGATACATTACAACAATAAAATACATTTAGAATATTATTCAAAGTTACAATATTTCAACAGGATGCAACCATATGATTGGTGGATCTTGAATCAATGAGTAAGGCGTGTGATTTTGAACAACTAGCCTTCAGTGCATGGCATCTCTCATCATGATCTTCAATATTTTCTTTAGAGTCAATATTCCTTGCACCTTCAGGGAGTGCAATGTTGTGTTACTCAAGGAGTTTTTCCATCTAATCAATGGTCTTCTTCATACAATACTTCTTTGTACGGTTTCCTTTCTTACAGTAAGAGAATTTTCCCTTGTCAGACCTCTGATGTTTTTCCTTCCTAGATCCTGAGGATTCATCTATTGGATCAAACTCATCTTTAGGTTCAAATTCAGTGTTTCTTTTCTCTTTAACTTTCTGCTTCCTTCTTGCTTCTGTATTCCTTGTCTTGCTAGCTAAGAGAGCTTGATTTGGAGAGGCTTTGAGGGCTCCCTTTTGTATCAGCTTCTCCTCCTCTCAATTGGTGAAGGCATTCACCAATTGGGAGGAGTCAGTTTCCTAGAGTGAAAAGTAGAGACAAACACTGAGAATTCTAAGCCAAGTTTGCTCATTATGGAGAGCACCAATTTCTCATCCTTCTTCTCAATCCTGCATTGCTTGCATTGCATGACCAATGATTTGAATTTTGAGAAATACTGTTGTATAGTTTCAAATTTATTGGGTTGTATTGCTATAAGCTCATTCTCCTGGATATGCCCCCTCAGTTCATCCTCTTTTCCAAACAAGGATTTAATTTTATCCGATGCTTCTTTTGGAGTCTTGAGTCCATAAAGATGGAACAACAACTCCCTAGAGATGTGGAAGCACATTCATCCAAAATATTTATCAAGCTTACCCAAATGCTTTTAATTTTTCAATATACTACCAGGGTTTGACTACTCTTCCCATGACCATCATGTACAGACCTTTGTTGCGAAAGGAAATATGCACATCTGCCCTTCAATCAAGGTAATTGAAATGTGTAAGGATTCTATGAGTCAGAGTTGTTGAATTCTCCATTTTACAACTATATTGAGCAACAATTCTTCAAAAATTCTTTGAATGTACCTGCAAAAACACTGCAAAATAACTCAATTCGAATTAATTTAGCTCAAACACCCTTCACTTAGACATGTGCACTTTCTCTGAGTACATCACACCTTGATAGAATTCTATGGACATAATCTAGAGGGAGCAAGGCAATGATTCCAGGAATTATGTGGAAACTTAATGGATTTTGGTGTATTAATGGAAGTTTTCGAGGTTTGAGGCAGGCATGGATACCCGCTCTGATACCATGTTAATTCAATGAAGCATAGGACCATCATCCTACATGAATTCAAATGAGAAGAGAAGGTTGCAAAAGAGAGTAGAATTTAGAATAGACTGATCAATTACTCATGGCAAAGTTGTACACAAATAGAGACAAAATTGGAATAATATGGTTATATTCATGAATTCGTAATTAATATGTAATACAATGGTTATACTTATAGGAGAATTCGAATTCCTAAGATAGGATTCAAATCTACAAACTCGGGTTGAATTCGAAGCTAACTCAGTGTGGGAAAATCACCACGAGCTCCCTAACTCAACTTTGGATAATTTAGTCTACAATTAGTTAACTGATGAGGGTAGGAGAACAAAGTCGCCCACACTCCCTTCAATCACGCAAATTGATGTTAGACTAATTGATTGTGATCTAATTGATGGTATCTGGAGAATAACTGAACATAACTGATTACCTACCAAGGTCAACTGAAGGAGACTGCTGGTGGCACTCAGAGTGGGTTCCTAAAGTATAGGGATTGGTCCCTGGGGTACCTAAACTCATGCAATCAGGTGCAGTAAGTGGCATATGTCCCCTAGGTGTGTCCCCCATGTACTAGTGTAGTGATGAAGACCTCTTAAGCTAGGAAAATATACAATTAGACTATGTGGTCAAAGGGAGGATTAATAATAATCCCAACATATACTTCATTCAGATTTTCAACATCATGGCCAAGGGGCATTCACAATGTTTAATTTATGATTTACAATTGAAATCGATTCAACCTTGGTTGTATGTGGAAATGGCAATACTCATGGCTTAAGAATTTATCCAAATACTAAATTCAATCAAATCAACAAAAGGTACTTAGCTGATAGCTTTCCAAGCATGGCCCAAGGGTGCATAGCTATAAAAATACACAAAATGGTGCATGTCATGTTTAAATCTCTACAATTTTTTCAATGTTCCAAAACTTCAAGAAAAATCAATTACAAGGAATTTAGTGACGTTAACAGAGTGATACTTGTTGTTTGGGACAAACCTTTGATGTAGATAATTCATCCTAATGCTATCTCGAAGAACTGTACTACTATGTTGTCGATAATACCCTTTTTATCATTGTATGTTGCCAATAGTACTCTTGTATGTTTTTTATCAATGCCACATGTTTTCAATAGTTGGATCTACCTCAGTATAGGTACATCATGCTATCAATATTAAGGTAGAAATCCTCATTCGATGTACATTGTGTGGATCCTTGCACACTAAAACAAACCTAAGGAAGTTATTCAAAAAGGCATCAAAGCAGTCCAACAAGGGACAAATAGAATTGACTTCCCTTAGCAAATTCTCTGTCTATCAAGCCACACATCAATATATCATAGTTTTACTACTAATATGGTGTTAATGCACCATTTGAGCTAATTATAAAAGGTTAAATAGTTGTCCTAGTATAATAGAGTGCCCAACGTAAAGGATGTTACATGGAGGCCCTTTTTCAGACTTGTCTTTGGAAACCAACAATCAAGATACAACAAATTTTGTCATACATGTTTTCCACATAAATGATCCACTTGATCTGATTAATGCCATTGTGAGCAGCGGGTATCCCATAGGGTCTCATTACGACATTGTAAGAGGTAATAAATTCCAATGTTTCTTCACAATCTGCGAGGGAAACTAGAGCACACTAGTCTTTGATGTCCTCAAAATATTGAAGAGGTAACCATTGATTTACTCTAAAAATTCTAAGTTGATTGTGTAAAATTGAGCACAAATATCTATGGACCAACACACAACTCACAAGAAAGATCACACCATTTTACTCATAAATTGAAGAATGAAACAGTGCAAAAATGGCTTGAAACTGTGAAAGCTTTGATTAATAAAAAGTAATTAGATAATTAATTATAATGAAGTACAATGGCTAAATAGCCACATCCAATTCGAATCCATGTGAGGAAGTTCGAATTGGTTGGACTTTACTTGACTGAATGGTTAACTGACCTTGTCTAAATCATTATCAGAGTTCATCGGAGTTCAAAATCCAAACTCAAGTGAATTCAGTGTTGACTAGTATAACTGACTGAGGTAGGTGAGTAAATGCACCTCACATGCATGCAAGCATGCAATCCTAGCGCTAACTGAATAGAACTGAGTGTGTGGAACTAGAACTAAATGTAACTGTCTCCTAACTGAGCTTTACTAGTCACCAACTGAACTCAACTGATGGAGGTTGGTATCGACACTCCTAATGGCTCCTAATTTGCAGGGATTGATCTAGGAGGCTCCTAAACTGATGCATGTAAGTGTAATTAGTGGAAATTGGCCTCAATTAGTGTTCTCCACACTTTAGTAACTGGTGCATGTGCCCCAATTAGGGCAAGTGGACCCAATGGTGCTAGTGACTAAAAATAGATTGAAAGGACTCTCGATTTAGACATGAATCCTGATTTAGACATAATGACCAAATTGGACAAGGGAGGATCATAATCCTAACACCCCCCCTGGATGCTAACTTGGACAATTTGTGGGCCCTGGTAACTAAGACCATAGGTCACCCATTACAGCAAGTAAAGTAACTGCTCAACATAAGGAGCTGGGGAAAAAACCACATGGGAAAAAATCCCCCCCTTTAACTAAGCAGATAAAATAAGGATTCAAGTTTGAAAAACTTGAAAATGTGTTGCTGCAATCTCTGTGATGTAGAGAAGTAGCATGTATGATGTTCTGTGCACAGGTATCCTTGGGCCTGGCATGTAGACTTCTCCATCTTCTCCCAAAATGATGATGGAAGGAAGGAGGAATGTAACCTTTGCCTCTTGCCGGATGAAGAGATGTATGATCCACTCTATTCTTCTAAATGCAATGAGACTGAGCCCTTTCCATGTAGCATCTTACAGGGAGTATATTGCATCTCTCTGAAGGAGGTAAGATTGCATGACATAGCGCAAGGTTCTTAGTCTTCTGAATGTCAGATGGATTTCCAGTCATCTTCCTAGCTTCCAGTTTGAAAGTAGGGACTGGATCTGGATCTGAATCACCCTGATTCTCAATCTCATAAACTGATATAGCTGGATCTGCAATACTGGAAACTGCAAAAGAAGTAGATGAAATGTTTTTACCTTCCCTTGCAAGTGGTTGCTGAGAGTGCACTGGTTCTGAAAATGGCATGAAGTGTGATAACTCATATGCCTTGGAGGCATGATTTGCATCACCCTTTGCTATGATGTTCCCAGTAGAGATATCTGTGATCTCCACTGAGTTAGGACCAAATATGACTCGCTTTGAAGAGCTAGTATGAGTCATCTGGTATACAGATAACAAATTTGCAGCTAAGGAGGGCACATAAAGCATGTCCTTGAACTTTCCATGTTCAATCTTGATAGATCCCTTCCCTTTGGCTTGAACTTTACTATTATTTGCCATTTGAATACTAGGACCATCAAAAGATTGCAAGGAAGCGAATGATTCTCTGGATGCAACCATATGATTGGAAGCTCCAGAATCAATGAGGAAGGCATGTGCTATTGAGCGGCTAGCCTTTAGTGCATGGCATGTCTCTTCATGTTCTTCAGTTTCTTCTCTATGGTCAGCCTTCCTTGTGCTAGCAGGTACAGTAATTTTATGTCTCTTCAGAAGAAGAGCCATCTCATCAATTGTTCTTCTCATACAGGAGCTTTCTAGATGAAAGCCCCTTCCATAGTAAAAACAAAGTGTCTTTCCTTTGCCATTCTTCTTGCTTCTCTTCGAAGCCAAAGGCTCATTTGAATTCTCTTTCTCCACAGGAGACTCATCCTTTTTCTTCCCTTTATCATTCACTACCTTAGGTCCTCGTGCAAGCTGTGCTTGATCTCTGGAAGATCGAATGATCCCCATTTGGATCAACTTGTCATGCTCCTGAGTGAGAGATTCAATGAAGGACTTTAGAGTAGGAATCCTCCAATTTGGAGTGGTGAGATTCACTGAATGAAATGTTGATACAAATACTAAATAGTTTGCACCAATTTTTGAGAAAATGGAAAGGATGAGTTGATCATCCTCCTTCTCAACCTTGCACAACTTCAACTGGAACACTAGATTCTTGAATTTAGTGAAAAAGTCATTTAGTGTTTCGAAATTGACTGGATGAAGAGAAATCGGCTCATTCTCGAGATGATAGATGCTCAGATCATCTTGCTTTTCAAATAAGGATGCAACTTTATCCCAAACTTGCTTGGGAGTCTTCAATCCATTGATGTGGAAGATAAGATCTCGAGAGATTGAGAGGCACATGCATCCATAGGCTTCATCAAGCCTATTGAAGTACTTTTCTTTGTCGACATAATGGATAGGCTCTGCCTCTGCCTCCATTGTAAGTCTGAAGAGTCTTTTGGAGTGTAGTTGCATCTCCATGTCCTCCTTCCATTGGTGATAGTCAAAAGGAGTGAGAAGGTCTAATGGAGGGGCCATCTAGAATGCAGTGAAGAAGACTGAGCTGCTGTAGCGAATGAAGTGAAGGAGACTGAGTTGCTTGTAGCGAATGCAGTGAAGAGGGATGATAATCCTGTAAATGAAACAATCAAACAAACAAAATAAGGTTGATAGTCTACACTTTTGGAGTTTCCTTCACACCCAGGATAGTTGATCGAGCAAGCTTGATCGACAATTCCTTAACTTGGGATATTAAGTGGTAAATTCTTCGCTTCTGGTGCAATACTGGAAGGAGCAATTTTGCTAAAAAAAAATGGATCCAAGTATGAATATGTAGTAGGAGAAGTGCCTTGTCCTATCGAGGCTATGATACCATGTAAAATTGAGCACAAAGATCTATGGACCAACACACAACTCATAAGAAAGATCACACAATTTTACTCAGAAATTGAAGAATGAAACAGTGGAAAAATGGATTGCAACTGTGAAAGCTTTCACTAATAAAAAGTAATTAGATAATTAATTACAATGAAGTACAATGGGTAAATAGCCACATGCAATTTGAATCCACGTGAGGAAATTCGAATTGGTTGGACTCTACTTGATTGAATGGTTAACTGACCTTATCTAAATCATTATCGAAGTTCAAAATCCAAACTCAAATGTCTAATTCATTGTTGACTAGTCTAACTGACTGAGGTAGGTGAGTAAATGTGCCTCACCTGCATGCAGACATGCAATCCTAGCGCTAACTGAATAGAACTTAGTGTAGGGAACTAGAACTGAATGTAACTGACTCCTAATTGAGCTTGACTAGTCACCCATTGAACTCAACTGATGGAGGTTGGCATCAACACTCCTAGTGGCTCCTAATTTGTAGGGATTGATTTAGGAGGCTCCTAGACTGATGCATGCAAGTGCAATAAGTGGCAGTTGGCCTCAATTAATGTTCCCCACACTTTAGTAATCGGTGCATGTGCTCCAATTAGGCCAAGTGGACCCAATGGTGCTAGTTACTAAAAATAGACTGAAAGAACTCCTGATTTAGACATGACTCCTGATTTAGACATAATGACCAAATTGGACAAGGGAGGATTATAATCCTAACAGATTATGAATAGTCAACCATTCTTCATGATTGTTGAGAATAGTTCTAGGCATCCCACACTCTCCTCTTGTATTTTAGAAAGGAACTTATATTTGTAGAAAGATCTCATGTCTATCTTGATTTTTTTTGTGTTGTTGACACAAACAAACATTTGCATGCTTTCCTCTCTAAAGAAGCATCCTTATGATGTGATTTGTCTTTATGGTAGTTTATATTTCTTTGACATCAACTTACCCAATGAGATGAGTTTACAGTGTTTTACATTATAGTTGGTTCTTTCAATTAATATTTTATGCTCATTTTGGATCCCACATCTATTTTGTCAATGGAAAGGAGCAAATCTTGCTATAGGAAGGTTACAAGACTGCAATTCCAATTCCACTTATGGAGAAGATCATTGTTATTTATTCCTTTCAAGGTTCCCTTTATCTTATAGATGATACCATTTAGACACTTTATAAGTTATCATGGGATTCTCATACCAAGTTTGTGAGTTTTGTAACAATTTGCTCCATAGGCGTGGAAAAGGACAATTTCTTGAGCTGGAAATCAACATCCCTTGTCTAGATTTTATGGTAGGTAGAATGATTTTTCATCCAATGTTGAACCTTTCTAGTTGATGAGTCAATTAGTAAAACAGATGGTTGGTGAGATGGTTTACTCCGTATTGACCATGACAATTACATGTTTTGTAGTCAACATTTTTTCTCTTTTTTTGGTAACTTCGAGATTTGTTTTCTAGGAGGGCATGTGAAAGAGATTTGTGGTGTGAACAAAAGGCACTCATATGTGAAATGATGGATACCAATTTAAATGATTTCCAATAAGAAGACCCACATGATCATTTTCAATGGTTGATCAATTGCACAAATAAGAGGCAGTCTAGAGAGTGCAGACATCTACATTGACCAACTTGGTCTAAACAAGTTTGTATTTCGAGAGAAACATTTGGTTTCCATATGCGCATTAAGGGAGGGTGTTAGAGTTATCTTATTCTAATGGCCATATGCTAATGTAGTCTTATATTTTAATAGAGTCAAGTTGTAATAAATCGATTTAAGTTAAATAACGCAAATTTAAGTCACATTTCATATATAATGTGAAGTTATTATTAGGTAAACTTATATGGAGGTTGTACGAGATGTATGGTACATTGTCTCCCTTTATGTATTGACATTCACCACATTGAATAATCAAGCATTTTCTCCATCATTTTATCTCCTCTCCTTGTAAGTATTATGTTTTGTACATGTGCATCATCTAACATATAAGAGGTGCATGCTCAAGTGAAGATGCTTGCAAAATGGATTTTTGGGTTGTATCCAAGAAAAAAGGTAATTAGTCAATTTTCTAATTCAAGAAACCAGACTCAAAATTTGAGCATTAGAGAAATACCACAATGTCTTTCAAGCTATAGAATGTATTGTGGTGCACTTCCCTAATTGATCTTAGAACTAAGAATATCCATTGCTCAAATGGACCAGAACTTACTTTATGCATCTTGTTTATTTAGGATCCTTATTCTACACTCCTAATATGTATCAACACTTTTTTACTTGGTACTCAGATTAATCTACTATTATTTTCATTTCTGCCATTACCAAAATTATATTATTGTATCTTATCTTTGCAAAATATCCAATTCTAAACTAAGAATAGTATGTAATTAGATGTTTTCAAAACAAACTTGTTGTGGAAAACTCACAACTTCCAGAAATGAAATTGATGACCAGTTACATAAAAAACTCTGCATCTAACAATAAAAAACTAATTTGTATTGTCATTTATTATATAGCTATGTATTGTGGGATTAAAATAGGCCCTGGATATTTCAGGGAATGTTGGGTTGATTAGTGCAAAACAATATTTTCTAATTTGATATAAACATTCTAGTTACAAAAAAATAATATCAATATATGGTCAGTCCAATGATGTGCCTAAATTTAATAAAGCATAAATCCATACATTTTCTTCCCACCTTGGTGCCAATTCCTCCTGTGCAAATTTAAAATATTTTTCAAGCTTCCTGTTGCGTATAAGTTCATTAATATCTGTTGTTGTAGATGGAAAAACAATTGAGGATTCATGTCATATATCAACAAAGGTCTTGGCCAAGTCCCACCTTAAACATGTAAAAAAATAATAGAAATATATAGAATACTACCTGCTCCTACTTTGGGATGCCTCATCGAAAAATGCCCCCAAGGCTTTGTTTTATCAATGCCCAAATTGTTGGGAAATCGGAGTATCCCAACAAATAAACAATCACAACATCGATTCACAAGAACACCAAATACCCTGCAAGCCTCACATTGTATTGATCTAGCTTTCTCTCACATTACAATAGAGTATAATGAGGCCACTTATATAAAAATAGGTGACCATAACAACCATGAAATAATAGGAATGTTTGTTAAACCATCTCCATGACTATCTCCAACATATCCTTAAAACTCTCAAGTGATCTTCATGAGATCCTAATCCCTAACTTATCTCTTTGCTTCCATTCTTAATTTTGTCATATAGAATTATGCATAATATCCATTATCACATATTATAATGTGACGATCAAATTTCACAAGTATGAATTATTCCTTCATAATCCCCCTTAATGAATACTTGAGTTTCAATTTGAATGTCTAAGATTCAATTTGTATGAATACTTGATATTTAGTCTTCTTTATATTTATCTACATCTTCAGCTATCATCTTTTTCTTTTATCGTGCATGATCTTCATATAAAGTTTTTTTTGCAGACCCTTAACAATTACATGGGTTTCCTTCGACTTACCCGAACAATCACTACATCATATTTGGGGTGTTCCTTTTCTTACCCGTAACCATTACAACATATACATGGTTTATTTGGCTTACCCTTTACCATTGCAAGTTTCAAGTAAGTTTTGGCTTACCATGAACCAAAATGACTCAAGTGGAATAGATCAACAACTCTTTACCATGTATGATAATGTGAATTTTCGGAATTCTCCTTAATCACAACTTGGCTTTTGAAGGCCAATTATTTCATGTACCTTTTTATGTGAGAGATGTACATTAGAAGATTTCAACTTGTAGAGTCCTTTCAACATATAAATAACTTTCCTCCATTCGTGTACACATATCCAACTACACGATGCTTATATATGATGCTTTGATATTTCTTTGTTCTAACATTTGTGATAATCATGATTGGTAAACCCACAAATATTCCAAGGATTCAAGCTCCAACATTTACATGTATTCTTTTGCTACAGTGACAACAACATTTCTCATTCTTTTGCACTCAGGGTTCATTGCACTACTACTTGTAGACAATTCCCTTTCTATTAATGTGCCTTCTTTTATAAATTTGATGTCACCATTTCTTATGTGACTGTCATAACCAAGGCTTTCATTTCTTGTCTTATACATATCTCTATGGTATTTTGTATGCCTTGTTAATTTTTTCCTATTTTTTTTCCATCAAATCCCATTTTATTCATGAGTTTGGACCCAATTCCCTTTGCATGTTTTTCAAAATAACCAATTTCCCCATCTTCAATATAAGATTCACCTTCAAAAATATCACTAGAATCATTGTCTTTAATATGAGTTTCACCTTCAGAGATCACCTGGATAAATTTTTTGAGTCTCATAGCATGAGAAAGGCAGATGTCTGTCATCATTATTAATATGAACAAAATTACTACGACCACATGAACTATCAATATTTTGAATAAAATCAAGTGTGCCAGAAATTGCACATCACACAATGCTTTTTCTTGGTCCAATTTTTTTTCTTCAGTTTTTTAGTGCCAATAACACATTTTTCTGTGTTGATAACTCTTGTTGCGATGATTGTATCATTTCATATTTCTTATCACAAAGTTTTAAAATTTCATTTATCCATTGATCTAATGATGAATTTTTTTTTAGTATTCACTTATGCATTTTCTAGTACAATCAACAATTTCTTTAAAGATTTTCCTATTATTGAATTGTCTTCTTTATTTGTCATTTAGTTTGTTTCTATAATATCCCAATTTCATGGAGAGAATTATCAAGTTCCTATCAAGGAGAAGTTCAATTTCTTGATTAGAATGTTGTAGTTGTTTTCCTCCTTTACCCATTATAAAGTGTCAATTGAATCAAACATTCTTGTCAAAGAATCAACACTTGAAATTGGTTGTCAGGTACAACTGATCATGCACCCATATTTCAAACACAACAATGATAGGGGTGTCAAGTACCACTAATCATGCACCTCATTTCTATGACATGAAACCAAATTACAACCCTTGGAACATTTTTTCTTAAATGACTCTTGTCTTTATTTAGCTTGACTAGAAATCTATTTTTTCTGTAACTGGGGGAATCATCAACTAGGGTCAAGCTTGAACTTATCTGACACATAGTTGATTCTAATCAACTATCACTATACCTTCATGTGTATAAACATTGCCCCAGACATGGAACATATGGTTACTCAAGGTTTGAACCCACGATATCATAAAGGATGCCTTAAGAGTGCACCCTATCACCAACTGGTCTACACCTCTAGGGTTGAATCTCAAATTCAATTTAAATTTTATTTACTCCAACCTTTACTCTAACAACTCAAATTAACTCTAATTTGGGCTTTGCACTCAAAATGAACACTTATACAAACTTTTGACTATATCTACAAACTCCTTAAAAATATATCTCATCATCCCTTTCACTCTTGGCTAATCAAAAGCTCCCATAGGATCTCAAGAAACACCATGCACGACTATTCTCATTTATCTTTGCTTCATGGATCTACCATCAAAGGGATCCACCACTCAGGCATCAAGATTTTTATAGCGTATTTTATTATATACAAGTAGCTTTGTTGCAACCTGTTTAACTACAACAAACCAATCACCAAGATATTCTGTAGTCATTTTTTGTGTAATTAAGCAACAATGTTCATGGGTATGCGTATTTAAGGTAGGTAGTCACATATTACTGGTGACAATACATCATGCTTACTCTGCATTCTCCGACCTAGCTTGTCTATTCCAATTATCACTAGATTTGTTTGTTTTTACCACAACCCTGACTTGATCAACCTCAAGCAATGTGACTCTATTTCTAGAACTCTGCATTTCATCACTTTCTCCCTATGCAAAATGGAAAATATATGAAACCACGCTAAGAAAAATGGTGAAGGTCATCATGAAGGTTGTCCTAGTTGAGTCCCACAATATTTCCAATTGGGTCACCTAGCTTAGAACTAGAAGCACAATGAGTAATGGAAGGCTCGACTTTTAGAATATTCTATTAGTTTTCATATAGAATTTTAGTCGGTAAATTGATTTTTTTGCTTCATCTAATGATGGGAGATCCATTTTCTTCTGCAATTAATAGGGACCTTCCATGCATAATAGAAGGATCAAGGCTTCCAAGCTTGAACACCTAACACAACTTTTACATAGTCTCAAGAACACCATTAGCTCTAATATTGGAGCAACCCAACCAATAAACAATCACAAATTATCTGTTCAGAAAATATATGTCCATAAGAACACCAAATATGTTGCAAACCTCACATTGTCCATAAGAACACTAAATATGCTACAAACCTCACATTCTTTTGATACAAGTTTCTCCTAAATTTATTCCATATTGTCCCTTCCATAAGAACAGGTGACCTTAACAACCATGTCATCATAGTATTGTTGTTTGTCCAACCATCTCAATAACTATTTCAAACAATATCTCCTTAAATCCCTCAAGTGAGCTTCATGAAATCCTCTTTCCTAACTTATCTCTTTGTCTCCATTATTGGTTTTGTCACTTACATTGTACATAATATTCATTATCACATATTATAATGACATGATCAAATATCACAAATGTGAATTATTGCTTCACATATTTTTTTGTTGAAGAGGGAAAGTAATGATGGGTTGTGCTTAGTATTCATTAACAATATTTATATTGCGTATAGCTACAACCAATGGAGATGATTGTTTATCCTCAAATATAGTAGAGTTTTGAGCAATCCATATTCCATAAGCTACCATCAAGGGTAGTTGTCAAGTTCACACAATTTTTTAATGGAGTCCTCCATAGAATCCCCAAACCACATCCATCACAAACTAATTATACCCCTAATATCCTCCCAAACCATGCTCACAAAGGGATAGGTCGGGACTAAATGATTGTTTGAATACCCATTAGAGAGACAAAGACTACGTCTACCTCATTTTTGAAGAATGTACCATGTGGGAACTCGATTATTGGGAAGAAATCATGGGAAGCTATGTGCCTTTGATGGGAATTCGAGACACCAAATCCTATTCCAACACCATCTCTCAAATTTCTACTCCTATAGAGAGATCAATTCCTTGTAACCAAATTTGGGAGTCTACCTTCCATGATGATGCTTGGACCAAAGTAGAACATCCTTTTCATCCTTAATCCAAACATGAGTAGGCCATAAGTTGGAGATATATTTGTCCCAATTGAATGAACCTATTTTCCCCAAAGAACTCCAATGTGTCACTAGAGAACCAAGCTTTAGACTAGATGGATGCTTTTGGATTATCTACAACCTGTGATAGCGTGTAAAATCCTTTTCTCTCAAATGCAAAATCATGCATCCAGGGAGATGATAAACCTCAAAATAGCTCACCCATGGATATAGTCCATCTTGAATCATAGTGTCTTTTACAGTATTCCAATATATCCTATCCTAAACTATAGAAGGGGCATCTAACAAAGCCTTAAAACTAGTGATCCATTTTGATTCGAGGGAATTTCCCAATGTAATGAATCCACAACAAAATCAGGCCGAATGGATTTCCTGGAAACCACTTTGGCCCAAATTCCATATGATTGCACCAACCTCCATACACTTTTAGTTGATAATGCCTTGGTAAAAAATATATATGTTCATTAGGCTCAAACCTCCTTGATATTTTAAAGATCTAGTTTATTCCATTTCACCAATAGAACACAACGTTTTTTTTTGCTTGCACGAATCTACCTAACTTGCAGGAGTGGTATGTGGTCCTAGAAACTACGACCCAAGGGAATCTAAGTAGTCAAAATCACTCAAGGATCACACACAGCTTAAAATGAATTAAAATGAATATTTGAAATCAGAAATTTCATTTTAAGTCACATCTACTTTAAGTCACTTCAATGTTCACCCATTAGTCCCAAGCAAAAATACATTATGGTGACATTAAGACTAGACAACTTAAAACTTTATGGTTGACATAGTATCCATTTCGATTTGTCATACCTCAAAACCAATATGGTTAAATAAAAAACACACCAAAGTATATAATAAAAATTTAAAAGCAAAACAAACTCTTACACACAAAAAAGTGAAAAACACTCAATTATTGACACCTCTCCCTAACCCTAACCCTAACCCTAACCCTAACCTTAACCTTAACCTTAACCCTCTCTAACCATTGGTGTGAGATGTCAAGTTAAAAAGAGGTATGAATGTTATTTAAAAAAATAATCTTGAAAGTCTTTTATGTAATGGGCCACAACTTATATGAAGGCTTCATTTAATGTATTAAGTGATTATTAAAAAGGAGTAACTTTATGGATGATAGGCTTCATTTAATCTATTAAGTGATTATTAAAAAGGTGTAATTTTATGAATGATATATCTTTATGGAAGTAAAGGGCCGTAGTTTATATGAAGGTTTCATTTAATGTATTCAACGACGATAAAAAAATGAGTAGCTTTATGAATGGTATATCTTTATGGAAGTGTGAAGATTATGTTATTGGATGAAGGTTATTTTAAAGAATTTTAAGTTACGAAATAAATTGTAAAAATGTTATTTTTAAAGGAAGATATTGAGGTTTTTAAAAAGAGAAGTTATTTGTATGTTAAAAGAAAGTATTTTTAAGTAAATAATGGAATTGAAAAAGATAAAACTAGATAGATATTTTTTTTGTGCATAATCAAGATATAAGGTTGTATTTATATATTTGTTGTTTACGAATGCATGGTTGTCATATGTGGTATATGTATTTCTCATACTTATGTTGTAGATTGTCATTGTTACATGATGTGTTGGTATAATACTCTGTTGGATTGATAGAGATAAACCCCGTAGCTATAATACTTTCCTAGAAAACTAGCGAGCATTGTGGGTGGTACCTAGATATTTCAGTAGATGGAAGTATGCCCATAGGGTTTTCAGTAGTTCAATCTATGTACCAATGTTTTTCCCAAAGGTACGGTTGGTTCCAATGTCCAAGTTGTAATCCCACATCATAGGCATGCTAGTGTCTTTAGTTTGTTGTAAGCCTATTTGTTGTGTGCATACTTGTTGTAGTGCAAAGGTGCATGATATCACAAGATTTGATACTCTCTTAGAGAGTTTATTACATGGTAGAAGTTGATGGACCAAAGATAGTAACAACAATCACAATCACTATGATGAATGCCCACATATGAATAATGGAGGTCAGTTTTTGAAAATTTGTTAAGTGTTTGTAAGTCAAGCTGAGACATAGACCAACAGACATTTGCATTTCTGAATTTTGTATTTTATCAATATTAGAGTATCATAAATGAGGGAGTACTAATAAAGAATGTAGCCCTAGAGATTAAGATGGAGTTTTAGGAGTAGTAATCTCGTTGGGCATACATTTCCAAAATTGGTTAGCTAGTATTGCCTTAAACCGTCAAACATGTAACATCTTATATACTATTGTGTAATATGAAATCAGTAATTCAACCTTTGTACTTGTAACTCAATTTGTTTTTCTCTCCCCATATTTGAACACAAACTATAACATGCGACTTTCAAATGATAAAACCAGCATAGATCCCCATATTTGAACACAAACTAGAACATGTGACTTTCAAATGATAAAAACAGGCATAGATCCATCTTAAACGCACCATCCAAAAGTTCTTGAGGTCTAAATTTTTTAATAACTTTTTATTTGCTTTTCAATTTTTATTTTATGTGTTGATATGAATTGTTTAATTACTTTTTATTTAGTTTTAATTATGTTACCATCCCTTACTAGATTCCAGAGCATCTAACTACTCTTATGCAATAATTGACATGGACATTAACAAAATCCAAGAGTTATGTGGATTTATAATTTATATTTAAATTTGGCAAAGAAACAGCTTACCAAATATATTAAATAATAAAAATATAAACAAAGATATTTGTGTCACAAACAAAGATTAGATGGCCAGATTTTATAGTTGAACTACACATCGAGAAGGGACTTCCAAAGTGGGAAACCTTTAGAAGTGAACGATACAAGTGAACCATGATACAAAATCAATATCACATCAATGAAATTAAATTAGCATTTCCCTCAAAAGGTGCAATAATACGTTGATAAGTTGTTGTTGAAAGGTGAAATTGTTGAAAAGAGGAAGCTAAAATAGAATTGGTGTTTTGATAAAAACTTCACAAAATTTCATGGACTAAATTTTTTCATGGAGACCTAGCTTTCTACTCTGAGTATCATCACAAATGAGCTACTGATTTTGCAAGGAAGGCCAAGGAGGGGTCAACTTTAAAATGTCTTTTTAGGGTATCACAAATAGACACTTTAATATTAAACGTAGACACAGTTAGCAACGAACTAAACATAGTTAGCATTTACATAGCACTTATATCACCCAAAAGAGAGAGTGATTCAATGAAATGCTTATTCTTTCTGACTTGTTAGTCATTAAGGATTGGAAAGATATGATCAACCAATTGATTCACTACTTTTGAATGTCTTGCATATTTTCGAAAGAATTTAGAAAGAAATTAGGTCACGCTTCCGAGGTCATGTTATGATTTTCTTCTTATTCTCCCGGTGAAGATAAAGCAAATTCTACTTGCTTGTGAAGAATTTATCCAGATGCATTAAAAATAATCCATGCAACACAATATTCTATTGATCTTCATGATATCTATGCTCCAAATTTAGAGTATTCTCAATGAAACTCAAAATCGCTAAAACCATGGCTTCTAAAACACTTTTAATAGGCAACATTGATAGAATGTTAGGGACAAGTGATTTCGCTCTCTTGAGAAATGAAGCAAACTTTAAATGGTTGCTCATTTCTAGAAAACAAGTAAACAATGAACTAGGTGTTTCACCCCTTTGGATTTTTTGGATAATTTTCTTATCTCATGGTTTTATTGTTGTAGAAAACATAATCCATAAATATGTACCATTATCAATTGAAATATACTTAACAAAATGGAAATAACCTTAAGACACAACAATCTAAAGTCTTTCATTCACTAAGAGATAATGGTAGAATCCTATATGATTCATAGTGGCACTTCTAATGTGAACCCCATTTGCATCTAAGATGGGGCGATGCCGATATATTCTCAACAACATTGTAGCTAGTCCTTTTCAAAATTGAATAAAGCACCAATGTTTTTTAGATTTGTTATATTCCTTTTATCACTAGTTTTACATTTTCAAATATTAATGATTTCATTCACATTGATTCTACAAGTCTTAAAAAAAAAGATATCACCTATAATGCTACACTTTCCAAATCCCCCAAACACAAGCCCAACTATTTACCATTGTCATCACACTTGATTACCATATGAGTGAATGACTTAATATAGAGATAAAAACAATGTTTAATTTTGTGGATAACATATTCAAAGACCAAACAAAATAGGCATACCTCCAATCTTTTCAATTGTACATGCCTTTCTTTCTCTTCCCGACATTTAGCAATTATAGTAAAATCCATGTTCTTATCCATGTTCTTTATTTTTGTATGCACTCTATATTAAGCATCATTGATCATGCATAAATACTCTCCATAGTAGTCAGATATTCTCACGATATTCTTTTTAACTCATTTTGTTCAAATTGAGATTCTTATTAAATATTAAAAAAAATTGTTGGAATTGAAAATATGAGTGGGCAATGCAAAATTGAATGCAATAGGCATATTTTAGAGGGTGAATCTATTTATAAATTTAAAATGTAAAGAAATGAAAAATTACAATTTAACTAAAATTATATAACCAAATTCCAATGATGATAACCAAAAACATCAAAAGCATATACACTTTAACCTACTCAATGTGACTTTTCATTAAAAAAAATAACACAAATGACAAACTTCCATTTATAAAACCATCATACTTTGATGCTTGTGTTAAAGAAACACACATAAATTATCATTGGCCAGCATCAAACTAAGGTTTCATTGTCTCTTCTAGGATTTGATATAGTGACCTCTGATTGAGCATCATCTAATAAGGAGAACCTTAAATGCCCTCATCCTGACATAAATTATATTAAATATTCAAGTAAAGAACGATAATAGCTTGCTTCACAATTTTTCTTGTATTGTGGGTGTCACAATCTAGAGTTAGACATAGCCTAACAAATCAATTTTTTTCTTGATATTTTTCCGGATGGTGACAAATGCTACTCATAAGTTAGTGATCGCGAACAAGAGAACCCGATTTTTAAGGTTGAAAGTGGGAAAGACACGATTGGGCAATGCTCTCCATTTACTTGTTTTGCAACAAATTTAGTTCATTGGTATTTAACATAGAATTGCATGTTTAAATGAATTAATAAATATGCAAAAAAATCTAGTGTACAAATGAAGGAGTAAACAAATGCTATCTTAGCTACCCCTTAAAAAATATTTATTAGCTCAAAACATGGTATCTTAGCTACCACTTAAAAAAATATTTATTAGCTCAAAACATGAAATATTTATTAGCTCAAAACATGGTATCTTAGCTACCACTTAAAAAATATTTATTAGCTCAAAACATGGTAAATCCAGCAATGTGTAGAACTTTGAAAGTATGTCAGCCAAGTGTGATAAATGAGATTCACGAAATAACAACAACACAAGTAATATTTGAGTTTAAGACGAGCAACTCCTCTAACTTTGTTGGAGCAACGTGCCAAAATATAAATTTTTTTGTTTTTAACTTTAGTTACCATTCAAAACATTAAATTGAATTTTGTTATTTCTATAAATTGAATCCTAATGTCTGTCTCATGATTGCTTTCTAATTTACGGCATCGTTCATTTGTTCTGAGAAGGTTCACTGCGCTGAGGTAGCTGCAGCGTGAAGTAAAAATAAATATTTGTTATCTTTGTGGGAGAGAAATAATTTAGTAATGGATGCAGAAATCTGGCAATGGCTTCCGGAAGAGTTGTTGTTCATGATTTTAGCGAGGCTGCCCATTAGGGTTCTTGGCAAAATGAGGACTGTCTGTAAACACTGGAATTCTCTTCTGTCTTCCCGCAATGCCCTCCAAGAAATTGCTCCAAATTGGTCGTTGCATTCCACTCCTGGTTTTCTGATTCGGACCCAGTGGCATTTGAAACATGATGCGGAATACTGGGTTGTAGAAGGACTCGGTTCATACATTTACAAAGTTCCTTTGACCGATCCCGATCGCGTCGTTGTGGATAGTTGCAAGAGCATACTTTGTTGTCATACGAGAAGAGATGAGTTGGATCTTTCCATAGGCATTCCTCTTACCACGAATTGGAGACATCTGCCTCGCCCTCCTTTATCTCATTTCACTTTCAATGGAATGTCTTTTGATTCTTCCACTCGGCGTTGCACTCTGCTGCTCGGCTATACTCAGCTCGGCTATTTTCATATCGAGTGGAGGATGAGACAACCAGGTGATGAAGGTGAGAATAGAAGAATTGTGATGTGTATTTATGATTCTGATTCCAATGCGTGGAGTGCAGTAATTTCCATGATGGTCCCCGAGCATATTGAACCAAGTGGAAAGGGTATTTTTTCTCAAGGAAAGTTTTACTGGACGTCCGACAGACTCATCGTAGCCTTCAATATTGCTGATGGGCGTTGGACAGAAATTCCACTTCCTGACGGATGCAAAAACACTGAACCTGAAATGTTAGGTGGATACCGTGGGCAAGTGGTGCTAATAGACCAGAAAGAAGATGATTGTCTTCAAATGTGGAAGTTGAATGAAGCAGAAACATTTGAAATATGGCATCAGTTACCTCATGACAGCCGTTTGACAAAAAGGCCCTTTCCGTGGTTTTCTTTAGCGGCAGTGAACGACAGCGGGTTGATAATGCAGGTAATTGATAGGACAATGAAAATGTTAATATTCAACCCTAAGGGGGAATTGATCATCCTACCGGAAATTAGATTACCATGGCTTTGCAAACTACTACTTGGAGGATCTGCGTCAGCCTTTGAATCCAACAATTTGTGGTGGCCTTAGTCCTTAATCCTTCATTTCAGAAATGTCCGTTGTTAATTGTTATTTGATGATTCTATTGTATGTAAGATGCTAATGGTAATTGAAATGCTTTTTTAATTTATATATATATAGAGAGAGCGCTTGCAATCCCATTTATCCTCTGCAGATTTACCGTCCGTATTATATAACATTCTCAGCAAAACTCACTGTGAAGAATAAATAATTAAAATGACTCCGTGCAGGTTGCCGTCAATTACAAATTATGTGTGGTAAGCAGTACAAGATATTTCGTTGGTTAACTAAGATTGAAGATTTATGTAATGGAATGCAATCCAATATGAATGGATTATGGGGACAGCTTCTTTTCTCAATAAGTTGTTAAGTTGTTGTTATGTTATTATATTTCTCATCTCTTTTCTGAATGAGTTTTTATGGTGTTTTATTTTATTACTGATTTTTGTTTTGATATTTTGTAGGTTTCATATATATAATCACGGGATTATAATTTATTAGCCTAACCATCCATATTAATTGTCTTTAAGATATAACTAAGACTTAAATATGCTTTTATTTCAACCTTTTCAAAATATATGTTTTAGTTATTTTTATTTTATAATTAAAATTTAAAAATGGATAGAATTGCATTAGAGTTGATCACATGAAAAAAGAAAATTTAGGTTAAATTACTCTTTAGTTTGATATTTATTATAAAAATAAATATAGTTTTTTTTTATAAAAATAATGAATCTGTTATATATAGCCATTTAATTTGTGGTTGGTGAATATTAATAAACCACAAATTAAGTACCACCAAATTATATGTTATCTATGGGTCAATTACAAGTCCTCCTCCCCAAATCTTGCATTCGTGCATTAGCTACTAGTTATCCATTTATCAAACATCAATTATTTTCTACCATAGAATCAATATGGACAATAGACTTGTCTCATCCTTTCGCAATCTTCGAAAAGCCATCCTTCTGCAATCTTAGAAAAGGTTAAGGAGTAGTCCACCCAAATTCTAAAATAAAAACACCTATACACGTAATTATGAGATTTTGAGTTTATCGTTATTAATTTTTTTTATTTATGATTGGTAAATATTAAAAATGTAAATATTAAAAAGTAGGGTTCATGGAAAAATGGCTTCCTGAAGAATTGTTGGTGTTCATGATTTTAGCAAGGCTTCCCATTAGGGATCATGGAAAAACGAGGTTTGTGTGTAAACACTGGAATTATCTTCTGTCTTCCAGTGATGCCCTCCAAGCAATTGCTCCAAACTGGTTGTTGCATTCCACTTTTGAGTTTTTAATTCAGGTCCAGTGGAATTGCGATTCCCTCCAAGCAATTGCTCGTTGCATTCCACTCCTCGGTTTGTAATTCAGGTCCAGTGGAATTGGAAAGATGAAAATATTTGGATTATTGATCTTTATCTTATATAGATATATCATATTTATTCTAAGTATTGAAAATCCTAGCATCCTTTTGACTGGGATTTATGTTTTGAACGTCTATGGTGTTGTAAGGGTTATTATCTTTCTCAGATTTAATGAGTATCATATACCTAAATGAAAATATATGTATTGAGCATGTTGAAATTCAAATTTGTAATTTATATAAAAAACCTTAATCTAAATAGTCTTAACCTAAACTTTAATATGTTCCAATATCATCACAAAACCTTTGAGAGATTAAAGTTCAAATAAAGAACAAAGAGACAAGATGACTAGTGTGGAATTACACTAAGTCAAGGGTGCAATAATAATAAACAAATGATATAAATAATATATAAATTATCATCTCCAACATATTATTCTTCACGAGAAATATCCAACAAGGATGTCCTTCTCCCTTGTATAACTTATCCTAGGGTTTCCTCATAAATCCTAATATATCAAAGAATACAAGAAAAACTATAAGAGTTTAATGATGACAATAGATCTAAGAAATATCTCCCTCCTCTATATGTATGAGAGGTAAGGGAGACCGACAATACAATGTGAGCCAATTCACTTACAAGCAACCTAAAAAAAATATGTTGAGTGCAACACTCCAAGTTTACACATGTTAATCTCAAGGGTTATGTCATACACAATAAGTGCTTGAAGGTGATGTATATACACAACGTGTGTCCACAACAGTCACATGCTCCATTGGGTCCACCTCTCCTACATGAACATAATCACAATGAACACATCCCTGAAAACTCTAAGAATTTGTTTATGAATCCATTATACCCAATGTTATCGAGGTCAATTCTCTAGGAATGTCTACCTCTCCACGTGGCCATCATGAAATACATCCATCAATATGTCTAGAGAACTCCAATGTCTTAGAAAAGATTTCAAGCAAGCAATGAGTTGAGGTAAAAAAACTACTTAACAAGTTATGTCTAATGTGAAAATTCATAATAAACAATCTTCAATGTGCTAGTTCATATAAAACCATATGAAAAATGAACATACATACACCATACACCATGTAGCCCCAAACCCATAAAACATTCATAAACTTAATATAATACCATGAGAATAAACCAAAAAATAATCGTGAATTCAATTCTCGATGAATACCAAAAATCTCTATCCTTAATTCATTTCTCAATGAATAACAATGGAGTCGTCTAAAAATTTGATGGTTTGAGATGGATGACCATTTTTTTCCCAAAATTTGGTGCTTTTAATTTTAAAACATCAAAATTTAAATCGTGATTTCAATGGAAAAATGAATTCAACATCATCAGAAACCTCTAGGACACCCAAAATTCCAGAACTTGAGAGCTGTAACCTGGCCTTTGAGAATTTTCAACCATATTTTCTCAAAATCATGTCAGAAAAATCCATCTATTTCAACCCAAATTGTCTTATTAGATTAATGTCAAATGAACCCTAATAACCTTTAATATGTCAAAATTTGTCTCTTGCTCATCATGTATATATTGAATATTATCAAATAAGGATCCATTATTAAATAAGGACTTGCGATTATTCTCGTACAACATTGATTAGAAATGACACTTTATTGTTGATCCAATCATCAACAAGATATATTCTCACACTCAAAACTTCAAGTCATGTGATTTTACCAAGAAAGATGAATTACTACAATTTTCTTGTTCATTTGGGCAGAAAATCATGGCATCAAACGTGATGTCGTAACTCAAGTTTCTTTTCATATCTTTATTTTGTATTTTAGTCAATGTCAAGCTTTAAAATTGATGGAACACATCATGAGGATACCCGAGTATGCCTACAATGAATTATTGCATTGAAGAGGTGCATTCTATAGTCCAATGTGGGAGAGATGTGTAACTCCTTTCGTGCTCATCCTAGAGTTGACATGTGTCTTTTATAAAAAATAATAAAATATTATTATAAATAACATGTCGCCTTAAATTAAATTTAAATTATTTAAAATATCATATATATATATAACAATATAAATTAGATAACTAAAACCATAAACATTGGATTACACATTTCCTCAACACTTCCACTCTAAAAAAAATGTTTACACCTTGAGATATTTGATTCCTCTCAGTGCTTGGTAAATCCCTTTTAAATGGATTTATGTTGGTTCATAGTATATCATCACTTTATTGGACAACAAGTGAATCATTTAGGCCCAAAAATTTTCCATAAAGGAGAAATGGATACCTCAAGAGCCACTAAGATAATAAGCCCCTCTGTATAATTGAAAATTTAAGGGTTATTTTTATTATTATTGATTTTTCCATAAAGGTGAAATGATACCTCAAGAGCTACCAAGATGATAAGCCTCTCTTTATAATTGAAAATTTAAGGGTTATTCTTTTCTTATTGATTTGAAATATATTTTTAATGGGATTATATTAATAGTCTAAATGTTATATCATTTAGATTTTTTTCAGCTATCATTGTTGAAATTTAGTTATACAATTATTTTGATCGAAATTCAATTTTTCATTGTTAAAGTTGCATTTTTAAATACATAAATAGATTAAGCACCCTCATAAATCTTTATTACACCTTGATTATGCAATCTCAACTAATATATGCAATTTGATATTCTCAGTTTGTTTCTTGACTCATTTGATATCACTGCTCCTCTTGCTAGTTCTCTAAACTCTTCATTAACAATGATATCCATATAAGCCTCAATCCACACATTTCCCCGCTACAATGGCACAAGATTCCATAAACATAACATAAGAATCAGACTCACCTTTCGAGTTTTCCCCTCCAACTCTCGCAATCACATAAAGGAATTCATGTTGAACTTCTATAAAATAATTTATCTATAATACTCAACCACAATAATTTTATCCTCTTTATTAGATAGCATGTGTGTCGAAGCTAAATTTTATGATATGCACAAATTGTGTAATTTTTTTTTGTAAGTTGTTACGTGCATGACATCTATATGTAGACCCACCAACATTTTGTTATCCCATTATGGAGATAACACATCAAGTCCACTTTAAGCTTCAAAATAAACAAGTGGAATAAGCAACAAAGTTGCTTAGTACCTGCCTTCTAAGAAGAGATTGAAAATATATAGCAATAGGATAATTTTGCTATAAAAATATATGATAAAACAAATATAATTACAATTTGAAAGAAATTAAAACAAAAATGAATTAAAAAATGTCCATTTAAATACGATATAGGTTATTGCAATGTAGCATAAAACAAGCATATTCAAGCTTCCTTGTACATACTTCTAGTAATATTCTTGACTTATGTTATAAAAATATGCAAGTTTCTTTATAGACTAGCATAAATAGGAAATGAGAAATAATAGCTTATAAGACTACAAATTAATATCATTGTTGTGAGAATAGTTTATTTATATTTTATTATAAATTTATAATGTTATACAAACATGCAAGTTTTAAGGGACGAAAGAAGAAACTTGAAAGGCAAATGGAGGATTAGTTAAAAATTGTGAATAAATGAACATCATTCTTTTTTTTAAATAAGTGTGACATATATAAAATTTTAACCAGCGTGTGAATTAAAATTCATAGGTATCTATGTTAAGAATGTAACAAACATATGAACAACATGAAGAGAAAAGACTTCAAAAGTCATATTTAAATAATTTAATTTATGGTTTATTTAACTTAAAAAAAATTAGTTTTTAGAATTTCCCAATTTCAATAGAAAGCTGACCATGGTCAATCTATGACAGCTGAACAAAGAAGGAGTTCTGCGTCTTCGTGGATTGGATTCGAGACTTTCCAAAGATCTTCCTTCCGATCTTAAACCTACCATATGCAGCTGGATTGTTGATTACTTCTCTAAGGACGGCATAGTTGTCGCTTAGAACGAATCGTGCATCCAAAAACTGGTTCTGCAGTTTGTTTTTTATCATATTTTCCAAACCTGTGTTGAAATCTGAGATGATACCATTAGCGAGACCGACGCAGCTACCATTATCAAGATTTTCTAAACTAATCATTAAAGGCGTGCAGCCTAAAGGTCCTAGATTCGATATGAAAATTTTTCTCGCCCCCATCTCATATAATTTCTGCACCCAAAAATTAGCATGAATTATGCAGAGAACTCAGCAAACCCAAAAAATCCACGATGATTTCCATTTGAAGTTATCTAATCGAATGTGAATATTTAACAATTGCAAAGAAATCCGGAAAATTTCGCGTCCATGTATGCTATAAAATTTGAGAAGTCTACCTTTAACTGATCTGCAAACCTGCTAAGAAGCAGCTGCTGATATTTGCCAACGCTATAGAGCTGAGAAACTTTGGAGTAGGGGAGAAAGTAGTTGGAGACATAATCGTAGCTTCCAATGTTGATGTAAAAAAGAGCTTCAGATATGAAATGTTGAGCACTGGAATCCATCATGGAAGCCA